>CAXIVR010000007.1:32044539-32519539 GCA_964035755.1 Teleogryllus oceanicus | reverse complement strand
CAGCATGTTCAGGAGAAGACGGAATAAAACAGTGCCCAATTGTGAAAAATCAACTTTTTCCTGATTTTTTTCATGTTCTTCTTCCCTTAACTCCCTCCCTATTTATCCCAACTACAAAACAAATAATGTGTTTTGTGCCATAATTTTTTAATGCCTTTCAGCTCAGAAACATTGGGAAAAAAATTATTCTGTGATTAAAAATGTTTCCTAAAAAGGAAATCTGAAGGAACTTTAGATTTCAACATTGTGGATGCTGTTTTCTAATATGGTGAAACAAGTCCAAAAACAAGTTTAGGTGAACCTGCTGTTACTGTGTATTAACAAGCTTTTTTTAAGTTTTGAAATATTTATAATCTTACAATTATTTAGTACATATACCTATTGTATTTCTTCTCTGTTTGTTGAACTTATTGATCTTTTTGCTTCTGTCATTTACATAAAATGAGAAGTTTTGTTTATGCTGTAAAATTGTACAGAGTTTGTTAAAATAATGTTTAATGGCACTTCTAATGACAGGTATGTCTGTAAGAAATGTGATAAAATTGAAATTATTGTACATTTTGTGATTCTAGCTGTAACATGAAATTAAATTTGGATTTTTTGCTGGAAGAATTATGGGAACATCTTGCTCTTATTCGTGTGTACACAAAAAAACCAGGCCAGCCACCTGATTTTGATGATGGCCTTATCCTAAGACGTGGTTGCAACGTGGAGCACGTTTGCCATGCTATTCATCGTTCTTTAGCTCAAACCTTTAAATATGCTCTTGTTTGGGTAAGTTATTTTCTGACCTAGTTTAAATTGTTTAACTGGAGGCATCTAATGGCTTCAAATTCCATTCCAATTTCAGTTAAATATTTAGGTTTTGTTTTGTTTCTTTAATTGTTTTGGTTTTGAAACTGCAAAAATATTTTTCAGGTAAGAATACCGCTAGAAAACGATCTTATGAGCAGAGCGTGGCATTCATTTGTTCATAGATTACCCCCACTACTTGCAAAGTATGTAGGATACCAATCTTCAAATTCACTTCTGTTTCACCACATTAGTGTGCAATTCATATTTATTTTCTGGTATTACTTTTCAGTTTGTGTATAATTGAGTTTGGGGATGACAAGTTTCAATTAAATGCAGCTATCAGGAATCGTCTACAAAACATCCTGCTGTTGGCTGGGTGGTGAAACTAAACCTTGTCTCAATGGCAATGCGGTGCCCTTTCTGTAGGATGACACTCACAGCTCAAACTGCCAATTATTTCTTCAGAATATTTTCAGACCAAAAAAACAATATGAGAAATCATGGAGTGAGATGTTCAGAGTGGGTGCCACACTGAAAACTATTTTTTTTATTGCACACCTTGCTGTGCACAATATTGTAGTGTCAAAATAACATTGTTCACGTGGCAGTGAACCACTTTCCATATAGAGCTTGTAACTGGGGCCACCCCAACATTCTTAAATTGTATGCTATTTCTGAAATGAATATGCGTAGATCCCTCTTATTTTGTTTACTTCATGCACTTCCATCCCTACGAGCTTTGCCATCATTTTGCTTCTTGTTAGGTTGGTAACGCCGAGTGGAGGGGTTGACTTAAAACAAGTGAACATCACCCTCCATTCATAACCAGATTGCTAGAATGTCCTATTTTTCTTCCATTACTTTTTTTAAAATGCATTTATAACTTTGTTTGGATGAAATATTACCAAAGTGGAGAACTAAGATTTGTTCAGATTTTTATGGGAATTCAAGGGATTAATTTTGAAGAGTTAAAAAGATATAGTCCCTTTTATCTCTGTAGCATCCAATAAAACAAAAGATAATTTATTATTTTAGACCTTCATGTTTGATGCCTTGTTTTACTATTTTCCCTTCAGTGGTGCAGGATTTTATTTTGGAACATTACGCTTTTCTATTAGTGCTCTGTTTGTCTATTCTATAATCAATATGGTTAATGATACAGAAGATTTTGATTCAGTTTTCTTTCATATAATATAATATATGATTATTAATGTAATATTAATGATGATTAATTTATATTTAATATGTATTATAAATTGCAAAGATGATGAAGGGTACACCATTGAAAATATTTGAAAACCCTTGTTAACAGGGTTTTCAAATATTTTCAAATATATACACACACACACACACACATATATATATATATATATATATATATATATATATATATATATATATATATATATATATATTTATATAATTTTTTTTTCCTTTCAGGGTACAAGCACTAAATACTCTCCTCAGCGAGTGGGTCTGCAGCATATAATGAATGATGAAGATGTCATCCAAGTTGTAAAGAAGTAAATTTGACTGTATTGATGAATACCAATTGTTGTGAAAGACAGTGCAATGTGACCACAAATTGGACAGTTTGTGGGCTCTTGTTTCATGGAATGTTGTGCTCTGTGAGTGGGAACGTTGTTTTAAAAATGTTGTACATTTATAACTGTGTCAATATTTACATAAAATTGTGCTAAAATTTTGTATATTGCACTCTGTTCAGTTCTAATAACCTTTCAGAGTTTTGTATCTAATTTACAATTCTTAATTGCTTGATAAGTTATTGAGGTTGTGTAATCAAAATGTTTTACATTTGTGGTCAGTCCATAGGAAGATGGGGATACAGGATATCTGTAAATAGGAAAACAAAAATAGAAACAAAATGTGTTAAACAAATCAAAATACAATTTTATTGCTTTGAGTCATTAGATTGGCAATGTTTTGAGTTTCTCCAAAATAAGTAATAATTTTTTAGCCTTTGCCTGCAGGGGCAATGGTTTAGAAGAAGCTGAAGATTTATTGAGAGAAGCTATTTGCGTTAAGGATGAACAACACATGTCTGAAACTGTAGGATAATGTACCACATCTGTGCGAAGTAACCACTCTAGTAGAAGCATTGCTCGGGTCAGCTGGACCTCAGGATTTCCTGCCTCTAGTTCTTCCTGGCTCTCCCCGCTGCTTGACTGTGGAAAATTTGATTCTAGGACTTTCACAATGGCTTGCACAACTTCCTTGACATTTAACTGGGTGCACCTGTGAAGAAAACAAAAACTTGTTTAAATATTTTCTAATATAATATATTAGACCTGTAACTATTTTTTATGAAATATGCAGAAATATTTTTCAGAGTATTTAAAAAGAAATGGCAGACATTTCTCTACTGTAGTTTCGAAAGCACATCAGAATTGTATTTAAGTGTAAGAACTTTGCAATCCATTACATCAAGATAAATTATTCAAAGTTGATTTCTCAGTTCATTAGATTTAAAACTAATGTTAAATATGCCAACAAGTGAAGGTGGGTGTTGTGTAAGCAAGTGATTTTTGTAAGAGACTTAAAGTTTTGCCAATGAACGTACATTGGAAGTTTGTTACTTTAAAGAATAGCATTTTGAATAAAGTTCTTGTTTGGATGAAGATTAGAATTTTTGTGAGTCTTGAGTCACGATTAGTAGATTTCTCAAAATAAACTAAAACTTGTCAGGATTTTTCAATAATAAGACTTCACAACATACATGATCAATTTAACTTTTAACCAATTCTGAAGCTTCCAGCTCTCTATGTGACCAAAAAGCCTTTTGCTATTTAAAATGACAAATGCATCCAAATGTCCCAAAATTACACTGCGAAGCAAAATCTAACAACTCTTGAAATACATCTACTAGTGTATTTGAATTAATGAATCAAAATTTATAGCAATGGAAAATGTGTAGGTAACTGCAAGTAACCTAGGAACACATTCAAAATATTTAGTATTACACATAAAGGCACTGATATTATGTATTGAGATTATCTAATAAAACTAGTGGTGCTGAAAGATACTTTCTCACCTTTAGTAATGCTTACGTAGTACTATTTATACCGCAATTTCTCTCTAACATCTGTCATTTTTTGAGAAACTCAAATTTTCAAAAATTTGTACAGTACCTTATTTCATTTGTCTTTAAGGAGCAGATTTCAGTAAGGAAAATATCTCTATCTTTCAATACTTTAGTTGTAGGAAGATGCCAAAAAAAGTTTTGAACTTTTGCAATTTTCGAAAATTCAGGTTTTCAACAAACATGAGACTTGCACCATTCACTTGCTTACTTCACACTATACAATAACAAAGGTTAATAAAAAATTATGGAGTCCTTTTTATTTTAATGCCCCAGGGGCTTCAAGTACCCCCCAAAATTAAAATTTCGGTTTCAAATTCAAGGGGGCACAACATCAGCCAAATTGATTGTGGTACATCAATTTTGGAGAAAATTGGCTGCACAGTTTGGACAAACAGACGGACGGTCTGCCATCATTTGATTTATCAGTATCAAGGACCTCCAAAACGTAGATTCTGGCTACACCATGGGTGAGAAGTTTTTTTTTTTGTCTTCTAAATTAGTTAGCAACTGGATTTATCCATTTTTTCATTGCCATGGCCCTATTTCTACTGCAAATTCATTGTTTTTTCATGCAGCATTTCATAACTTTCTCTCTACTGCATAAGTGATAGCAAGAAAATAAAAATCTGTAGATTATCGTCAAGTATCAGCAGCCACGTTAACTATTAAAAACACTGCACAAGAAAAATTCTACTTCCCCTTATAAACGCCTCACTACTGTCACTTTTCTTACCTTTTTTCTCAGTAGTTTATCTCATAGTGGTTTGTCTAACTATTATCCTTCCTTTGGCACATAAGATTTCAAGTTGTACGTTTTACATGCTGTGTTGATGGTTGAAAAGGGATCCTCAAAATCTTGAGCAAGGAAAGCAGGAAAAGAAACAAATATAAAAGGGATAGAGTGACACCTCTACATGGGAAAACTGAGAACATGAACTATGATCACAAATTCGGTAAGAGTATTGAAACAAACTGTGTGATTTGATTTTTAAATTAAACATCTCCTCTGCCCTTCTAATATTAATAAATATAAATTCAACGTAATCCGTTCCAAATTTATATAAGAATATGGGTGCCAGGAAAAGATTACGTTAATTCAATTATTAAAATTACTCTTCAACTGATATTTCCATTAAATTAATATCTGGCTAACTGGGTCTTATAAGAAATAATTGCTATTGCCTACTAATAGTCAATCATTCGACCTGCCATCTGTACAGAGTGGCTGAGGAATCTGAAAAGCAAATAGTATACATTTCTAGCTACTTATTTGCTGGAATTGGCTAAATGAAAATCATCTTTTCTATTCACAGAAACTTGTAAGTTTATTCACTTTTCATTGGTAACAATACGAAACTTTTGGTCATGACCAGTCTCAAACCTTACATTGCAGTACCCATCTTCGCATGCTCTTGAACAATGTCGCCGCGTAGAACCGTTTCCAATCTTTCCCGGTGTTGATGGCTCCAGTTCTAAATACCATCTTCTTTTCTTCCGTTCTGGCACAAGTGTACTCAAGTCACTGATCCTCACCGCCTCATAAGAAGTTCAGCAAAGTATTATCTCCATCAAATACTCCCAGTCCTGTTGCCAACAAATTCACCTCGGTTCACAATTCTAGCTGCTGCACTCCAATTTCTGCACCTTCCATCAATATTCTAAGTCCGACAATCATATGCTCCAAAGTAAATGTTCACAATTCCCAAACTCACAACATCAATTGTCTACACATGATCCGCACAGCACCACGACATAAGTCGAAATGAATCCATATTCCCCTCTTTGAGCCCTTCAAAACTCAGTCCATCTTTCTGTTTCTTGTCAGAAAAAATTCCATACCTAGCCAATCCCTCAATTACTTACAAATTCAACTACCGCGCCCCAGACTGTCATTGCTTTCTTGGCCAATCCCCAAACAGTTTACTTTATCAACTAGCCGTGCCCCGTGATTCAAAGCAATGAAGTTTGTTGACTTTGACGACAACTCGTCTACCGTTGCTATGCCACCATATTTGCAAATGTCTACCCTTACAATTCACCCTGTTTAACAATAAATGTGATGCAATACAAGGTCCCACATATTGGTATGTCACAGTACGCAACTGCAATTTCGTTGTGATCTAACAGTGGCAGTATCAGGACCTACCGACTCCTGTCAAAATTGAGGACATGTTTAAGAATGCTAGTGTTGCCAGGTACAGCTACAGGTGAGCGTCACCAACTCTGTATGCTAAAAATTTGATGTGTTTATGGGAAATACAAATTTCTTGAGCAGAATGTAATTATAATGATATTCGCTGGAAAATCAGTGGGTATATGAATCAAGAGTCTTTTCCACCAGACATGCCTACTTGTGTCCCATCAACCCATCCCTAACTCTTTAATCATATCAATAACACTAGCAGTCTGTCTTTTAGTTCCTCCAAGAAGGTGCAAGGATAGTATGACACAGTAAATGTCTCCATCAGATTATATGGGAGTTGAAAGGACCTGGACAGTACTTCAACACTGGCTTCACAGCTGGGTTCAGGCTGACCACTACTTGGACAAGATTCCTAAAGGGCAACTGCTCTAATTTATTTCCATGGTTTCCCCTCATCAATTCTAGGGGCATGCCAATCACTCTTCAGAGTGATTTGAGGAGTTTCTTCTGGTCATTTCCAAGGGGATGCTGGTCAAGCTACAGACCAATTTCTATAGTTGCTTTGATCAGTTCCAGAGGCTTGCCGCAGGCTGTGAGCGTGACTGTCTGACATTCTTTGTCATTTATTCCTCACTCCCATCCTTGGGTGAAATAATCCTTATTTCTTGTTGATCGATGAAATCTGTTTCCTATGTGAGATTTGCTGCTTGCTACGAACTACAAGTTCTCCAAATCACTGAACTCTCTCTAATGGTGGAAGTCAAAGTTCTATATCAATAAATGGAGTGGACTGGAGGGTCAATAGCTTAATATGAACCAGTGACTGATCAGAATAATCAAGAACATGATCCCATTGATTACTAAAAATATGAAGTTGATATTAATAGATTTTTGTAGTAAAAGGTTAATTAAGTTACATATTTCCTCCTTTTCTTTTATATTCATTGTTAGGGTGTTTAGAAACTTAAATAAATTTTAACTAGGTATTTGCAATATTACTATTTCGTGCAAAAATATATTCTGCACAATACATGCTGAAGCAATGTTCTAACAAATTAATTGTGAAGAAACACTCACCATTTTTTGTAACCAAAGCTGAACAACGAACCTTAGAAACTCAAGAGGAGCAACTCCAATTATTGGAAATTGGGAGTATTGTATTGTGTAAATTGAGAGTAAAATATTAATTCAAAAATTGGTTTTCAGAAATATCTTTGGTCATTTGAGTTAAGATTATGCATGCTGTATATTTTAGAGAAAAATGTAAGGGGGTCAAAGAAGTAAATAATCCTTTTAAAAAAGTTCACGAAAGAAAAGGTTCGGGAATCCCTGATATAAACACTACCTGCTTAATGTGACCACAAAAACATCAATGATTTTTCCTCTACTTTCCCACATTAATTCAGTGCACATTTTTCAAAATTCTGTGATCCCTACACTACATGAATTTTGAAATTTAAATTTAAAAAATCTCTTATCCATGATGTCCTTCGTCAAGGAATAATACTTCCCGCCACAACAACATGGAAACGATAATTTGAATAACTATATTTCCCAATGAATTCTAGAAGATGTGCACAGATAATGAAGTTACATTTATGTCCAGAAGCAAAACAAGGGGCCATCTCAGCATTTGCTCAATGGATCAGGGAAACTGGACGAAAAACCTGATCGAAATGGGGGTCGTTGACCTGGAGGCTGCAATACAATACTTGTTACAGGTTGTTTATACACATTTATACAGTCCAAATGATAAATAATGCATTATGTATCATTGCTAAAATTAATGTTACTTTTCTTGTGATGCTCAGTATAGTCTCTAATTGTATAGAAACAGTTATGCAGCAGAAACAATTTCACTTGGGATTTAAACTTTTCTATTGAATTTAATCGTTTAATGTCATCTGGCAAAGTGTTGTAAAATAATGTACATGTATTGTATGTGAATTTTTTGTAATGGGCTGTTGATACTGTCACCAGATGAATATGATTTCTACGTCGAGTGTTATAGTAATAGACTTCGGCATTTTCTATAAAGATATTCCCACCCTACCCATTCTACTTGTGTAGTATGAAAAATTGTAATGCTGCATCAGGAAACCAATTTTTCCACAGAAAAACTCCTTATGTAGGTCCCTGATACTTAAAAAAAAATTCTTGCTCCTCTATGTTGAAGTAGATAACTTCCTCTAAACCCTCTTCCTCTTGGGGGTCTGAAATCGCCCAGTCTCGGTAGTGTAGGCAATGCTAGTTAACCTACACCAGTAAGTGCCGAGAAGCCCTCCTGTAATGGGATCGCAACCGTATGGCCGTAATAGCCGCTTGTAATGGGTTTGCCGTTGCGTGGCCGACAAGTCCACTCTCTCACCTCCTCGCAGTGGCACCTGGTAATGCATCTCGGGGCAACTCGAGGTGCAGCCAAGAGGGATGGGCGAAAGGCGGGTCCCCGGCGCCTTAAAACGGGAGCATCTAGCTAAGGGAAGGAAATCCCTAACAGAAAAACCATCTCGGGGACCCCACTTCACGGGGGAAGGGGGTTGGGGGTCTGCAGCCCACGACCCCGTCGTGCTCCTCGGAGCGACTGGCAGCGGACACTTTGGACGAAGCCTCGGACGCGGGAGCGCATGGTGGCGCGCCCCGTGAACAACAGGCCATCATTTATGACGACCCTAGCTTGGAACGGTTCACAATTTCCTTCGAGGCGAGTTGCTGCGCATATTGTGCCCAGAAAGTGGGTGGAGGCTATATGGCCACTGATCTGAATAACATGGTTCGGCATCACGATACTATCCATAGTGATGTCCCCCTAATCTTTTCATGCTTCAAATGCAGCAAGAATTACAAAGGTAAGCTCTCTGCTTTGAGTCATTTTCCTAAATGTCCGGGTCCGAAAACATCTAAATGAGATTTTATATGCGAGTTATGCTCCGCCAACTTTGCAACTAAATCAGGGCTCTCACATTTGCGCCATGCTCATCCAGACGCAGCTAATGAACCTCGAGCTGCCAAGGCACAACGTAGTGGTAGGACTGCTGTGCCTAGAGCAGAGAAAATCTTCTCTTCGAATGATATTATGAAAATAGCTGCATTGGAGAAAGAGCAACCAGAGGCGTCGAACGAGAATTTGGCTGCTCTGCTGGGTAAGACCACCCGACAGGAGGGTGAGAGGAGAAACTTCATATCGAAGATATTTAGCAGCTATTGGAGATGTAGCTTCTGTGATTGCAGAATCATTGTCCCCTTTTGAAGGTCGGAGGTCCGATGATTCAGACTTTCTACGAGTGCTGCTGTTATCGCATCGCATCCCAGGGTTATTAGCCCTCCGAAAACTCCAGTGAGCCAAATTCCTATGCTGATTTTTTCTCCTCCCCTGTATCGAAGGCCTAACCTCAAGACAAGAAGAAAGTCGGTGATCCCGTTCTGACACTCTTCCAAAGGGGACCGAAACGTCTTTACAGGTAGAGATAAGCAAACAGCCTCGTGTTGATTCCCTTCCAAAAAGTCTGCCCACAGACAGTGACCCGGAGGAACTTACAAAGGTAGACATTGCCTCCCCAGAAGCAGATAGGGGGCGATTCCCTAACGAGGAGGCCGCTACAGTTTCAGAGATGAATCAGGAGCTTTCGGGTGTGCCCGTCCTCTTTGGTTATGTGTTATTGACACGGCCCGTTCCGACACCGCTGGTCGGTTAGGATATGACCAAACTTTTATTGAGTCCCCGGCTGCTATGACGCCCGGAGACGCAACTACTGAAACTAGTCTTAACAGGGCCACACTAGATGCTACACCTAACTGGAAGGAAAACAGTTCAACTTGGATAGGAACTTGGGTTATTTCTCGAACTAAGGTAGATCAAGAACTCGAGGTGGGAAATGAACTCAAAAGAAATATTCAATCCCAGGACCAATTGAACGAGACCTATGCCAGGTTGGTACAGGTTTTGGGCGGCTCCTCTGTACCCACCACCACCACCACCACCAGGCCTAAAAAGCCCCGTAGGCATGGAGGCAAACGCGCTAGGAAGCGCTACTCTTATGCTAGCGCGCAGGATCTTTTCAAGAATGATCCAGCGCTTTTGGCAAAGTGCATTAGAACGGGCATTGACTGTACTAGTGTCGACCAACAGCCCCTTAACAGGGATGAGATTAATGACCTGTACAAATCCATTTGGGGTAATACGCCCCTAATTCGGCTTTCCGAATGAAGAGAGGATGATGAATTTTCGACACCTGCAATGGACCCAGACACAATTCTATACGAGGTGAAAGTTGCCGAAATTAAAAGTCGTCTGGCTGGGATGAAAAATGCCACAGCTCCAGGACCAGATAAGATAAAAGTTAGCAATATATCTTCAGGAGCAAAAGTTGAAATATTGTCCCAATTGTAGATCCAAATTTTATACACTGGGTTTGTGCCTTCTGAGTGGAAAGCAAATCCCACCATCCTTATACCAAAAGAGGGTAAGGATAATAAGTTTGTCACTTACTATCGCCCCATCACAATTAGTTCCCTGCTGTGCAGAATCTTTTGGGGCATTGTGGACAAACGCATTCGATCCGTGGTGAAATTCAATCCACGCCAAAAAGGGTTTATTCCTGAACTGGCTGTTTCGCCAACGTTCAAATTCTTCACGAAGCAGTCAGTGACATGAAAAAAGTAGAGGGTGGTGTCGGCGCTGTGCTAGACATATCTAAAGCATTTGACACTGTTCTTCACGCGGCGATTCGGTGGGCTCTATCCAGGAAAGGGACCCCCAACGCCTTTACGAATTTGGTAATGGACTCTTACACCGATGTTTCCACAGTCATTCAGCACCCCTCGAAAGGCATTGAGGTGCCAATTCGTAAAGGAGTAAAACAGAGATGCCCCCTTGTCCCTACTCCTTTTTAACCTCATTATGGAGTGCTTGCTTGAGAAATTGGATAACATGTCAGGATATCCGCTATTGGAAAGGAGTGTATCCGTATTAGCATTTGCTGATGATCTGGTGCTGTTAGCAAAAGATGCTCCACGAGCTCAAGAATTGGTTGATACTGTGGTGGAATATCTTGGGGCCCTCGAAATGACATAGTCCGTCGCGAAGTGCTCATCATTCCAAATTACAACCTTTGAACGATCCTGGTTCATGAAGACCCTTGTCTGGAAAGGTTGGGGGAGAGAATTCCTCTGGTCAGTGATGATCATACCCTACATACTTGGGAGTGAACTACTCTATCTGGAACGGCTTCCCATGTAAAGCATCCACATCGAATTTGATGGAAGCAGTGACGAAGCTACAGAAGGCGCATTTAAAGCCCACTCAGAAATTGGCATTACTTTACACCTACACAATGCCACATTACCTCTACCAATTACTTTTATCCATGCCATATATGTCGATGCTCAGGGAAACGGACTGTCAAATCAGAGTGGCAGTCAAACAGTTCCTACACCTGCATATGAGTACTGCAGATGGCTTATTTTACCTGGCCAAGAGAGATGGAGGACTGGGATTGCTGCAGCTCGCCCAACACGTTTCTAGGGTAGCGCTGAACCTAGGGTTACGACTAGAAAAATCTGCAATCCCATTTGCAGATGGCTGGCCCAGTTTCTACCAACGGACATTTAAAACCGACATAGCATTGGGGCTCAACTGGCCCTATACCGAACAAGATTTAAGATCTTATAAGAAATTTGCCAATGACAAGGTAGCTGACTGGGAGAAGCTGGAATCTTATTTATTTTCTCAAAAAAGTGAAACTACGTATGACGTGCTGCGGGAGAAGTGAATTCTGTGATCCCTACACTGAGTCATATACTACATAAATTTTGAAAATTAAAAAAAGAAGCTCTCATGTAATAAAATCTATTTTCAAGGATAAATCAGCAATAAATTTTGGGCTCTTATCCATGATGTCCTTCGTCAAGGAATAATACTTCCTGCTGCAACAACATGGAAATGATAATTTGAATAACTATATTTCCCAATGAATTCTAGAAGACGTGCACAGATAATCATGTTACATTTATCCCAAGGGAGAGCGGTTAAGGCGCATATAAATGATCTGATTGGAAATGCCTTTTCGACTAAAATCTTCTGAAACCTGGTCTTTTTATCACTGCTCTCCAATTGAGATCAAATACCGCTGCCAACTCTACTCTTAGTAGAGGAAGGTCCAGAGAGGATGTATACTGCAGAAGTGCAATACAGCGGTAGAAACTATGAATCACATCCTTGATCAGTACATTTTTACGAAACCAGCTAGAATAAAGTGTCATGAGGAGATAAAGAACTTTATAGAGAGGAAGATGCTCTGGAAATCAGAAGTGGTGACCACGGAAGCCACTTTCTCCATTGCCGGAGGGGTTAGACTCAACTCTGACCTGGTAATAAAAAGCCGGGAGGGGGTCCACGAGGTCAATGTGACTGGCAGCCACGAGGATGGGTCTAACCTAAAAGCAGGGGAGGAAAAAGTGGTAAAGTTTTGGCATGTCATTCCCCTGGCAGCCCAACTTCATGGAGTGCCCAATGCCAGAATCCTGCCTGTGGTGGTTGGAACCTCTGGGACCTATGCCACGATCAACAATCAGTGCCCTCAAGACATTGGGGATCATGTCTCAGGGAGATTTACTGATTATCTCGTTAATTGCTCTCAGATGCTCTATTAAGATTTACACACAATTTGTATGATTACAAATTGATGACTTACGGGGGAGCAATTTAGCATTGCTGGCAGTAAATGCAGAAAATGAACCGTGGGGAAGTCTAGGGTACACAGGGGATCCGACAATGCCTAGAATATACCTAGTTACGACTTTAAGTGGGAAGTATATGCTATTTAATGTATTTAGTTAGTTAGTTAATGCTTTATTTTACATGGCGAGACTCGTGCTATCAGGCCCCCTCTTCCGTCTAACCACGCAAATTTCACTTTACATTTTTCTTTAAATTTGTATCTCAGAAAATGCATTGTTTACGTTTAAAATGATGAAAGTCTGATTTTTGTGGAAATTCTAAATTTTAACAACTTGCAAGTTACAAATAAAACACGGAAGTATGTGTGTGGCTCTTGCAACACTGTTAGTTTTGTTTTCTTAAGAATTTTTGTCTTTCCTAACACGGAATATTCAGACATTTTTGAAAACACAAGAAACTAGAAGTTGCTGCAGAACTGATGAAGTATGTTATCAAGATATACTGCAAAAGATAAGATTAAACAAGTGGCACTATGTTTTAAAGGAGATTACAATAGTTTCTCAGGCATGCAAGGTCAAACATTATTAGATTTCCTAGTTAAAAAATTAGGGAGAAAGGAAGAATTAGGGAATTTTCAACAGAGAGTGTTAAATACCCTTACACTACAGATTATGATTACTAAGCATGTAGAGTTGTAGGCTTCCGCGGCCGGAGTCGTTGAATTCTTGGCTGTCCGGGATTAGCCGCGTCATGGTCGATGGTGCTGACGTTTCGGCCAACTTGCTGTGGCCTTCTTCAGAGCTGTGCTGCTGGGCTTCTTCAGAGCTTCAGCAGCACAGCTCTGAAGAAGGCCACAGCAAGTTGGCCGAAACGTCAGCACCATCGACCATGACGCGGCTAATCCCGGACAGCCAAGAATTCTACTAAGCATGTAAGCAATAAAAAATAAAGAGAAAGAACTCATGTGGTTCTTCAGCTATAAATGTACATGAGGGACAAATGTACCCCTTGATGTCACTAGCAAAACCAACCTCTGTCCAATAGAGCGAATTTCTGAAAGTGAACACGGCAGAGACCCAGAAGAACAATAGTCTAGCACAAGAGATGCTTCAGGAGGCATTGTGTTTGTGTCATCTGCTTCAGAAATAGTACTCTCAGTAGTCTCTCTTGCTCCCCTAAAATAAAAGGATTTCAATTGGTCATTGTCTTAACCAGATAATTTGTAATCACATTAACATATTCCAAACAGTGGAAAATATTACTGCGAGGTTAATCACCCTGGTGAAATATTAAATTTTGGAATATATCTTACGGGTCTGAAGAAGAGTCTGCTGATACTACACTGTCTCCTTCTATAAAACTACTTGAGTAAGGAACAGGAGGATCATCCCAACCACCACCTGCCTTGCCTGGGATATGCACTGCAAACAATGTAAATTCAACACTGCAAATTCAGAAACTATTACATACATATAAATTCTACTAGAAACAAAAAGTAAATTGTAAGTAAATTACATTACTTGCTCTTCCAAATGTCATAAACAGTGAGGGAATGAGACATGTTTTATTAAATTATAATTTTAGCAAATTAATGTTATTTTGATTTTTTAGAATTTAAATTCTTATTTTCTGATAAATTTAAATCTGGAAATAATAATATTAGATCTGATTTAATGTCAACCAAGAAGTGATGTTCTACTTTTCCCTTTAGTTAATTATAAACAGATATCAATCATAAAGGTCACACCCAAATAACAATGAAACTGCACATATCCATGTTTCACAGGTGTAATTTCCAAGGAACATTGATACAAACTTGAGCACTGTTCATGGCATTAATCTGTGGGTACGTAGACTGAAGACAGATTAATGTAATTTTAAAGTTAAAAATATACAAAAAGTATTAATTAATACTTTTTGTAATGGAAATAAGTAATGACTATAATGAAAACATAATAAAATCAGTAAGTGGTAATTATTAGGAAAAATGAAAAATCATTACTGATAATTGACCTAAAGATACAGAGAAATAGCATAAATTAATAAAAAACAAAAATAAAAACTATTTTTTTATAATCAGAAACTAATGATCAGTATAAGCTCACAAGTAGGCAATGTCTATGATCCACGAGTTGTAAGAATCAGAAGTTGATAGGTCATCAACATTCAGATCCAGTTAATAACAAAATAAGGGTAACGTAAAAAATAATACTGGTTACAACCAGTTATTACAAATAAGGTTGTCGAAACATTATTAACAATTATTGATTTGATCCAGTAATCTTTTAATACTGTTCTTGATATAAATATATATTTATTTCTCTCCGACGGTCTTACTCCTGGCTTGTAGAATGACAAGGCACAAATGACATTCATCGTACAGTAGTGAACATTACCTGAAACCATGATGAATTTATAATACACCATTGTCATCATTATGTTACTGTAAACCTTGAAACAAGTTCATCCATGATTTCACCATAGTGTGACTTGCTCATTTTCTATTAGTCTTAAGAGAAAATGGCATTTATTATGACTTCCTAGACCTAGTCTTTTTGTCTATATCTATTTGTCCATACATGCAGGTCATCATCCAATTGTGTGGAACTGATGAATTATTTACCATTGGAATTTTGTTCCAAAATGCCTATTTAACTGAAGCCACATCAATGATTAAAAAATCTTATCTTCAAAAATTCAAGTCCTAAGTTAGAGACCTATTTATTCACAGCAATGAACTATGTAAATATTTTAAGACTTGCCTCAAACCCTTCAAATAAAAAAAATGAATGAAAGTTACCTCTTTTCTTCACAGGTGTTTTTTGTGGTTGAGAAGGAAGATTTAAAGTTGGAGAAGGAAGCACTAAATTCACGGGTATAGGTTCATAGTTTCCTGGATCATTGGACAATGCCTCTTGTATAATACGGTTAGTCTCATCAGGTGTTGTGGCCCAGCTTTCAATAGTATGCAGAATTTTATCTGTAATGGAAGCTAAAAGACAAAATTACATGAGGTGATCATTTTTGTAAATATTAGCCATACACATTAATCATTAAAGTCAAAACACAACCAAAATTTATGAATAAAAATTTGGATCCTTGGAAAGGTAGGTATGTATTAACATAATTCAAACAAATAAAATCAAGTAATCATTCCAATTCAGATGTCCAAAGCTGCACCTAATTAAGGATCTGCAAAATACATTACCTATTTGCTTTCACTTGCTGAGAAGCTTTTCTTGACCAGAGGAAATGGTAGAAATGCTAAATATTTTACGATACATAACATATAGAAAATTATAATAATTCTTACTTTCTTTCTGCAAAGGGCTGCTACCAAATCCCTCATATTTTCCACTTGCTGCTTTTGAACTCCCTAATCCTCCTAATTTAAGTGTGTTTGACGATGCTGCTTGTTTTGACTGAGGATTCTCATCAGCAGCCATGAGTTGTGTATCAAAAAGGAGTTGTAACAAATCCTTAAAAAAATGTCATATAAAATTGAAGAAATAATTCAAATTGAGTGAAACAAAGAAATATTAGCAGTAATCACTATTTCAGGTAACAATACCTGAGAATGTTTGCGTACAGCTTCTGCAGCAGATGTACCAGTCAGGGGATTAGGAGCTTCGTGATATGAAGTTGCTGTTTTGATAGAGCCATCCCTTTTCCGCAAATGATATCGAAAATGTCTTGGTGCATTATTAACTAAATGCTTCATAATTTTTAAAACCTTAAAAGAATACACTTTCTAAATTCATGATTACATACATGATTTTTACAAACATAATTTTGAATATGCATTGATGCTTGCTTTGACATTTCAATTATTGATCCATTTTGCAAATGTCAGGTCATGGTCTTATCCCACCTTCATTTTGACTGCTGCAGAAGGTCTGTCAAGCCTCTGAGTTAGATAATTCACAAGCAACTGACAGTTTGGCTCCGGTTGCAGTGTGATCTCTTAATTTTGCTAAGGTTAATAAACAAGCAGGGTTAGAGTAAAGAAGCAAACACTCAGTGGCGATAAGAAAATTAAGAGTAGTTTATATACAAATATGTTGTTGTCGAGTCGTTGAAAGCTGAAGAAAAGGATACTTTCGATTTCTTGAAAGAGATAACCTGGTACTGGTTCTGAATTGTCAGCTGTGGCACGTGTCAACATGGGAAGCTGAAAAAAATAGATGGCAAAAACACTATTTTTCTGCTTTATTTACAAATTTAATTTATATTTTTGTAATATTATTTGTGATAAACAAAAGCTTTGAAGCCATTGAAACTGTATCAGTGCAGTAGTGTTGTGCTGTGTACCACGTCAAAAATAATCCATTGTCATCATAATATTATATTTCACTCACATAATTAACAAAAGACACCTTATCCATTATGTCTGAAACTGGATTTTTTCTTGTTGCTTCCATTTGAATGCGAAACTGTAAGTTGCAGAATATTTACGATAATTTTCAACCACTCGAGGCACTATTTTGATTTATTTACATCGTCGAACTGCCCTCTGTAGTGAAAATTTTCAGATGTCAGTGAAGTGAAGTAGGCCAGTTTCTCCTGAAGAATGGTGTACAAGACAAATAAATTGTTATGGCTGTGGAGCCAAGAATTTCGCAACAAAAACAGTATGATTATCTATTAAAATTTTTACTAGTGGGTGATAGCGACGTTGGTAAGCAAGAAATTCTCAGCGGTTTAGAAGATGGCTCTTCCGAGTCGCCGTTCTGCAGTGGGAGTGGTGCGTCCTATTAGAGCGTCCTATACCGTCACTTGATATGTTTATTAAATTGCTGTTACCGATGAATGTGCAGCATTTATTACGTGTGGATTTATTTTCAGCGTACAAGACAACTACTATTCTTTTGGATGGCAAACGGGTAAAACTTCAATTATGGGACACTTCAGGACAAGGTCGATTTTGCACTATAATAAGATCTTATTCAAGAGGTGCCCAAGGTATTTTACTAGTATATGACATCACAAATAAATGGTCATTTGATGGCATTGACCGATGGTTGAAGGAAGTTGAAGAGGTTGGTAAACAAATTATAAATAGGTGTCAACTTGATTTGAAACCAAATTAGTATTTTATTATATCATATTGTTGTGTTGCTTGAATAGCATGCACCAGGTGTGCCAAAAGTTCTGGTTGGCAATCGACTTCATCTAGCTTTCAAACGTCAAGTTGGTGCTAGGGAAGCAGAGGCTTATGCAGCTAAGAACAGAATGGCATTTTTTGAAGTGAGTCAGTTATGTGATTTTAATATTCGTGAAAGCTTCAGTGAGCTCTCTCGCATGGCATTGCATCGCAATGGAATGGAAAGACTGTGGCGCTCTAATAAAGGTGAGTTCTAGCTTCTTGTGGTGTTAGAAGAGATGAACAGCCCTTAAAAAATTACTATGAAACATAGTTGTTAAAGAAATAAGATTTTTTAAATCAAAGGTTTAGAATTTTGTTGAAAAAAAGAAGTCTGTAGTAATAGAATTATTTTTCAATAAAAAAATTTCAGGATGAGACCAAATATTAATTACTTTGCTTTCAACTTCTTCTAATGACAATAGTTTTCTTTAAATATATTTTAAATTATTGTGATTTAATTGGTATTAATTTTTAATATATTACATTTACTGTTCATCTTTCAGCTTGTAAACACACAGAAATAGTGTTTTGATCAGTTTTCATGTTGTAAATTTACCCCTATTGCTCTCTGACATTTATCACATATATTTTAAATTTCCCCTGGCTTATAATTTTTTTCAAGATAAATAGATTCATAAAATCCTTTTTCAGTATTTATTAAAAGTTTAAAACATTTTAAATTACATTAACATTTTATTCATTTTTCTTTATATTATTTTTACATTTATATAAGTATTATCTTGCCACAAATAAACTGCAAACAATTTGGACACAATTGAGCCTGGGTGTTCTGCAAAGATCTGTCACAAAGGGATTGGAATTGTAAATTGAAAATGCACTGATTTTTTAATGTTTAGAGATTAACTGTTATCATTTTTCTTAATTTCATTGCGAAATTTTATAATATTATATCAGTTATTGTTGAATTCAAATCTAATGCTAATATAAACTTCAAAAGTCAAAAGTTCTTTGAAAGAACTTCTTTTGATGCTCCTCAAGGTATTATGCTGTTATTTATGGCATTATTGTATTATGCTGTTATTGATGCTCCTCAAGGTATATGTTTATGAGGACAAATCTTGGTAATATGCAAGAAATTCAAATTCCCCCCCAAAATACCAATGTGTAGTTTTATGTAGATTAATTAAAATAAAGGTAGAAAGTAATAATCTGTGTTTATGACTTGCTGAACTAAATTAAGTTATAATAAAATCATTATATTGTATATTTATCAAAATTATGCCAAAGACTTGCAAATTTTACAAATTGTTTCGATAGCCATAGTTGTAATACTTCAGAATTTCAGTTGCAAGAGAACCCCTTAAGAGGTAGGGGAACTAGATTTTTCTCATGTAGGCAACAATTCATAGACGTAGGAAATGTTCATCTTCACGTAAAGTAATGTTATGTTTTTACTGCTTTTGATTTGGCATATGTCAAGGTTTTTTGATATTGACATAAACTTCTTTTGGAGCCATCACAATTGGGGGGATCTGCATATTGTGACATTGTCATCTATGCACATGTATTCACCAGAGCTGCTCACCAGTGAGTCATCAGTGTTAACATCATAATGGTGAGAAACATACTATAAGGTACTTAATGATGATGAGCCTTACATCTCGTCCACTATTGCACCGCTCATTCTGCACCCACTTGCCTGAACTTGATCACTGTTGATGAAGATCTTGATTGGAACAAGTTCTTGTTGAAGACTGTGTTCCTTAACGTCTTCCACAAAACCACTGGAAAGGTGGGAACAGATTTTCGGCTTTTACAGATGAGCTGGATTATTTCCAATAGGGTATTTCTGTAAATATGAATCTCTTCTTATGCTGCCTTTATCCAAGGTGCTCAGAGTAAATTCAGTGAGAAACCTGGTTCATGAACTGGGAAAATTTTTTCTTTCGATATTTGACTCTTCATAAGAAAAACATTCTCTGGGACCTGTATTATCTTCCGAATATGGGAAACTTATAAACAGTCTTTTACACATGAGTAAAAAATGCCCATGATATAAATGGGAACTCTGGACACCCCATTTGATCTCCTATAAGTGGTTTCTCTGATAGCAGGGTTTAGGTTCAGGGTTGAGGGTTGTTGGTCAAGGGGGGATTGTGGGTCAAGTTTGGATTGTTCAGGGTTGAAGGTCAATTTGGATTGTTGGCATCTTTACTACTTATTGTTTGTTTTCTATATTACAATTACAGCTCCAACTTTTAGCAGCAACATCTCTTAAGAACAAGATTTCATGGAACTAATGTTAATGTCTAAGACTGATATTGTGAATTCCTTTTAATTCACAGATCAATGACTACTGTGCTAATCCTCTCAAACTTGTATTGACCAATGTCAGCTCCATTTTTTTGTTATTTGGATTGTGTTTTGAAAATCAATGGGACATTCTGTTGGACGACAGACATACTGTGATCTAGTGGAACCTCAATAATTAAAAAAATTATGTGAACTTCTGGCTGTATTGAATAACTTATCAGTAGAAGCAGCTACTTGATAATAGATTTGGTATGAAAAATGATCTATAGTATTAGAACACAAAACAACTCTTTTTAAAGAAACCACAATTTGAATTCATGCACTCGCAATGAGGGTAAGAAATGGTTTAATAATGCATTTGCATAATAATTAAATTCATCATAAACTTTTCCAAATTTATTGTAGCTTCACTAGTGGTTTTTATTTACATTGCAGAAAATTTAAGTGGGATCCAAAAATGCATTTGAACATCAAAAGATGGAAGTGGGTAAAATTATGCACCTCCATGTTAACCACTTAACTTACCAATTATGAAACTAAAGGCGGTCCAAAAATTTCCAATTTTTTTTATTGTTGATATTGTATGTTTTGTTCGAATACTGATAACCGCAAACAATGGTTTTTAAAATTATGCACTTTAAGGCACAACAATGGAGCTTTAAATATTGTGTATTTTAAAAGCCCGAGTATACTCGTTCATGTTCACAATTAGTCGTATGTACCTAGGAGTTGGCAAAATGTCAGGGAATAATATTTTTTTACATACATAACTTTCAAATGAATTTATTTTTATTACATTGGAGTAAAAATATGCATTTTATACTAATACCATCAAATGTTTGTAGCGGTGTGATATGCTTTAAAACATGGAACTACACAAAGAGCGACGTCACATATATCTCGATTCACGCCTTGTTTTCTTCCCCTTTGCGTCGCGTACTCGACTGCACATCCCGCATATTCTCGTAGGAGTCTGCTTTTTTTCCGTGGGAAGAATCAACGAAGGAAAATGCCTACCAACAAGACGACACGGGTTGGTACTGCTGGAGGGACGTCCTGATGCCTTTGGGAAGCATTCCTGGGGGCCGAAAGAATTCCCTTGATTTCCGCATTGCTGTGATTGAGAAGTTGACGGCTGTCAAATCAAGAGAATTCTTTCAGCCCCCAGATTTTTTATACAGCATAAATGAATTTCACAAGGCTAAATCAAGGAGATGAAAGAATATCTTTTTGTAATATTTCTTTCCTCGTTTGCGAGTGATAGGATTGTCTGCTAAATGCTGGTCGACTCTATCAACTCCCATTGTGTCATATGATATGACTGCTGCTGGCTTCTGTATCTGTTTGCCTTTCTTATGTACTGTTTTCAATTCTGAATTGTGGATAGTGCTCAACAAAGAGACATCACGGTTATCTTTTCACCTCATCGCAGTTACTTTACCCCTCTGATACGCAATAATTTCTCCTTTCCTAAGTTTCTTATTGCGAAATCCTGACGGCATATCTTTCCTAGAAGTTCGCACAGTGCCATAGACATAAGTTCTTTGAAGCACAAGAATGTCTGCTAGTTCCGGGGAAGTTGTCCGGGAAAAATTGTCTATTGTTAGGCAGTAACCTTTGTTGAAAAGAGGTTTGATGAGACTCAATACTATTTGAGATGACTGAGGAAGATTCTTATATTCGTCATCAAATTTTGTTCCTTTACCTGTGTATATGATCATAGACCATACATACCCAGACTTGGACTCACATAACATATATGTTTTGATTCCAAATCGTGCTCTTTTTAGTGGCATGTACTGCACCCAACCTAATCTGCCTTTATACAACATTAGGCTTTCGTCTATTGTCACGTCTCTCTCTGGAGTATAAACACTTTTGAACTTCTTGTTTAGGTGTTCCAAAATTGGCCAAATTTTATTTAGTTTTGGCTGTAGATGGTCGTCAGAATTGAATGTAGAGTTGTCCGAAAAATGAAGGCATTTTTTTTAGCATCAAAAATCGTTTATAGGAAAGCAATTGACGAAATATTGGAGTTTCAAGCATGGGATGTTTACTCCAATACGTCTGAGAGCTGGGTTTCTTTACGATACTTTGAAGCAGTATCACACTGATAAAAATTCTCATTTCATCGCCGATAGCGTCATTCCATGAAGAAATGTTCAGATCTTTAGCATATCTGTTAGTTTCTGACACAATAATGTCTACTAATTCGTCATCAAAAAAATAATCCATATATTCTAAAACATTTTCAAAATTATTTTCAACAAAAACAGAAGGTGTTCCTGTAATTGGTAATCTTGGAGGGGGTGGAAGCAATGCAGAATTCACATACTAGTCGCGCGACTTTTCTTGACGTCTGAGCTCCCTAGTGCTCAACACAGCACGACTCGGTACGGTCTGGTCACAACATTGGTCTCACACGGAACGGAACGGCAAGATTGTCCGGGCTGCCAAGCTCTGCTTTCAAATGAATTCAGTTCTCGCGTTTTCGCTGTTAAGAGTTGTGCCCTGTGATTCATTCGATTCGGATTTTGGTAATATCATATCTCCTTAATAAGCAATATTATCGTTATCTAATTATTTTCACTTGTGGTTGCTATTAATTGTGTTATAATTTGTTATATTTTATCGTCTATAATGTCCTGTTGTATTAAGAACGAAAGAGGCGCGAACAGTATTAATAAGGTTACAGTTGGCAACACCCGTTGGATGTGACGTCGGGAGAAGCCTCCTCTCCCCGCACCCCGCGCTGGGAAACGTCAAGAAAAGTCGCGCGACTAGTATATTTCTCGCCACAATCTGACGTCTGAAAGACGGATTTCTGAAGCACTTGAATCACTATCATACTCAGATAAGTCGTCACAGTCACTGTCAGTCATGTCAGTTTCTGAACCACTGAATTCCCGATCAAATTCTTCATCATTCTTAATCTGCTTAGTGCAGTGTCATTCATCACTCTCCATAGCGAACTAGGAAAATAATACGCAAATGTAACAGATCAAATTACTTCACTAAGACACTGTGTCTTCCACACCCTGCCAGTCTCGACAGAAAGTGACGTTCTCGCCAATATGAGGACAAGAAAGTACCTCAGTAACATTGTTATTGCTCTACCACTCTCAAAAAAACCTTCCACTGCGCATGCCCGAACGTGGCCTCACCCTCCAAAGCTCCTATTTCCCCGCCTGTCTGCGCTCTTCGTCACAACATAGCACTCTCTCTTTGTCTTTCTCTCGTGGGTCGCGCGGTAATTCAACACTGCGAGTTTGGTGATAACAAACTGATGAGTGAGAAGGATCAGACAGAAGGCATCTTACGTGTTTCTACAATAGGGGTTGTCCAAACGATCAACAGAAAATACGCCGTGTCTTAAAGAGTTTCGGTCTCCAGTCCCTGTTTAATCGTGGCTAGTGAGCAGTGACAGTACACAGTAGCTGCTGTTATTCACAAAAACCCAATTATTACAAATAATTCAAAGTATATCCACTGAAAAACAGGTTGTTGATCAAATAATCATTGAACATGAAACAATAATCATTCCTTCCGGTCTTCCACCGTACAGATCTAAATCCAATAGAACTTGTTTGGGGATTTATAAAAGGGCGTGAGACAGCAGCAACAATTGGTGCATCCTTAAAAGAAAAGGAAACGTTTTGCAGAGAAGCGTTTGCACAATATAGTGCTGAACAATGGAAGAAATCCTGCGAGCATGTGTAGGGAATAGAAGTGACAATAATTCACAATGTGATGGACCAACAAACGATGTATTCATTTCTTTGGACACTCGTGGGAGTGCGAGTTCCTCTTTTGACGAAGAGGGCAGTGATGACGAGTGACGGTCAGCGCGATCGCTGCGTCTTGCAGTCGCCTCTCCTTGTCGCCTACGCGCTTCCTTATCGCCGAGAGGGGAAATCTCAGATGCCACAGGGTGGGGGCAGCCTCCGAGACTTTACCAAAGGTACGTCCGCCATGATGGGTTTTTTGCGAGCGGTTCAGCTATAGTTAGTTAATGCCTTATTTTACGTGGCGAGACTCGGGCCATCAGGCCCGCTCTTCCGTCTAACCACGCAAATTTCGCTATGCTCCTTTCACCACCTAGCGGAGAAAGGAGGTATTATCTTAGGCGAGGAAACAGGCAGATCTCAATTTTGCTCAGGCTTCTTTTAGGCTTGAGGATCTTTCAGTAAATCTGCTACATGGGACAGCCGGCTGTACTTCCCCTCCGAAGGAAGGCGTACGAAGGATTTTTTCGCCCTGAAAAATCCACGGCTTCGATCGGTTTTGAACCCGCAAACTCGAGTACAACAGTCCGGTACGCTGACCGCTATACCACCGAATTCGGCATCTCCAACCGTTAAGGCTCCACCGAATCCCGTCACTACATCAATGACAGTCTGCGAGCGTTGTGAATACGAGTATGTGTGTGGAAGATATTTCGTTATTGCTATAAATGTCAGGGTAGTGAAATTTTCGAAATAAAATAATTTTATTTATGTAAAACCAGTTCAAACAATAGTGCTTTTTGCGAAATGCTGGACTGCGATCACCGTGTCCCTTTTTTATTTTTGTATTTGACGGTTTGAAAGGGAATTACCAATCTATTGTATTATTTAGAGCTAGTGTAAGGTCCGAGCAATAATATTTTTGCTGCGGGTTTAACGGGGTTTTGAATTTGACTGCCCACCTGCCGAGTTAAGTGACTAGAACTGGATTCTTAAATCAGTAAGTGCTATAACTGAAGAGAATATGGCCGCAACATAGTTTTTTCAGTGTGGGTGACTGGGGAGACTTGAGTTAGTCCGATGTTTATTTTTATTAGAGTGGATAATTGATTACTTACACAGACCGAGAAATTCTGTGTCTTAGAACACAGGTTATTATTGATTTTAAGTAGTTTGGTGTGGAATTTTTGTATAATAGAGCCTGGTACTAAGTTCGCTCGAAAACCTCCGTGGTCGGAGTAAAGATACAGAAGATCTACTTTTTTTAAAAGTGGAATACAATATGCTCAGAAATTCTTAAATATTGATATTGAAATCCTTTCCGTGAATCCAACCTACTCTAGGAATAGCATTGATTGCAAAAAGATTTTGTATTCATTTTATTTTTTCGAAATATTATTTAATATTTCGAAAAGAATTGTTAATAGGCTGAATACTAGCTGTCGGTGTTGGCTGTTTGGCGGGTCGCGTAAACATCACGTAAACTCATTAAACGAAAGTGTGTATTATTAATATGGCTCGTTTCTTGGCAACCATATTACCTGCGAGCCCTACCTTGGTATTGTTTTACATAGAAAAGAAGCATTAGAGTAACGACTCCAGTATTGGGCTCTGCCTCAAGAAAAAAATTTGAAAAATAAGAATTCGTGTCTTTCATTGCTTCCGATTTGCAGAACGTATAGTTTATACCTTCTATACTCCGATTAAAACGTAGGAGGAACTGACTTGTGATAAACTGGGACACGGTTACCCAATTGGGAGTTTCAGTATGAAAACTTGGAAGTTGTAACAAAGATCCCGATTGGATAACCGCGTCCAGCTATCAATTCGCCCTACGTTTTCATCATAATACAGTATTCACGAAAATAATTTATTTGGCTTGTCCTCGTTTTATATATGTACTGGCACTATATCACGCATATAATACTGGCTCTATTTCACGCCTGTTTCACATGTGGAGAGAGCACCATTGTCGAGCAGTGGAGAATCCAAGGGGGAGCCACATGAGCCATATCCCCCACCACCACCACCACCACCACCAAGCCAACATATGTTTGTAATTTTACTCAATTTCTTCAAAATAATTACCATTTGTAGATCAGGAAGCAGAGTTTTTGATGTGTCCAAATTCAACACACACAAAATTCAATAAGAAATTTATTGGTCGAAAACAGGTACAGAGCTATAGTGTCGAATATCCAGGAGAATGCACAGTGAAACGTAGCCGAGTTGTCGTAACCAGAAGATGCACCACAATATTGCCGAGTCGCCAAATCTCCGTAATGGGAAGTCCGTTGTCGCAGCACTGTCGTCGTAATCACAATCTTCACACCGTACTATCTCGTATCACCAACTCGTCACTCTTACTCCGCCGCTCACTCTGTCCTCTCTCCGGGCCACGGCCGGCTTATATTTGCCCCGGGCCGTAGGTCCGCTGACTGGCAGGTGTAGTAGGGGGGAAGGTTGGGCCTCGCCCCGCTCGCCCAGGCGTGGCGGCCGCACACCGCCAAGCCTCGCTGGCCCGCGCTTGCGCTGGCCGCTGCCGCCAGGGGCGGAACGCCCTACTGTGGCGGCACATTCAAATCTGTGCGGCCGGTCACGACACCCTCCGCGCCCAATTGCGCCGTATACGGCGCAAAACGCACCCTCCTGGTGCTCCTCCGGGGGCGCAACCGCGTCCTGGGTGTCTCCGCGGCGTCTTCATCTACTGGCTCGCCGACGTCCGTTGCTGGGGGTTCTGCTGCGCTCTGCTCGCTCGTCCCCGCGGCGGCTGTTTCCTGCGGGATGTAAATGGTTTCCCTCATTACCTTTTTGTAAAACTCTTGTTGAGACACATTGGGGAGTGAGTCCACCCTACTGGGGTTCACCCGGGGTCTCAACTGTCCCTGGTGGCGTGTCACCACCCTACCCTCCGTGCGGACTAAGTATGTCCTGTTCCCTTTTGCCGCCGTTACAATGCCCGGAAGCCATGCTGGGCATTTTTTAAAAGAGGTACAATAAACCATATCACCCACCTGGAATCTTGGTTGCGTTCCTACCGACCTGTAAGGATCTCCTGGGCTCAGCAAAGACAACAATGTTCTCAGTTGTCTCCCGTGTAGCACCTCGGCAGGGCTCCTGCCGTCCGCGCCTGGCAAGGTGCGGAAGGTGGCCAAGACCCGCAGCAGCGCTCGGGATCTGTGCGTACCTGCTGCGCGCGCTTTCGACATAGCCGTCTTGAAGGTTCTCACAAACCTTTCCGCTTCCCCGTTCGATTGCGAGTGAAACGGCGGTGCGCAGACATGCTGGATCCCGTTGCTCGCGCAGAAGTTGGCAAACTCTTGGGACGTGAACTAGGTTCCGTTATCCGACACCAACGTGACCGGGAGCCCTTCGGTCAGAAAAATCCTCTCTAGGGCATTGATGGTCTGCGCCGACGTGGTGTTGGCCATTTCCACCATGTATGGGTAATTGGATTTGGCGACTACTACTACCAACCACATCTTGTCCCAAAAGGGACCCGCGAAGTCTATGTGCACCCGTTCCCACGGCTCACTAGGTTCCGGCCAGGGAACCAAATCATTCCTAGGTGCACTCTGATTTAATTGGCAGGCCTCGCACCTCTTAAGTAACTGGTTGATGTCTGTGTTCATTCCCTCCCAGAAGCAGTGACGACGCGCCAGTTGCTTCGTGCGGACCACCCCCCAGTGTCCCTCATGGAGGAGGTCCAATACGGTCTTCCTCAGAACCCTCGGGATGACTACTCTCGTGAATTCCTCTCCGGCTAAGAGCAACACCCCCGCCTTGCAAGTTAATCTGTCCTTCTTGTTATACCAAGAAGCATTGCTCCTCAAGCACCTAAGTGGCCAGCCTTCCCTTACATAATTCCTCACTGTCCGTAGCTCTGGATCCTTGTCCGTCTCCTGTGCGATCTTCTTGGCTCCCAATGGAAATTCTGACAGTACTAAGCACTCTTCCGAGTCGATCTGTAGGCATTCTTCCTCCAACTTGTCGAACTCCAGGTCCGGGCCTCCTGGCAACCTGGATAAAGCGTCTGCATTGGCATGCTGAGTCGTGCTTCTGAAGTGAATCTGGTAATTGTAGTCCGACAAGAATAGCGCCCACCTTTGCAGCTTCTTCGCTGTGCTTTCCGGGATCCGTTTTCCCGGGTGGAATAACTGTACTAGCGGCTTGTGATCCGTAATTATATGGAACTTACTACCATATAAATAATCGTTGAATTTTCTCACCGCGAAGATTATTCCCAATGCCTCCTTTTCAATTTGTGAGTAATTCCTCTGATGTTTGTTGAGGGATTTTGACGCAAACGCAATTGGCCTCTCCACACCATTGTCGTCCTTCTGCGATAATACCGCCCCGAGACCATACTCCGAGGCGTCAGCTGCTACCGTGGTGAGCCTACCCGGCACAAAATGGTTTAACTTAGCTGTTTTCACCAGTGCCTCCTTTAACTGGCTCAGTGCTCTTTCGCAGTCTTGTGACCAAACAAATCTCACTCCTTTCTTCCTTACCTTGTTGAGTGGAGCTGCGATAGTAGAAAAGTTCCTAATGAACTTATTATAATAATTTACTTTTCCCAATAATGCCTGTAGCTGCTTCACGTCCGCCGGTGGTGGCAGTCGCAGGATGGCTTCTACGTGCTGGCTAGTGGGTGAAATGCCGGTGCTGTCCAGCACGTGCCCCAAGAACACTACCTGGTCCTTAAAGAATTCGCACTTGTCCTTATTCACCTTTAACCCATTGTGGTGGAGCACCTTAAATAAACTCTCCAAGTTTTCCTTGTGCTCCTTCTCCGTGCTTCCCGTGACTAATATCGGCCAGGTAGTTGCAGCAACCCCTCAGCTCTGCTGTCAACTGTTCTAGGCAGCGCTGGAACAGTGCGGCTGCGGAATTCACGCCGAATGGCAGCCTGTTGTACCTGAAGAGTCCTAACGGGTGTTAATCACCAAAACTTCCTTGGCGTCCTGGTCGAGTGGTAGCTGTAGGTATGTGTCCCGCAGGTCAATTTTCGAAAATTTTCGTCCGCCGGACAATTTGTAGAACAAATCTTCCGGCTTGGGGATTGGATATTGTTCTACTTCCAGCTGTTGGTTCACTGTACTTTTGAAATCCCCGCACAATCTAATCGAACCATTGGCTATCTTTACTACGACCAAAGGTGTGGCCCACTGGCTTGTTGACACTGGAGTGATAACACCATCAGCCTGCAATCGTTTCAGCTCCTGATTGTTCTACTTCCAGCTGTTTTCCCTAAGGGCCCACGGCACTGGTCTTGCTTTGAAAAAGCGTGGTTTGTGCCCCTCCATCAACTGGATGTTTGCTCGGAAGTGCCTACACTCCCCGAGTCCGGGTGAGAACACTTCTGGAAACTCCTGTTCCAGTTTCCCGATGACCTGTGTCTCTTCTTTCTCGTCGATCTGGTTCACTGAGTCTACCACTCCAAACCCTAGCTTATCAAAGGAGTCGAGGCCTAAGATGTTCGTGACGTCATAACGGTCCACCACGATCACTTCAATATCTGCCTGTCTCTTCTTGTAAGCTGCCCTTAGCGACACTTTCCCCAACACCTTAATCGGGGTCCTGCCGAAAGCGTACAAGCCTTTTTGCACCCTCTGCAACCTGGGTGCCCCTAATCGCCGGTAAGTTTCTAAATTGATGAGTGTTACCGCGGCCCCTATATCTAACAGAAAACTCACCGGCACTTTTCCCAGCTCAATTTTAACCATCAGTTTCTCCTGCTTGTGGGTGTCGAGCACTTGACTGATCATATCGATTTCCATGTCTTGCTCCTGTTTTTTGTACCGTTCCGTGTGCCTCTTTCTTCGCATACTTCCCTAATGTGACCCACTTTCTTGCACCAAAAACACTGCGCATTACGGAACCTACACTGTTCTCTTGTATGTAACCTCACACGGTTTTTACACGATTTCATGATTTGCACTCTGCCACTGTCACTGTCACTGTTTCTGGCTCTCTTGAACACTGGTTTGCCGCTGGGTCGGCGGTCACGCGGTTCCCCTGTTTCGGTAACCACTCTCGGCACTGTCACTACACTCACTGGTGTCGCTGTCGGTCTCGTGTTCTTTTGCCGTCTTTCCACTGTGAACCGACCCACTGTTCTTGATATGGTGTAAATGCGATCTGGCGAGCTGTCTCACACGTCATTTCGTATGTCTTACATAGGTTGTGTACTTCCTCTAATGACGGGTTATCACTTTGTAAGGCTTGAAACCTAATTTTCTCTTCCGGTGTGTGTAGCACTACCATGTCCCTTATTAAAGTTTCCGCGTATGACACCTCCTTATCTGATGGCGGGCACCTGAACTGACAATGCCGCGCCAGCCCGGACAACTCCGTAATCCACTGGCTGTGTGTTTGCCCCTCGCTTTTTCTGCATTGAAAAAAATTGAATCTAGCTGCAACCACATGAGGTACTTTGTTAAAGTAATTGTTGAGTCTGTCTAGCATTTCCGCCCATTTGACACTTTATATTTCTCTCTCTCTCTCTCTGGGAACAGTTTTTTTATTAGGTTGGTCACTCTGTTGCCCACGCAGCTCAAAAATAACGCCTTTTTCATTTTTGCGTCTCCTACCTTGTAACACAGTAGGTGCTGCTCCAACCTGTGTATGTACTCGTCCCATTCTTCTGCGTCCGGCCGGAAACCAGGGAACTGCGGAGGGGAGCGGGCACTGACCGCCTCCAACAATGCAGCCATCTGTGCATCCGCCTGTTGCCGCTGCTGCTGCATCTGTTGTTGTAACTCGAGCTGCTTCTGCTGTTGTTGTATCTGTTGCTGCTGTTGTCGCATCTGCGTTTCCGCCAGCTGCTGCTGTTGCTGCTGCATCTGTTGTTGCTGTTGCTGCATCAGTGTAATTAAAGTTACTATTTGCTCGGGCTCCATATCGTTGTTTTCTCCTCGTCGCCAATTTGATGTGTCCAAATTCAACATACACAAAATTCAATAAGAAATTTATTGGTCGAAAACAGGTACAGAGCTATAGTGTCGAATATCCAGGAGAATGTACAGTGAAACGTAGCCGAGTTGTCGTAACCAGAAGATGCACCACAATATTGCCGAGTCGCCAAATCTCCGTAATGGGAAGTCCGTTGTCGCAGCACTGTCGTCGTAATCACAATCTTCACACCGTACTATCTCGTATCACCAACTCGTCACTCTTACTCCGCCGCTCACTCTCTGTCCTCTCTCCGGGCCACGGCCGGCTTATATTTTCCCCGGGCCGTAGGTCCGCTGACTGGCAGGTGTAGTAGGGGGGAAGGTTGGGCCTCGCCCCGCTCGCTCAGGCGTGGCGGCCGCACACCGTCAAGCCTCGCTGGCCCGCGCTTGTCGCTGGCCGCTGCCGCCAGGGGCGGTAACGCCCTACTGTGGCGGCACATTCAAATCTGTGCGGCCGGTCACGACAGTTTTATTGTATGTTCTATTCTCAACGTGTTTACTCTAATCATTTCTAATTTGAACGTGTTTATTTCAGTATTTTTTATCGAATTAAATTACGGCACAAATGGCCGTTGTTCCTTAATTGTAAAGAAAACCGCTTGGCAATTCTTCGTACGTAGTAAGATTCACCAGGTTTTTTGGAATGTATACGTGGAGAGCCCATCCGGTTAATCGAATTCAATGATGCTTTATTTTCCGTGGCGAGGCCCAGGCCATGAGGCCTGCTCTTCCGCGTGACCACGCGAATTTCGCTTCGCCCCTTTCACCGTCTGGCAGACAAAGGAGTTACCACTCGGGAGATGAAACAAGCGAATTCAATTTTTCTCAAAGGTTTCATTTAGGCTTGATCTTTTACATGCAGCAAATCTACAGCATGGAACAGCCGGCTTTACCTCCGAAGGAAGGCGTACGAAATTTTTTTCGCCCTTAAAAATCCATGGCTTCGATCGGATTTGAACTCGCGAACTTGGGTATAACAGTCCGATAGGCTAATCGTTACACCACCAAAGCCATGGTTGACACAGAGCGCCGCCCCGGGGCGGAGGTGTTGGTAAAAGATAAATCCGGGTTGGCATTTTGTCCATATTGGATATTGTCCCAATCCCCGTCCAGGTCCGAGGTCTACAGTTGAAGGGCTCAGTAGAACAAGGGGATATCCCATAGTGACCTATTTATCAGATATTGGTGGTTTTACTGCAACTTTCATAATATAACTCAGGTCCCTTTTAAATACTGTACACGTGCATGTAAGTTCATTTGGGATTGAATAGTTCTGTATATAGTCCATATTGGACTTCAATAACATTACACTACAAAAATAATATTTGAAGTTCTATTTAATGCTAACAACTCAATTGCACAAAACTGTGGATTATCCCCTTGTTATTGAGTCCTTCAGTTCTGGGTTCGCCAGTAACTTGACCTTTCGGCCTGCCCAATAGCCGGTGAAAGACCCTGGGCAGGGGCTTCTAGCTCTGAGGCTAGTCATGCAGCATGATAATACCTGTTACCCCAGATCTGGGTTGGGGGGAGGCCCTACTCGTTAGTCCCCGTTAAATCGGAGACTGCAATGAGAACTGGAGAATCGACTTTCTGGGGTCAACCGGAGCCGAAGAGAATAGTCCCGGGAGATTGAAGGCTCTCCGTCTTTCCACGTACTCCGCGTGCTATCAACGTGCATAATGCCGGGAACAAGCTGACATTGGATATTTCGGGTTCCGATTGGATTTTGGTGGTGACGGGCTGACAAGGCTCTCCAACTCGACCCCATCCTCTACGGGGCAAGTCACCCTCTCACTGCACCGTCGTGGCACTAACGACGTGAGTTTCGCCAAGAACAAAGTTCCAGGCGGTAGCTCCGTTTCCGTCGAGGGTGTTCCACCATCCCCCCTGGGTCATCAAAGCATCAACTGATGTCATTTGCCCGGGGTTCGAGCCCCGACGGTGGCAGGATTTTCAACACTAGCTATAGAGCTGGGTCGTGTTCAGTCGCTGTTTGGAGGAGAATTCTAGCGGCCTGCTACTCTGTTCGGTAGTTTTCCATGGTTTCTCCGATCAATACCAGGCGAATGCCAGAACAGTTCACTAACAAACGGCCCATGGACCGCGCGCGATATTTCCTTCCTCTTTCTTGTCTTATCCTCACCTCCTTTCTTACACACACTTACATGCACTGCACTACCACGCATGTCGGAAGTCCAGAAGGGAGCTTAGAGCTTGTCCCGGATGGGCGATTCCCCGCTGGTATGATACCTGACTGGGAAAAGAAGTTAGCCGACGGTAGGTTGGCGCCGTGTCTCACTATCCAGCTGGGGACCGCCACCTCCCGAGGAAAAAACATGCACTACACTTACCGGGCTAATGACCGCAGTTGTGCTCGGAATCACTAATCAATTGCATCAGATGGCAAGGTCTCTCCTCTGCGTTGATGAACCGCCTTCGCCTATTCTTCGTTCACCCTTAGAAAAAAGCTGATGTAAACAATCCCGAGGTATTCATCCGCCTTGCTCCGATTCTCAATCTCCCACTCCGCACGCACTACTTTCGGCCACGCGCGCTCAGTATAGTCCGTGGTCGCTCATGAAGAGAACCCGACAACTACAGATCACCAGACGAATATTAACATTTGTAATAGCTCCGCAAACGCCTGTTTACAAACATTAACAGAAACTACGTAATAGTAAAACTAATTGAACCATCCTTAACATTCAGTTTGCAAAGTTAAATTTAAAAAAATCTTTACGATAATGAAGTGAACAAGTGAATGTCAATATCCAATTTTCATTATTTTGACTGTATTAATTAATATTCACCCTTTAATCTCATGTAAACAATTTACTTACGATCACTCTGCTTCAGGAAAAGGTTAAATTCCTTCCATTCTGAAGCAGATAATTCGATGTTGGAAGAGGAACCTTCGGTAATGACTATCTTGTTCACGACTTTCACTGAAGCCATCTACCTCCCACATTCTCGGTTCCTCTTCAATAGTATGTCCTACACCAGCGTTTTGGCGTCGCTTTAGAAATACCTTGCTCGAGAAGTGCTGAAAAGCGTTAAAATGTATTTAAAACGTTCAATACCACACGTTTTTAACCACTCCGTAATAGTTTACCACTATACTGTTTCACTACGGAAAGACCTGCACCGCTCTCCGACATCTTCAAGCGAACGTTTCGAACTGCTTGACAAAAAATTTCTGAACTGATCTGTTTCGCTTCGCATAAGTATACCGCCTCCCACCGTGCGTGACCGAACCTGCGTCTGTCATCAGTTCTTACGAGATCAAGAACTCCAGTTACTTCTATGCGTGCGTGGGGTACAGTTTGCCTCTTGACTCTCCGGATTCATTTTTTCCACTAGAGCTAATACCAAGCAGGCGCTGGACACATAACTGTCACCGACATCGATATTTCCTCTTCCGGTAGGGCAGGCGTGGGAAGAATAGTCTTATTTTCGAGTCGGAGTTATAGATTGTAAGTTTCGTCTGGAATTTTAACATTGTGAGAGATATGAGTCACTACATCGAAAACTATTTTCTTCTGCACATTACGCCTGAGGTTGTAATGCGTCAACTAACCAATGACAAGCATCTAAAAGCACGTGCTATTGTCCACTTTTTTCTTAGGGTGAACGGAGAATAGTTATATACCCAAAGTCCCTCAACAACGCATCTAAGCTGCTGGCCAGCTAAAAAGCCTAACCAATGACAAGCATCTAAAAGCACGTGCTATTGTCCACTTTTTTCTTAGGGTGAACGGAGAATAGTTATATACCCAAAGGTCCCTCAACAACGCATCTAAGCTGCTGGCCAGCTAAAAAGCCGAACTACTTTGAAAACTGTCACTGTCGGATGAGAACATACATTTCTACTCGATTTAGGGTAGTTTCGTTTCGTTTTATGTTGGCAAAAGTTGTTGCCAACCGTCAAACAAATACCCTGAATATATTACCTTCAAGCGGTAGGGACATTTTTTAAAATTTAAGTTTGCAATGAAACAATGACTACGTAGATACCGCCAACATTCAAAGCCATCCAAGTGAAGTTGTGTTAGTTTACGAGTGTTGCTAAAAATTTGCGTTTTGGTGCTTTTTGTTCTTTGCGTTTTATCGTTCAATTTATTTATTTAGTAGTACTAGGCGTTTTTGAGTTTTGTTTATTATTTTCCAATTGTTTTCTTTAGTAATAATAATTAATTGAAATAGTTATTGTAGTTCATTATTTGTTGTTGTTAAGTTTCCTTTTAGTATTTCTTGTTTTAAATTAATTATATTATATTTATTATTTTTTCTGGATTCATTTTAATTATAACTGGAAAATAGTGGATAGCCCAACAACATCTGGGTCTATACTTAATATTGAACCTTTGAAGATAACACGTATTCTAAGACTGTCACTGGTAACAATGGATAAATTATTGAAGACTTACTTACACTAATGATGATTTTCATTATTTTTTTTAAACTTACTTTCAAAAGCTAATGAATAATTGAACAGATAAATGGATGTATTTGCATTGATATTGACATAACTGGACTGTTAGGAACAATTCATTAGATCTCTTAAAAAACCATGTATATCACGTTAATTAACTTCAATAATTGTGGCATTTATTTGCGGTCAATAAAACTCATTACTACCACTTCAAAACGTGAAGGAACTGTTGACACACATCTCAAAAGCATTAATAACATAGAAGTATGACCGCAGATAACTTTTGAGGTTGTATTTTTCATTTGCACTTGACTCTTTTTAACACTTCTTAAGCTCGCAATAGTTGATAATGATAATTCTTAATTAACTTAATAATTATTCACAGAGTTAATATTCGTTTATAGATGAACATCTCTATTTAATTCTACCGAAAAACGAAACATGTACAGTGGACAGTGGACAAGACTCGAGACTGCGCGAGGATTGTGAATGAGACAACAAACAAAACAAAAGCGAGAGACTTGATCAGAGTTATAGTTTCATAAGTTGGCTATTCCGACAGGAAATCTTTCAAGCTGCCATATTGCGAATTTAGTGCGGTCTAATACACGGCCTGGAGTCTACGTCGGAAATGAGGGGCGGGTAGGCTTCTGTCACCACTTATGTACCAGACCTCGCTTGCGCTTGGAGCGATGGGGCTGCGTGCAGAAACCATGTGCCATACGTTGTACGTGGAACGCGCTAACGACGCGAGTAGCCGTGGCCTTAGTCGACGGTCTATAGCCACACCGTCTTCTCATTTTTTGCCGTGCCTCCGGGTTAACATGGGTCGTGTCAGGAAACTACAGTTCCGGTAGCGTATAAGCGACTCCGGCAGTTCCATGCGTTGTTGCCACATATTAGTACGCACGTGGCATCCTACATGGCAAATAAATGAAATCTCAAAACATTATCATTTACCGACAGGCGATGACACTTCAACCTTCGCCACAGTCTAACCTTATCGCCTACCAAACCTCGTTGAAAACCTGATGTGTCAGCTGCGGGTGGCTTCGTTCTCTATTCCTCTGGCGCACTCCCAGGTCCTTTAATTACGGCTGAAGATAAAATTATGTTCTCTCCTCTTGCACCGTCACTTCCCAATGATATTATCAATTGTGTAAAATTTTCTTCGTGCATACCTTCTTGCGTCCACGACATCCTTACCTTAGCCAACTGGCCTGGCACGCATCGGCACATTTCATTCGCAGTTACTGCCGATGGCGGATCTGTGCGCTTCTCGAGCGACTTAATGTGAATCAGATGAACGGCAACGGTGGACCGTGACTGTAAGAAAGTAAACAAGTCCTCGCAAGCTGATTACTTCAGACCAGGTCACATGACGTAACACAGCACGTGACGAGAGAACTGATGCTCATACGGTATCGGTTCTGTAGGTTTACACCAGCGGGCGTTGCCAATTTTCCGCTGAGGAACTAAGGTTAAGTCCGTTAGCTTTTCCCGTAAGAGAATATTTTCATACGTCTTCCAATAGGGAACTGACACTGCCGGCCTATTAGTGTATTTCGACGTGGATAGCGCCGAATTACTGGAAGCTGGTGCGAGTTTTCATTTCCACCAGGGGCTGGCCGACCTCTCCTGCCGCTCGGCCTGCCTATGCCTGCCTATCCCGTGTCATTTTCGGGACTTAAGACACGGGTGTGCTGGATCAGGCCCGGATGGCCACTGGACTCCTCTAGCCCCCGCCGCCGCCTCCCCCCTCCCGCGGCGCCCCTGGCTTCGTTGTGCACCGTGAACTTCATTTTAAGGATACCTGGAGATGGGACACTCCAGATTTTTACTTTTCCCGATGAAAAGCATTTGAGCTCAGTCTTGGTAAATATGTCAGGAGTAAAATCTAATTGTACCATTTCCTAGGATTATTGAGATATTTTAATATTTTGGGGGATTCTTTATATGAAGTCCTCGTGTCACATTTAGCAGTACTTGGGTGTCCGGGACGGGCCGCGTCACAGTCGGTCGACTTTATGCGATCATGTAGTCTTCTGAACTTTACTGCTGGCAGACCTCCCGATGGCCGGAACGTCAGCTCGACCCGGACAGCTAAGTGGCCAATGACTCCGGCCGCGGAAGCCCACGAAGCCCTCTGTGACATGTTTAAATTTCTCCTAAAAATTGCTTAAATTTTTTATCCTCATTTTTTGTTGCTCTTTTTAGGGAAGTATATTAATAATTAAGACAGCAACGATTTTCATTGGAATTTTCCTTCGAAATTTTGAAAATTGCCAAAGGAAATTGAAAAATTCAAATAATTTGCCAATCTGGTCAACACCTCCAATATTTAAAGCCAGCGATTACTTTCTGAATGCAATTTATTCTTTAGTTTTTCTTTAAATGAAACTTTAAAAAAAATAGTGGAAGTAGTTGTAGAATACCTCAGTTTATACTGAGGAGAAAAAGTTTCGATATGCCGCGCATTTTTTTCCGCATTAGTTTTTGTTTTGTTTTTGTCTGGAATGGAGCAAAGAACGCTTATAAAAAGTTACATCTCCAGTTTTCATTAACACCTCCAAAGTTTCGAAAATTGCAAATTTTTTTCTCCAAGTTCTCATTCAACTTCAATATTGTAGGTTTCCCCTAATGGTAGAATCTTAAAAATTATACTTTTATATTATATACTTTTTTTTTTTAAACAATGTGAGTAGTTATTGTGTGACTTTGAGTGAAATAAAGGCCCGGTTTAAAAAAATAGATAAGATTTCTCAAAAACTGTTTCAATTTTTGAAGCAGTTTGAAGTAGGCTCTGCCTCCCCTGATAATTATCTACTAGTTTGTTTTTATTTTGTTTTTTTAAGGACGTTTTTAACAACTTAGTTATATAGCGACCACTGTGATTGTTTTAACTGTAGGAAAAACACGTAAGGACAACATGAACACACACGAACATCCATGCCCGAGGCGGTATTCGAACCCGCGACCCTTCGAGCCGAGGCAGCTACAGCCCTTCAGCCTTGGACACCTAGGCAATTCAGCCCGGCTATATACTAGTTTAATACATTTCTTAATAATAAAAAAAAATACTCTTACAGTTTTAATATGGTGTAAGTATTGTTCATATGGAACTGAACATTTCATTATTGTGGCACGAGCCATATTTCCATTTCAAGCGTTTTCTAATGGCCCTGCGCCACGCGATCTGTCGCGTCTCTTCCCGCAGAGACATGCGCTCGCTTGCACCTCTCAGGGTAGGCAAATTCGGGTGCTGCCTCGCATCGTATTCTGAGAAAAGGCACAGGTAAGCGTAGAAGAGTATAGAGTTTGTGCACCCTCGAACGTAATCAAATTTTGGACAATGATCGACCTACTCCTATGTTGAGTACGATTATTCATCGTGCTGACAAGACAAATCCAAGAAAATTCAATCCTTCGTGGAATGATTCTAACGAATTGCTAACAGGGAGTGAAGTTGAAGCCAGGCTTTATTGTTGGCAATGTCTTTTGTCAATAAGGAGAGTACTGGAATAGAGATGCATATTTTGACATGAAAAATTTATGAAAAGCTATGAAAGAAACAAACATGAAAATGTCAAAAGATCACATAAATTATATACTTCAGTGAATCTTAAACGCTTGGATAAAATTGAATCCGATTTCTGAATTATTGTCAGAGTAACACAAACTCGCAAAACTTTCTTAGAATATGAATATTTGGAAATCATGTCTGAACGTGCTGCATGAAAATAATGCTTTGAAGTGTAATTATATCAGTGAGGCAAGTTTTTGAATAAATGAAATAAAATTTCAAAAAAAAATTGGGTCGATGCCCCTTCCCGGGATCCTTCGCTGTTCAGTATTGTTTCGCCTACCCTGAGCATTTAGTCACGAGCCGCCACCGGGGTTGTGGAAACACTTTGTGAGTTAAAGTAAAATATTATGTTAGTTATAAATAATGTGATAAAGTATTTGCTTTTATAGGCTCACAAGTTTTCTTAAATCATCAAAACGCAACTTGCAATTTCCTCGACTTTTCTTCTCTTTCTTGCCAGAAGTAGCATTCTCTTACTCCTGATTAGATCATAAACCGTCAAGTTTGAACAGTTTTTGACTTAAAAATAAAACAATGGTACGACCCTTCGTGGACATGTTAAAACTATTTGCAGGTTGTGAAGTACTATTAAACAGCTCCAACGTTCCATTTGTCCTTTTTCTTTTCTAAACATATTTCTTCTCAGCTTTAATTTTTCTTCTCCTTCTTCATCGTACGCATTGAAAGTCCACATTCTTCTTGTGATAAAAATGTTTACATGTTCATTGTTCAACATTCTGCTGAACATGCTGCAATCCCCGAAATAGCACACTTATCTCTTTAACCCCGCAAATGTCTGATAATGTCCAATATTCTCGTAGTTTGAACTTGAAAATGCGACTAATCTAAGAGATTGCATTAATTTCATATTGTACACTTTGACGAGCTGGGCTGGCTTGGACCCAGCTTTGCCAAGTGCAGCGTCTCCTACTGAGAGTGCTTACAGTACTTTTACGCCTTACGTAGTAAATAGAAAATATTCTAATGCTGCGGCTGAAATCGGCGATTTTTCGAAAGAAAAACTCGTGTTATGAGGCCCTGCTTTCGATAGTGGATAAATCTTGATCATAAATGTAATACTTTCCCTAACACATTGTGTAGCCAGAATCCACGTTCTACGGGTCCTTGATACCCAAAATCGATTGACGGCAAAACGTCGGTGCCCGTTCGTTCCCAACGCTAGCACCTAAACCGTTCCGACGATTTTCTCCAAAATTGATGTTCTCCGATCAATTCAGACAAACTCCAGGTTCTGCGAGTTTAAAACGGATATTTTTATTTTGGGGAATACTTTCCATGAAGTTTCAAAAACTTTATAAATGCCACCTTTTCTTTATTATGCTTTTTTCTAATGTAGTGTAAAGTATGCTTAAATCCCATTTTCGTTGAAATCTCTGAATTTTCGAAAATTGCAAAATTTAATTTTTTGGCGTTTTCCTTGGATATTGAAAATAGAGATGTTTTCCTTAACGAAATATGTAATTGAAAGCCAGATCTTCAAATAAGTTCATGTACAATTTTTCGAAAATTTCTTCCCTAGCACCATACGCAGTTTTAAATTTTTTTTACGTGAAATAAATAAAGAAAATATTAGTAGCTTTTCGCGTGAAATGTAGTAATTTATTTTATTAGAAACTTCCAGCAATTTCTTTCAACAACCCCCCCCCTCGGTTAGAGCATTAATCGCTGGAAAACGTTACGCAAGTCCCATTTTTGACGAACTCCCTGTAATTTCAAAAATTGCAAAAGTTCAATATTGATGATTTGAGATTTGTTTTCGTAATGAAATGTTCTAAAAAAATTAGATCTTTAAGGTTATGAACATTTTTGTGAGTGGGAGAAAGCCTAGTTTATAAAAACACTGTTCCCAATTTCTTAAGTGTTTGGTAGGTAGTTTAAACCGTGTGGCTGGTTGTTTGTGAGTAACAAGAACGGCATGTTAACTCTTAAAGATTAGAATTTGAAAATACAGTGTGGTGATCATCCTGATCATCCCATCTCTGATGATTAAATAAAAAAAAATCTCTCATTTTATTAAAATAGGAATTGGGGAGGGAGGATATATTTTTGTAGGTCGTGACAAGTTGCATTAACATCTTAAACTTTGATGAATAATGTGATCAGAAGATTGATTCTTTTGAACAATATTTTCGCCCTTTTATTCAGTGACAAAGGTGAACCAGAAGGGCACCAAGGGTAAATAATGTTGGTATTTAAAGGTTATTTTGAATAAAAAAGAAATAATGAAGTCGAGATTTCTTAAGGGCCATTTTGTCCAAATTTTGCACTTGATTCTGAAAACAACTAAATACAAATAGATTTAGTTTACATGTGTTAATCTATTTTAAAAGATTATTTTTGTTTTCCTATAAGCATATCACTTAATGTTCTTGTTGTACATGTTCCAGTGCTGAGCCTGCAAGAATTGTGCTGTCGAGCTATTGTGGCTCGAACCAATGTTTACAGCATTGATCAGCTCCCTCTGCCACCATCAGTCAAGTCACATTTGAAGTCGTACGCCATGACTAGCTATTCTGCATCAGCTCTGCAACAACGACACTTTCTCCCTAGTGGCAGCCGTGCAGGTCCACACAAGCGTCTACGCTTTGTGGCACTTCCTGGCACAGGAGCAACTCCCAGCCCAGGCAGTACTCCTGCTGTAGATGCTGCCCACACTTCATGTACTGGACGCAATTCATGTGTGATCTCATGAACCCAATGGAGAAAAGTTTCAAATTGAACTTGTTTACTGGGTTTATGTACTACTGGTGCACTAGTCGCACTGTATATCAGACTTATGAACAACTTCCTTTTTTAAATTCAATGTTGTGTGCTGTCTGTGTGTTCGTAAGTGTATGTGTGCCCGTTTGTATGTGTCCCGTTGTAAGTACACTTGTTTTCCCTGTGATGCTGTATTATGAACTTTTTTTTACCCATATACTTTGTACAGTGCTTGTGTTAAGAGTGTAGATATTAATTGTGAATGGATGTGAATTTTGTTCGTAACCATGTGTGAAGTTTTACCAAAGTGAATTTGAAGGGGCCTCCTCTCAGGCCTGGAAGTGCACTAGCTTGTGCAGCAGCTGAGTCTGCGGTTGTTTACAAGTGTGTAATTACATTCAATGCAAAGGTTGTTTCCAAGTCAAATTGTGTATTTTTACAAATAACTTATCATGCTTACTTTATGGGAAATTTCTCTTGCATTGATAGTGTTCTTCCAATAAGGAATCACCATGAATCAATGAAAAGAAATGGATTTTACATAGGAAAAAGAATAATTTTATTGACATATGTATAATTTTTGTTGCAAGATTTCACTTTTACAAATCCATCCATTTTCATAATTCATGCATTAACAAAATGTAATAACATATTTTCAATACATTCTTACCGTCCATTGTAATATGTGCATACCACATTGACTAATAACTGTAGCTGTAGAGCGGTTACTTTTATATTCAGTTTTTGCCACAATTCTTTTTGTCCTGGCATATAAGAAGCAATTAAAGTGGTTCTAAGAAAGCCTGTGTATTCATACCCGACCTGCGGGTTGTGAGTGATTTGCAACAGTACACCAATATAATGAAAAGAAATCCATTGACACCCCTATAGTACATACGCTATATTACAAAAGATAAGTTAGCAAGAATATACAAAGGATAATAAATAGCATTTTTAATAAGTCATTGTAGTTTGCTTTAATAACAGGGCACAGGTTAGAAGTAACGCATCACTAAGAAAGTAAAATGTTCCTCTTTCTCTCTATATATATTATATATAAATAGCTGCCAAATAAATCAACAATTTTCTTAAATTAACATTTTCACAAAAACGGTTTTAACACTGTACAAGCAAAAATTAGAGATTCACTCATGCAGTTTCTTATACAAGTGCACAGAAATTATCTTGCATCTTCATTTATTCAACCACACAAAAAATTACCGGGGAATTCGCTACATCGTTGGGGTTCAAAGTTCATACCGACTGGTTCCGTAAGACAGTTCTTGTTTCACCTGAACTCGTAGATTTGTATGCTATGCTCTGGAACATGACTCAAGGTCAATGATTGGTACCTGCGAAAAGCAATGAAAATATTTACATAACTGCATATTTATCTCATTTTTAAGTTTCAAAACATACATTTATAAATATTTGTTTTTAACAATTCCTTCATTCTATTATAAATAATAACTGATAACTGAGTGTAATCAAATGCATACCACTCGGAGCTTCGATGATAATAATATCCTTCTATGGTAGCTGCAGACTTTTGGAAGCAGATATAGTAGAAACCAGCAAATGATGCACCATTGATATCTTTAATAGTATGATCAGGAACTAAGAAGTGTTCTTTCCATCTCATAAATACATAATCTGTTGATTTCAATCCTTCATAGTCAAAACTATCAGAATTGAATGTTTTGGCATATTGATAAAAAGAGTTAAATTTACTCTATAACAAACAAAAAAGACATTCTATCAAAAATGGTACATAAGCCAAGAAATAGAAAAGCATGCACAGAGAGAGAATGAAGTACCCAATGTTTCTTGTCCACGTCTTCATCAGCTTCCCATTTTCTAGTTAAGAATGGATATTTCTTGCTTATTATCTCGCCATCAAAGAAAGTTGTCAATGTTGGAAATTCTTCCGTCAGTCCTTTTATTTTTAAATATCCACAGAGGTATGAATTTTCTTCGTCAACATGCTGAGATACAAGAAAGTGGTAAATGTCAAACAGATGTATGGCAAGTATGGTTATGTGAAAAAAAAATTGGGTGAAGTATTCAAGCTTTGAATTTATGCAGAATTTTATACACTTCTGTAACGAGAGACATATCACTTTACATCTTCTATTAAGAGCAAAGTAAAACTGATCTTAAAAACAGTATGTTGGCCAACCACTGGGCAATAGGACAACTACTATTCAAATCACTAAATATATGACTAACTTAAAATGAATATATTATACACCATTAAGTATATTTCTACGTATATGTAACTCTGATTTGTACGATTTCTTAGATCGAACGACTGTCAATGAAGAGAGAGAGACAGGAAATTATTCTAACCTGTAAAACTACTTCCACTTCGTAACTGTTCCCTTTCGACTTCTGATGACCCTGGAATTTAGAACCATTGTATAATAAAGATCTCGTGACACCAGGCTGTTTCGAATTTGCAGGTGGGGGTGGCACAATATCCACTTTAACTGGCATTTCGCCTCGTACCAAAATGTAGCACACAAATCTACGCAATAACACTGGAGAAAAATGACTGCCGATATTTCAGAAAGATGGCGGTGTTTAATCTCCGACCCCAAGTTCCTGCATAGCGAAATACAGAATTCGAAGTATACTTATTTTGATGTTTTGTATGTAATTACAGGAACATATTTTTGCTCTGTTTAAAAGTGAATAGATTGCATAGCTCGACTTTTCCTTTTCTCCATCTTTGTGCACAGTAGGAACGATAACAACACAGAACACACTTGTCACAATACTGGCATCATGGCGGATGTGTGTGATACAAACTCACATGAAGTGGAAGAAAATAACATAACGAGGCGAACTAAGCAGTGGGTTCGTTTAAATGTTGGTGGAACGTACTTTTTAACCACAAAAACAACGCTCTCTCGTGATCCAAATTCATTTCTTTTTCGCCTTTGCCAAGAAGATTCGGATTTAATATCTGACAGAGTAAGTTCAATGTTTTCATGGATTGTGATTTTGTTGAATGTTGTTGACAGATTCTTGGTTCTGTTACTCCTCTCCTATCTACAGGACGAGACAGGTGCATATCTCATCGACAGAGATCCGACTTACTTCAGCCCAGTGTTGAATTACTTAAGGCATGGAAAACTTGTAATTAATAAAGACCTTGTTGAAGAGGGTGAGTGGGTTATACTTTACTGAATGACGCCTACCAAATGTCAGAATAATTTAGAAATAATTATCTTTTTAATTGTATAGGTGTGTTGGAGGAAGCAGAATTTTATAATATTACTGAACTTATTCGTTTGGTAAAAGAACGTATATGTCTGAGAGACAACCGGCCATTGAAAGACTCGAAGAAACATGTGTATCGTGTAATACAGTGTCATGAAGATGAGTTCACACAGATGGTCTCAACAATGTCTGATGGATGGAAGTTTGAGCAGGTGAGAATAACACTACATTTAGTTGGAATGTGATAACTGAACAGGAAACATTGTTAAAAAATCAATTAAAATTTCAAAATATAGTAATCTTTCTCATTTTTTAATGTTTTATATGTTTGTAAGTTACTTTTTTATTAAGGAATATGATATTAAATATATTAATTTTATAATAAATTGTTAAGAAGAGGTACATTAGTTGTGTCCTGCCTGACTTGGAATATTAGTTATTAAAACATTTCTTAGTTCAATTTTGTGATAAGATGTAATTGTATATCCTCATACATCTACACTGTGTTCATGAAATAATCTACTATTCTCATAATAATCATTGCCAAACTTTTAAACATCATACTCTAGCCATTTTTATTTGCTGCTATCACTAATTTTGAATTTGTAATAATTGGTTTCTCATAGAGTTCTAGTAAACGAATAATTAAAGTAGAGTTAATTTTTATTAAAATGTAATTGATTGTTCATAGTTATTGTTATACTTGCATGCAAAATGCAAGACCTTGAAGAGATTATGATTGAGACATTCTCTTTGACTAAAACAATGAAAATGCAAAATAACAAAAGTAAAATTCATTTTGCCAGGTAAATTCTTTAAGTTTAAATTATTTATTATAAAGGATCAGTCTAGAATTGTGTAAAATGAAGTTTGGTTCAAAAGGTAAAAAAATAAATTATTTAAAAAGTTTGTTAAAGAAATAGTGATTGTAAAGAAATAATGATTGTATTTGAACAGTGAATAAATATTGGTTGCCCTTAGGGAATGCCCAACAATTATTTCACCACTAATAATATAGTAATAGTAATGTACAGCGTTAGATTTAATGCAGTATTATCAGAAATGAAAGGAATCTGCAAATTTTAGAAGATCCAAAATACTTTTTAGAAGGAAATTTAGTATTTTCTAGAAGCATTCGTGATATACAGGAACTTATTGGAACTATTACAAATATTGGTATTTTAAAAATTTGTGTTTTTTGCAGCTGATAAATATTGGATCCCAGTACAATTATGGAAATGAAGATCATGCAGAATTCCTGTGTGTAGTATCTCGAGAATATGGAACATCTTCCGTTGATACAAAGGAAGCTGAACCTACTGACAGAGCCAAGGTGCCTGGCATGCTCGCATGATTTTCCTGTCCCTTTACTGTGGGAGATTTTTCTTTAGGACTGATGCGTTGTAAGAATTTGCTTCAACGTTGCCACTATGCAAATTACATTAAACACAGGGCAGTGTTACCTTTCTCAGCAAAAGTGCCCTGAGAATCATCAGAACGAAACTACAGTAGAACCCCATTACAAGAGGCAGTGTGAGCTTAGCCTTAGGCAAAATATATTTGCGTAAGGCTGTGCTCACCAAAGTGACATTGACAGATACACCACATGACGCAGTCATCAAAGTGGGTAATCTCCAGTAGTGGATTTATTATTTGCGCACCAGGTGGGAGGGGGCCTAAACTATTTGTCTAAGGAGGCAAATCACAGAAATCTGTCAATAGTAATCACAATAGGATGGCAGCTGAAATCCACATAAGTTCTCTAGACAGCAGATTCCCCAATCATTGTGATGATATGCAAAGTGACAAGTCTGTCTCATAATGTGTACAATGTGCAAATGGAATTTGCAGAATGTTAGAAAACGTTTAATTTGCACATTTATTTTATATCAAATTTACCCTTTTCTCCATCTGTAATATGTTGCAGAACACTATTCATAAAAATGCTCACAAATGTTTGTGTATTAACTCTCCAGTACACCCACCATTGATTGTAACATGACTGCATGTACACAGAGACCATGTCCCTGAGCCAGATCAAGGAAGAAATTCGCTTGTTTTCATTGCTCATGAAGCTCTCCTAAATACAACACCAGTTCACCTTTTTATCTGCAAATGTTTTGGGAAGTGGGCAATAAACACCATTTCTAATCAGGACTCGTATAACAGTAATTGGGCTGTTGATTTGAAGTCTTTTGACATGCCATGCTAACTTCCACTCACTTTTTCACTTTGAGGTAAACGTTATGCAATATAAATGAATTCTTTTTACCTAACAAACTGCTTTAGTAACATACTTATAGCATTTTGTTTAACCTCAGAATCAACACTGTAATACCATGAGGATAACACAGTTCTAGTGTCCTTTGTAAAACAAAACAAAAAGAATTGTTTTTTCTGTCCTTTCTGATACTTCTGGTACATCACTGTTTGCCAAATTGCCAAAGATTGAAGCCTTCTTCGTGTCATGGAAACAAGTCTTGGATCAGCATTGTGAGTCGCAGTGCTCTTTTGCAGCAGTCACTATATAAACATGCAGAGTGAGAGTAGTTTCTGATTGTTTAAAGCTTCATAATTGGTAACCTCAAGGTTGAAATGAAAGGTTCTCAAAACAACAAATCACAGAATTTTGTAGTCCATTGTTTACAGGAATATCAAATTTGTGCACTTGCAGACCTTGGCCTGCGTAGTGCAGAGTTAAAAGTGATCTTTAGAAAGATTTATTAAATTTAAGTTAAAAAAAAAAAATTGCTCATAAACATGAGCCAAAGATAATAGCAATACAAGCACAGTTTTGCCAATCATTGTGCTAAGGTGTTTGTCAAGAGCTCTTTCATGCAAATGTCTTCATCATTTTCAGGTGAGTGGGACAGTGTGAACTGTGCAGTATTTGACCAGGCAAATAGTCCTTTTAACACTTTTGTATTGAGCTTTCTGCCATGGCAGGGATATTGGGCTTGGATCATTTGGTGAACAGTGCTCTTTTTGCAAGGAAACAACTCCATTTAGAGATAATTTTGTTTTAGGAATTCCAATTGTCCATGTCTTCGAACCTGAATTGTAATGTCATTTAAGAAGAGTAAAATTCAAAGTTAACCTTAGGTAGAGTTATAAGTAATGTATGTTAGCATGTAAGAAATAATTTCTATTTGTGAGAGATAAAATTTAAGGTTCTCTGATGTCTCTTATAATAGGGTTCCACTGTCCTTTTGTTTTTCTGTAGTTGTCTTACCAAAATTAAGAGAGGCTTTATTTCTGAGCATGTGGCAATGTTTCTGTTAGTCTAAATGATAACAATCATAATTTTGGCAGAATTTTAATATTTGTATTTTAAATATTAAATGCTGATATTTCAGACTATGGTTTGGACCTTATTCAGGGCTGTGTGGCAGCAGCATCCGTTAATACATTGAATCAATGAAAAACAAAATATAAAGGTAATTAATACCTTACAACTGATACACGATTAAAATCGCTGCTCCGAAAGTAACAGTTGTTATACAACCCTGAAAAAACATCCAAACCAAGGTCCATAAATTGGCAATTTTATAGATAGAATAATTGAATTTTTATCAAAGCATAAAATTATTATTGTCAGAATGACAGCACAGAATGTAAATGTTGCTGTTATTGCATCAACTGTCATGATGTTCCATCTGCCCTGGTTACCACCCTTCTAATCTCTCCACTTTTATTGCATTGTTAATTGGCTCAGGAATCATGTTACCGGGAACGTAGGTTATCATCATGACTGTTAATCCTAAAGTTATTTCTCCTGTAGTATGTCTTATTTTTCTGTGGATGTTTCTATCTATTAGTAGAGGTGTTGGAAAGTGGAATGTTGAATAATAAAAAAGTATTAAAATTTGGATTGTTTTAAACTTTTGCAAGTTAGTGTGGTATTCGTGCGCAAAAAATACTAGTAGTGGATGAATGTATAGTCCTGTTGTGAATGTGCCATTTTTTTAAGGTAAAATATTTTTGTTAAATTTTCTGCCGATCTTGCACATCTTAATACCATTTATAGCTATTACTTTTCTGAACATAATAAAATGTGCTTTTATTTTCTTAGAAATACCTTTAAATATTGTTAGACTGGAAATGAGACTTTAAGTACATTGATTTAATTATGTATCTACTAATAAATCCCTTCCAATCTCCCAACCTTGACTTACCATCTTGCTTCTTACTTTTTTTACCATTTGCACATATTTTCATTAATCATCAGGCAATTTATGATAGTATCGCTATAGTATTATCTGAATTATTTTGTCTAGAGATTTTGATAACTGTAAATGTACCATACATCATTTCTGCTTAATTTGTTGCGTTGTTGACGCAACACATCTCTTCACCCTTGTTGAGCGTTGAGTGCGTTTTTGCTGGAGTAACCCTCCTTTACCAAGTAATTACTGTTATTGAGTAATTACTGTATTTGTCGAGTCACCACTCGCAGTCAGTGCGTTTTATCCCTTCGACCAGGGGCTCGACGCCGGTCGACCAACCAGGAACCCGCGAGTCTCGAATTCACTTCACGGAGCGTAGTAAACGAATTCGGCTAGCGCCACCAGCTACTTAGCATTTAATCTAAGCAAGAAATCTGGTGTTGCATTCAAATAACCTAAACCATATTTCTGTCTTTGCTTATAGTGATTTTGAAACTGTTGATAGGATTGCTCAGTGTAAACTATTCATAAATTTTTTTTATGTATCAGCTTTCGTGTGTGTGTGCATGCATGTGCGTGTGCTTAAAAGGTTTTGTAGCTTCATTTGTTGTAGATGAATATTCACTACATTGATTTTGTATCATTTTTGCATTAAAGTACGGTAGTAGGTTGACTGAACAACCGGACTCGGTGGAATTCCTATCTAGAGTTAGCAGTTTTATTAGAGAAAGAACATTATTTACTTAAGTACAATTACATAACTGCCTATTCAATTGAAGGAAGTTTAAAATTTAATAAATTGATGTATTTTACCAGATAAAAACATGTTGATTTTACTTGTGTTTTTATATACTAAAATTTACAAACATACTGTAGTGTTTTGTATTGTAGTGATCTAATAGAATAATGAACATAACTTGAATAAGGGGAAAGGAATGCTTGTAAATCAAAGCAGATGTGTCCTCCATCATTGCAATTGACTTGATTGTATTGAAGAACATTTAAAAGGTGTAGCCAAATAAGACTGAATTGTTTTGTTCATTACTAGTTTGAAGTTTTATTTTTCCCATGTAGTTTCTTCTATGATGTGATACTGTGAATGAATCTGACAGTACTTTATACTTCATCTATAATGTTATTTTTAATCTGTAATCAATTGGTGTATTTAGTTGCTGCTCCAGCGTAGGTTGGTGGGTGGGTAATTATTAGCTCTTCTTTATCTCTAAATAGGTAATGCAAGGAATAAACCATTTTTTGTCCACATTTCTTATTTTAAAATGATTGTCTGAAGGAGTATTGTTTTCAAAAAACTGGCGAAAATTATTTTGACTTTAGTATCTACTGGGATTGATTTTACATGTGTTTTCATAATCTGAACATCAGAGTACTGTTTTACATGTGAATTTCTTTTCTTCAAGTGAGGTAAAAACAAGTCATTAAGTGAATTTCATTTTGCTTTTTCTGGTAAAAGCCTTTTTTAAATGCCTTGCAGTGAAAATTGCGTCTTCAGTGATATATACATAATGTTAAATTATTAAACACATTTCAATTAAAACAGATGCATAATACATTATCTTTACAAATTAATAAAATTCTAATGAACAGACTAATACCAAATAATATAAATAGCTAGAAATGAATGTTAAGTATAAACATGTAAAATTGCCAAATATTAAAAAGGAAGTAGCTGTGCATTGGGAGATTACATACATCAGCTTCAAACCAGGCAAAGAAACAAAAGGGTGATTACTTAAAAGACATTGTGCTGGGATATTTTGTTTAATACTCTTGTCATGTGGCATTTTTGTAAAGAACCCTTTGGGAGAAAACCATATCACTTAGAGGGCTGAAACCAGGGGACAATAAACTCTTCCAGGAGTGGTTGACACTTCTTCCTTCTTAGAATTAACAAAATAGTAGTTAATCCAATCATATTTTATATATTATAAAATAAAATTAAAATGAGAAGTTATGCAGAAGTATTCTAACCCTTCAATGCACACAGTACACATCATCTTATACATTATGAATCTCAACCCTAGAATACATGCTAGCAACTGACTTGACTATGTGGCTGACTTTAGACTGATGATAAGGGTAGCAGCCCTGCATCAAATGAGAAATAAAATATAACAAACCTTTCACTTCATGCAGAACATGCTCATTGTTTTCTCGTTTCAAATTTTTACTTTCAAATTTTGGACAGCTTCCCCCAGGGACCAAAACGTTCTCTGCATATTTTGTCTTTTGCAGGGTCTTGAAAATTTATCCTGAATATTAAAAAGGTGAAATAAATGCAATGATTTTATGAATTATCATAAGTTTAATGAAGTGTCTGGGAAGTAACACTAATATTTAAGACTGAGAATGTATTAGTGAAGAGGCAGGAGAGGATTAACAGTACCTTTTTTATCTAGCGAAATGAAGGCAACTGAAGAAAAATGTTTCTTTTACTTTCAGAGTTTTCAGTATACTAAAATTAGAAACCTTTTTAACAGAGCTGATATGAATATCAGAATGGACTTAAATTTAATGGAATTTCATTTTCATGTTTGGTGTGAGTGAAGAAAGGGAAACTTCTGTAAATAATTTATGTGCTAATTTTTATTAGTGTTTCATTATTCAGTTTTTTGATTGACTTCATTTGATTCAATTTATTGATTTGGAATTCACTATTTCATTCATTAATAAAATATAAGTATTATATATATATATATATATATATATATATATATATATATATATATATATATATATATATATTTTTTTTTTTTTTGTACTTTTCTTGTTTTTGCCTAAAGTTTCTAATAGCCAATTGTGAGTTGAAAATTATTTACTTTTGAGGTACATATCAATGAGAGAAAGGCAGTTTTGTATAAGCACCAGTGACATATTGCTAAGCTATGAATATCTTAGTCACTTTATTTTATCTTTTTTATTAATGAGGATTGTGCATGTTGGAACGTTTCTGTAATTTTATTTTGTTGCATGTAATAGTGCATGCTGTGGTTATTAGTAGTGTTTTTTACTGAAAATACCAGGGTTGATCAGATTAAAATAATGGGAAAAGTAAGTACTTACGTTGCTTCCTCTGCAAGTGTTTTTATTACTGTGCTTGTTTTTTGCTACGGGTTTTGTGGAAATGTGAAGAATTGTCACTTGAAAGACTTAGTAGAATAATTAAATTAATATTCACTCATTGACATGAAAAATGCTTCTCATTAAGTAAGCAGAAAAACCTCCAAGCCCTGATTTGAATCTTGAGCAATTGTAAGATAATTTTAAAGGAAGAGCACACCAGCTTCATTCAGACACTGTATGGGACCTGTAGTAGTTTGTGAGAAGAATGGGATTTGATTCCATAGGAAAATCAATATTTTGATATTGCTAATTAATTAAGAGAGGCAGGTCATTATTGCCATTGCAGATAGACATTTGTGTGACTGGATGACCTAACACAGAACAAACGTACTCAAAATTCATACCAATTTTGTGCTCTTCTTGTTACTGATTTTGTACGACTTTTGCCTTTGTTGCATTATGGGTATAAATCCTAATAATGTATCATATATTTTACCTACAATGATATGATAATGGTTGATTAACACTGACATTGGGTGCTGTAAGAAGCTTTATTTTAACACTAGTACATAATAATTTATTATAACCTTCCTTTTCCAAGACTTTGTTTGAAAAAAAATTTATTGAATCAAAAGTAATTTATTTAAAAAAATTAGCTTTAAAATCATTGTGGGTAAAAGTTTGAATTAACAGACATTTGTTTTATCATTACAAAAGAAACTTACATCATTTTTATTGCACTCAACTGCCACCTTGTTAAGCAAAAGGGGTGCTCGTTTCATTAAAATGTCCATAACAAACTTGTTTCATTAATAACTATTATAAAACACACAAAATTCAAAAATAAGACATGTCTCTTGGTAGTGTGTGTTGGTTCTTGTTTTGCTGCTGAATTGAAGCGTTGCATTTTTGGAACCAGTGTGTATATTTTATGGTGCATTTAATTGTAAAGACTTATGAAGTATTTGTTTGTATCAATCTTGAATTTTTCTGTGTATGTACCCTTTGTGAAGAATAAATAAATTCTATATTTGTACTTGGCTGTAGTTTGTGCTTTGTACTAACCAGCATGGGGATTGCAGTGTTGGAATGTGTTTACTGCATACATGTTAAGGAATAATATTTCTTAGTAATGTTTGATGTGAGTACTGAATAGGGTGTTGTAACTAGGGTTGAATTTATAATTTCTTTTTGTCAAAGAAACCAATGTAAATAGGATTTTAATTGAATTTGTCAATACTTTTTTGCATAATGGAAATTGGAATACACTCTTGAATCATTGTTCTTATGTATGAAGTCAATGAATCAAAGTAATGAAATATACAATTGCCAAGATCTGATTTAAATTACATTTTTGTGTATATAATTCTGATATTGGTTTGGATATTGAAAATAGAAAAATAATCTACTATTGCATTGCACATTAATGTTTTGGACTGTTATAAATAATTCTTTGAAATAAAAACTTTGTGGCACTGAGTGAAATGAAACAAAATATAATAAAATGTAGGGAAAACCAAAAGGATTGGAATAATAGATTGCCACTTCCTCAGGGTTCACAGAGCATTGATTCAAAAGAAATTCTTGTTCCGCATGTATAGGAATGCCAAAATATATGCTCATAGCAATTTTCTGCGCAGGTATTGCAACAGAAAGGATCTCGCATGTGAACAACAGAGGAGCATCATCATGTAAATAACCAGTCACAAGCTGTATGAATATGCAGCCTCCTCCTCCAGACAGCTGGCTGAGCCAGTTATCTTATTTCCTTGGAGTTCATTCATCACTGTTGGCAGTTTTTAGAGTCTAATGTGTGCGAGTGTGTGTGTGTGTATATATATATATATAAGAACATCATCTCTCTTCATAGGGCATCTGAAGAAGTGCTCTAGTAGCATAATTCTGATGCAGTACAGACTTTGAGGGCTTTCAATTAATGGGTAGGTCCTGATAATGAGAACTTTTGCTTGATTGTAGAACCAATCTTCAGTAAGGAGGTTCGGATATAATGGGAAATAATACTCCCTTTGAAATTATTTATAAGCCTCCAGTTTGTATTTTCTCAGTAATATATTCTCCCAAATTAATGTAAAGTACACCCTAGACCTTATAGACATTTGTATGGACAGATTTTACAAATTGCCTCTGTGTTACAAGTGAATACATAGGAATGGCAGTATAAAATTGTATTGTAATGAGCGGTGTACAAATTAATGTGCTCAGATTTGTTTTTCGTAATTTGACAATCTCCTAATAACCCTCATGTGTTAATCGTGTTGACATTTGAAGTGTGAAAAGACAAGTGTATGTTCTGCAGCATAGCTGTGTGTGAAATTTTGTGTTGCACCATTACTCGTGTTTCTGAGTTCTGGAGGTGATTTGATATTTTGTTCCTGCCTTTATAAAAAACTTCCTTAAGTGTTGGAGTCAATGATCACTTCCGTTATAAAGGTACAATGTATGTGAGATGCTGTTTATGCTTCCTCTTGGTGCTCCTTTTGGGAGAATTGAAAAGTTCAATATCCTTTGCTAGATGTTTTGTGTGTTAGTGCTTGAACAAATAACTTTTCCCACAAGATGTATTTGTGGTAAGCTCTCTTTTCTTTTTTCACATTTACTGTTATACTCTTTTCTAGAGCAATTATTTCATATTATTCATTTATTTATTATGTGTAGTTATTATTGCTCCCTTTCTTGGTATACAAACAGCGAAATGAACTTAAGAGTGTTTGCAGATGCATGATCAACATTTAGTGTGTTCCCTGAGCTGCACAGGCAATACCAAAGTGCAGGCTAATGAAACAGTATTATAAAAATAAAATATAAAAATGGCTCATGTTTTGTACTCTTCAAGGTTTCAGCCAAAACATTTTAGTGTATTTGGACCTTGTATGTCTTGCTCCTTTTCCAACCAATGTGGTGGTTGCCTTCAACACAAAATATGCAGATGTTTGCAGTAGAAAGCAATAACTCCATATAAAGCCAAAGGAGGTCAAGCAAACTTGTTCTTAATGGACTTTGAATGAAGGCCTCTTGTGCTTCAGTTTCTTACAAATCTTGATAACTTTCCCCAAGTTATAATTGGAATAACTAAGTTGATGTATTGTCAAGGGTTCCCATTCTTTAAACCTGATAAAATAGATTGAAGCAAATGAGGCTTTCATTTGATATAGTAGTGTCTAATGCTGTCTGGAGCATGTTTTTTGGCCTAAGAGTCCATTGGTCCAGGAAGTGCTGCCTCTCTTGGCACATACAATTTTCAGCTTTTTTTTGTATAGAAGTTGGTTTCACTTTAAACTGAGACCATAAATTCTATGCAGCCAATGGGTTATGCACAATACAAATGCACTAATATTCTGGTAGTACAATTCCAGTGCAAAATAGTGGCCTGGTAGATATACTCTTTAATGCATTCTTGTGGTGGGAGTTTCCTTAATACAGAGATTATTGTATAAATGAAATTGAGATTTTTGTAAGTGTAGGAATGAGTTCTTTATGTTGACGAGTTCCTATTGTTTATTCGTATTGCTGTTGCAATGATTGGAATGAAAGTTTAGTTTGTATGAATCAAGCAGCTGGCCTCCCCCACAGTCTGTTACTTTGTATGTAAGTGTGTGTGTGTGTGTGTGCACGCACGCGAATATAAATCTTTCTTGCCATTTACAAATTTATATTTAAAAATATATATATACAAAAAAACACCCACACACACAAATTGTATACACCTGCATGTTATATGTTGTCCTGATGTAATGATAGACTTACTCTTTTTATTTTTTTTAATCTGTGACATGGAGCTTTAATAGTGACTTGTACCTGTGAGGTAGGGAAATGTGTTGGCAGTCTAAGAACAAAATAAACTTGGACATGTACAATGTGTTCTTATTTACATTTTTGAATATCCTAAATTCATGTTACAACTGATCATGCTATTGTAATCTTCCTTTAAAAGAAAGTCCAGAATTATCAAGTAGCAGCAAAATTATTCACAGCAGTTTTCAAATTAATATTGTATGAAAATCATAATGAATCCAACATATTTATATTCATTGTAGATTCACTTTTTCACTCTTCAGTTTTCAACTTGTAATGCAAAACTAAATATTTCACATATCAACATTGATTATCACTTGGTTCTATGTCATGGCAGAAAAAAACATTAATAAATTTCAGGTTTTAATGTTCACTCTAGGATGTAGCAACTTGTTTCAAGGGTCCATCAAGATAAGCTGCAAGGGCCTGAGCCTTTTCTTTGAGCAGGCCGAATCCTACAGTTTCTTTGGCATATAAACACAAAAGCAGGTTTGCAACTTGCGTGATAGCAACTTTCCCATCCTAAAAAACAAACAAACGAGTAATTATTTCCAAACCCTAAGAACACTGCCATAACTAGAGAAAATTATCATACCATGCATTCCATAAGTACTAATTGTAATCTATCTTCTTTGAATGCGTTTCTTCCGTTATTTTCGTAGGCAGACCATATATTGCTAGCAATAGCTGCAGTTACACGTGCATCTCTGTCTCCATATCCACTATATGCCAATAATGCACCTTCATGATTCAAGAGCCTGAAAGCAACAAGACTGATTTATGAAGCAAAATAGATTGGCCTACATTAACAAAACCTCCAAACGATTGCCATTTTACATACAACGTATTTTCAACACCGCCAGTATTCGCCTGGCTGAGAACTTGAGTTAGAGCTTTTGGTTTCAACATTTTTAGTAAATTCAATGTAGGAACGTTTCAACTCTCTCTTAGCTCTCCGTTTAACGCAACTGCAATTTTGTTCGTTATGTGCACGTTAGGTTAATCATTAAAGGACGAGTCAAATGTATTGAAATATTACAGAAACAGCTCAAATGTCAAAAAATATCAATTCTGCTACACCACTTCCCCAGCGCGTTGAGGGATGACACTGAATCAGGTGACGGGATCAACAAACCCAGAGAGTATACTAACAAACCTCTGTGTGTGTGTGTACTGTATGCAGTATGTACAACCTTTGGATAACACGTTCAAAATGTGATTTTTAGTCCGAGGAAGACCTTAGTACTTTAATATCTTCGGTTTTATAAAATAAAATGTAAAAATTACTATTTATAAATGTATTGTTGGTACCACGGAGCTGTGAATTCATAGCTCCATGATTTGCACCAATTAATTTCAATTTTTCAGAAAATGTTTGAAAAATCGACAAAATCTTGGTCAGTGTTATCTCGTATCAATAATTTGAAAATTGTGAATTTAAATAAAAATTTTAAAATAAATGCAAGAGAACAAATTGGTGGCATTCATAATCTATATCCAAATTTGTTTTATTTGTGTTTTTGTCATGTTTGATATATTGCGGAAAATTTTACCAACACTACCAAAGAAAATACAAAGTAATGGCCTGAACGTCAAATATGATAGCGCAGGAGATGTCTGAGTAGTTGGGTGTTTATTGTGTATGTGAATGTGAGTAATTGTCACGTGCGAGACCGATAGTGACGGCTGACGAGTTTGACATCATTAGAATTCAGCCAGTAAACAATTTTGTATGCATAAAAATTCATATCGGAAATAATTTCGCTGCTCCATTATGACTGAGGTTTGTATCGTAATTTTCATTTTCAAACGAATAGTTAATGCATCACATTTAATTTCTATTTTAACGTCTTTCCTTTTCGCAGGAAATGAAAAAATATTTACATCAACTACTGATGAGGTAAGCCAGATTATTTAATATGTATATGAAGGGCGTGTCGAAAGTGTAACAATATTGCAAAAACGTCATTTACAGAGTGGATGGTCTGTATTGCATCTTGGTAACGGATAGAGATGGAGTTCCAGTTATAAAAGGTACACTAAAATGTTCCACCTTTTTAAGATTTATTTTGTTAAAACGTTATGGAATGATGTTCTGTTTCATTTAGTGACAAATGAAAAAACACCCGAACTTGCCATGCGACCAAGTTTTCTTTCTACTTTTGCCATGGCAGCTGATCAAGGAGGCAAATTGGGACTTGGAAAACATAAGACCTTAATTTGCATGTACTCAACATACCAGGTGAGAACAGCTACACTTAAACACTTACACCATGAATTAAGTCAGTATCAGGCTACCTAATGGATAAAGAATCTTGTATCTTGAATTGCACCGCTTGAATTGAAGTTTCCCGCTATAGAGAGTACATTGTATCATTTTTTATTAAAATATTAGGGATCCAAATTTTAAATCCCAAATCATCATATAAATATCTCTTCTTGAGGAGTCTATTTTTATTTTATTCTAAAATAGGTTGTAACACTTATACCAGAAAATTAATACATAAAAACTTTTAATATTCAAAGAAAAAATTTGAACTATTGAATGAAAAAGTTTGAACTATGAACTATTAAAATTACAAAATATCAGATCACAAAATACCAAAAAAACAAGTTGTTACATAATACTGAACAATAAGAAACTAGAATGTTACAATTTAACAGTAAAAGTGTGTGTTGTTTGTGTTTGGGGGGAAAATTTACACCCATAACCATTCATCGGGTTTGTTAAACTGATTTTCTGTAAAACAATTTTTTTTGTTAATCCTACTACTTTGCTGCTGCTCTGTTTGTAGGTGTAATAACAATTTGTTTTCATCTTTAATATTACAAAGCTTGGAGCAATTTGGTAATTAATGTGTGAAACTTCTCTTCCTTCAAACATTTTTTTCAGTAATGGGTTGACATTTTTGGTATTCTCTGGAATGGTAATGCCTGGGGAAAATGGTAGCTTATTGGAATCTTCAGAGTGCCTTTATAGTGATGGATTCCCATTTTGATCTTTAATTTAACACACTTTACAATACATGTGTTGAATAAAAACTTGAAAATTTAGTTTTGTTTTTTAAAAGTTCAGATGATAATTTCATTGTTTTAATTCAATTAATTTTCGGTGTAAGAATTGAAATTCGTTGGGTTAGTGTTGTGCACAAAACATTATAGAATGGTACTCTCAGAAGTTGAATTAATTAACATTGGTAGATTTATTTGCCTTTTATGTTTGAAATTCACCTACTATCACCATATTTTTATCTGTTTGCCATGAGAAATAAAAGAGATCCTTGCACCTACAACTATGTGTATGGCTTGTCAGAAATTTTCTAACTTAATGTCATAAATTTTAATATACAACACAAATTGTTTTCACTGCTCTGATATAGTATTATGATGCTACAATTTATTTTTCCTTATTGTTAATGGGGAAGGTCTGCAAGTGTTATGTATTATTTAGGTGGGGGAAGTATTCAAAATACTCCAAATTCGCATTAATTTAAGGACAGTCCCTGCAAGCCTCTTGGCCTTCAGCAAGGAATACTTCCATCGCCTTGCCTATTTATTTACGAATTGGTACTTTTTGTTAAAACTAATTTATTTAAGGGTGGGAACATATTTTATTCAGTACAGATATTTATAACTATAACTCTCATATGAATCATATTCATCAGATGTCAGTGTCAACAGCTCTCTGAGAAATCCACGTATAACACACGTGTGCTATCTCACAACTCATTGCCAGAAGACATTGAACATTTAAAATTGATACACAACTTAATGCTGAGTAAAATCTTTTCTGGCATAAACTTGTGTATTTAAACTAGAGCCAGCCTGTGTGTTGAGACCAATGGTTCAAGTGTTCTGCCAAATGTCACAAAGTCCACTTTATGGATTTCATATGTGACTTCATGATAAGTCCTGTGATTCAAAATTCAGGAGTTGGGGTGCTGATTTCTATTTTCAGGCAGAGTATGCCTGGTCAGTTAGGATTCGTACTATCAGGCCTAGGAAAGAGAGTGTATATTGTAGGAACCCTCAAAAACACCAAACAAAATTTCAAGACCTGGTATTTATCTCAAACCTTGTAGATATTTTTGATGTCTTTTCTTTGTGTTTGTTCATCAATTTCTAGATTTATAGGAAACTATTCCTTCTCATACTTAACCTCTGTTTCAAATGGATTTTTGATATTAATTCTTGCATTTCACAGATTATTTTCTGCCACTTATTTGTTAATTTTCTTGATTTCTCTTCTCTTAATTTTATGACCTTGCAGACTAAGAACATTAGCAGTTATCAACTGATCTTTCCATCGCATGAAGAACTCTTGATGACAAAGGATATAGCCAAATAATGAAAAGTGCCCCCAAACCAAATTGATTATCACATTGCTCATATGAAAGAGAATGCATAATGACATAGATTCACAAAAAAGCAGCCTCATAAAATATAACAAAAACAAGACTCTCAAAAACGGCTCCAGATTTTTTCTTTAAAATTTTGGTAGGGATAGTGCTAGAAGTACTTTACGAGATGACATAAAAGGCCTTTTTGCTGGATCCTTTTGTTTTTTCTAAAATGACGAAAATGTACTTTTTTACCTTGTTTTTACGTCGTTAATATTTACATTAATTGCGATTTGTTGACATTATTGTATTTATGAGTTCATGTGCTTTAAATTATGTCATAAAGTTTCTCGAAAATTCTAGTTTTCTCCTAAAATGCGCTCAAAATTTCTCGGGTTCAGAAACTCTCAAATGCCGTTTTCTGAAATATGGCTCGAAATTTTTTCTTCACGTTTCCAACAGATAGTGCTAATTGCATTGTTTAATATGACATAAATTTACTTTTCAGGGAATCCTTTATTTTTTATTGTATTTATTTATTTTTTCAAAAACTGCATAAATGTATATTTTTTATAGCTCTGATGCCGTAAAGATACACATTTTCAGCGATTTGTAAACACTTCGTAATTGTGAGTGAAAGTGCTTCAAATGACTTCTACTGAAGTTTTTCCAAAACTCAAAAAAAGTTCTTTACCGCAATGCAAGCACTAATTAAGGACAACACATTTCATTTGGAAGAAAATCTCTATCTTCAGTTTTGTTGTTGTACGAAGTGGCCAGTCGAAAACAAATCAAACTTTACAATTATCAAAAATTCAGAGTTAACACGATAAATCAGTTTTTAACTTTTTTTTTTTTTGTCGTAAAATAAATAAATGAATTTGGAAGAAATCCTACGCATGGTTTAGGTGCTGTTCTTCTCATACACCAGACGGAAGGACAGAGAGACATACGGACGGACGTTTTACAGTCAATTGATTTTTCGATATCAAGGACCCACAAAACTTGGATTCTGGCTTAGACGACATTTTTTTCAAAATTTAGCAACTGGATTTATGCACTTTTTCGTTACCAGGACCCGGCAATAAGAGTTTTTCTGCCGAAAATTGCCCATGTTTTCGTGCAGCTTTACATAACTTTCAACTGCGTAAGCGGTAGCGAGAAAGTAAAAATGTTTTTTTTGTATACCATAATTATAAACGACCCTTTTCGATACCCCGAATCGTGCATAATCCAGTATTTTATCGCACGCTCCATGACGTCATCAACATTATTAAACGCGACATGACGTCATCACACATTCAGCCAATAGTAGCGAGAGAATCGTGGGGAGGTAGAAGAAGACGGAACAGCCGACCACCGTTTTCTCGCACGGATGTCAACAATGCCATCTTGAATTTGATTTCCAGAGGGCGTTGGATGTCAAGCACCCGAGACGTCAGAAGAAAGTTGTTTCGCGAAATTAAGTTTGATTCTCTTGTAAATTTATAATGCTGTTATACAAAAAAATAGCGTATGCAACTCGTTTATAATGTTGCTTTATTGCATTCGTACAAATTTGAAAACTCGCTCCTAACGTCGCACAGTGTGTAATTTTGGCCATCTACGGGGCCGAAAGTCAACCTTTCTATTTTTCCAAAACGTGTAACTTGTGCTATATATCAGTAGAAGGATGTTCAGACCACATGGTATCGGTATTGGTATCACTAGAAATTCGCGGAGGTACGGGAAATGATTGTCTAAACATGTTTCAACTTGCCCGCGACGACGCCGCTGTCATTCATTCATATCAGTGCTGTGTGTTCGCTTGTCCTTTGCGATTTAAAAATTTTAAAAAATTTTTTTTTTCGTCTCTGATGATGTTCAAAGTCTCAAGTTCTTAAACAGTGCAATCTAAATATTTCGAAAAGTTTATCAAGGGTTTTAGTTTAGAGTACCACGAGTACTACTTTGGGACCAAATTGGTATTAAAGCATGTAGTTTTGTGAAGTCTATCAATGAAAAAAAATTTGCGAATGTTTGCGAATCTATTAATTATTTCATTCTTTACAGAATGTCGCATTCGTTTTCCCGGAGGGCGCTCTTCGAAATATGGGTGACAAAACCTAAAGACTCCGAGACAGATGCTTTATTTGCACATATTTTGCATGAAATGAAAACTGCATCATATTCTGATAGTGATTTACAGTGTGTAAAAGTTAAAGTAAAAAAATTTTGTCAAACACTTAGTATTAGATGGGAAAAAATAGGGAGGCAAAAAGAACGTTTTCTTCGTTACAACGCTTCTTGGCTCGATGGGGAAATAGTATTTGAAAATGTTTCCAACAATGCATCAGTGTCAGTAACTTCTCTTACTGCAATTGGTCGGCCAGAAAAGAGTTTTATTGATTGTGCTCCTAGAACACATGGTATCGGTATTGGTATCACTAGAAATTCGCGGAGATACGGGAAATGATTGTCTAAACATGTTTCAACTTGCCCGCGACGACGCCGCTGTCATTCATTCATATCAGTGCTGTGTGTTCGCTTGTCCTTTGCGCGTCTCTGATGATGTTCAAAGTCTCAAGTTCTTAAACAGTGCAATCTAAATAGTTTTTTCTTTTCACTGGTGGCGTTTTTGTTTAAAATCCAGCTTCGAAGGCTAAACAGTGCAATCTAAATAGTTTTTTATTTTGCGAATGTTTGCGAATCTATTAATTATTTCATTCTTTACAGAATGTCGCATTCGTTTTCCCGGAGGGCGCTCTTCGAAATATGGGTGACAAAACCTAAAGACTCCAAGACAGATGCTTTATTTGCACATATTTTGCATGAAATGAAAACTGCATCATATTCTGATAGTGATTTACAGTGTGTAAAAGTTAAAGTAAAAAAATTTTGTCAAACACTTAGTATTAGATGGGAAAAATAGGAGGCAAAAGAACGTTTTCTTCGTTACAACGCTTCTTAGCTCGATGGGGAAATAGTATTTGAAAATTTTTCCCAACAATGCATCAGTGTCAGTAACTTCTCTTACTGCAATTGGTCGGCCAGAAAAGAGTTTTATTGATTGTGCTCCTAGAACTAAGAGGCGCAAAGTTAAACACCTCCTGAATTCCACCAGCGAAGAACTGAGTATTGCCACAGGCATTCAATTAATGAAAGAAGGAAAAGAGATTCAGCAGCAATAGTCAAAGAATTATCCTCTGCCTCACCAAACAGGGAACTGTATTAAGAAGGCTCAAGATCCTTACTCCAGAAATCAGAGCTTACACCAGAACAAGCGCTGGCGTTAATGGTAGATGTCTCTATGTCTAGTCGCCAGTACAAAATACTGCGCAGCAAGCAGAAATATTTAATTGTAAATTTTATCCACCATATTATAAAGTGAAACAATGTAAAATGCTATGTTATCCACAAGGTGCTGTGATTACAGAAATCTCAGCAGAAATACCTGTGCAGTCACTAATTAACCACACAATCCATCGATTATGTCAAACCGAAGAGGTCTGCAAGAAATTGCGTTTGACAAAAAAATGCAATTTTGACATAATCATGAAATGGGGTTGCGATGGTATGGAGCAAAATCAATATAAGCAGAAGTTCTCACCAATTCAAAGACATTATTTGGAAAAACCCGGTTCCATCTTCCACTAAGTATTGCAGGCCATTGAAATTTGTATTTGCAAAAGAGTCAGCAAGTTTAATTACTACAGAAGTGAACAAAATTAATTATCAAATTAATAACCTTAGTCCCACAATATTTGTTCTTGACAATGTAGAAATTTCTGTAACTACTACTTTGGTATTTTGCATGGTCGAGGTAAAGTTTGTAATGCCGTATCGTGTTGTTCCTCTACCCAGACATGTTATTTATGTGGGGCAAAACCCACTGAAATGAATAATTTAAATGTCCTATTAAAAAAAGAAGTGAAAAAAGAATTCCTTGCTTTTGGCATATCACCCCTTCATTCATGGATCAGGCTGTTCGAATGTATTCTGCACATCTCGACAGGTTAGAAATTAAGACCTGGCAGGCAAGGGGATTTGAAAATAAAAAAAAGATTTCTGAGAAGAAGAAATATATTCAGGAGAAATTCAGAAGTGAGTTAGGCATTTTAGTGGATATGCCTAAACAGCAAAGTGGAAATACAACGATGGGAATTCTGCGCAGATTTTTAGAAACCCTGAGAAGGCTGCAGAAATAACTGGAGTTAATCTGGAATTAATTAAGGGTTTAGGAATTATCCTGGAATGTATAAATTCTGGTCAAAGAATTAATGTAGATAAATTTGAAAAATTCACTAAATATATTTACAATCTCTATCTGGAAAACTACAGCTGGTATCCAATGCCTGTAACCTTACACAAAATTTTGTTTCACGGAGAGACATTATTGGTACATGTATATTGCCTATTGGACAATATTCAGAAGAAGCCCAAGAGGCCAGAAATAAACATAATAGGCAGTACAGAGAATTCTTCACTAGGAAGACCTCAGAATTGACACCAATACAGACCTGCTGAACAGATTGCTCATTACGTCTGATCCATTTATAGCTAGTTTACGAGTTCCTTCAAAACCCAAAAAGAAAAATATCAACGCAAAAGTGTTTGATTTGCTAGAAATGGATCCATTAACAGCAGACGCAGATGATGAAGCAGATTCTTCTGATGCCTTCAGTGATTCTGAATAAATAAATAATTTTCTTGTTTAGAGTTCGTATTTCAGCAAATGTATTTTGTTTTTGTTATATTTTTTGTTCATAGAGTTTAATGTGTTCTTTCATTGTTCTTAAGGGTAAAATTGCAATATTATGTCTCAGTTCTGTAAATAAAGCATATTTCTTTAATGTTTGTTCAGCAAAATTAATGTACAATTCTATTTTATTTTAACTTACTTAAAATATTTAAAATGTTGCTACAATGACTCGCATTGTATAAAATTTGTAAAATTTTAACTTTTTGGTTAATTTAGTAAATTATAACATGATTTAATTCAATTCAGGGCTTTAATTTTTGCTTTTATACTTTCGGCCCCGTAGATGGCCAAAATTACACACTGTGCGTCGCTCGTTTTCAAAACATGTACTCATGCAATAAAGCTTAACATTATAAACTAATTGCATAAACTACTATTCTGATATTATAAATTATTTCCTTATTTTTCATATTTTTTCAGTCTGATAAAAGTGTTTAGTTGACGAAAAAATTAAAATTAAAGAAACACGTTTCTCGCTGTAGAAAATGTGGGCGGTAGGACAGGAGTCAAGAATACTTTCAAAAATCTTATTTTAATGAGTATAGTGTAACTACTCATTTGTCATTTGGTTTAGGAGAACTTTTTACTATCTTATTCGGGGGGGTATCCTCCTCCCCCCACAATAAAGGATCCTAAATCCCGCCTCTGATTGTAATTACGATTTTTATTGATTTTAAAGAGTGTACAGTGTTTCTGGGAACAAGCTGAAGTATAATTGTCTTTAAAAATATGGAATCAATCAAAAATTTTTGAACATGTTAAAGCTTTCTCGTACATTGTCTGGAAATCGAGTACACTAGTCTACAGAAAACGAACTTTTTTCTGTAACATCAATTAAATTAACTGTGTAAAATTAATTTTGCAGAATGGATTACAATAACAAAATAAACCAATTGTACAACAGCACGTATTATTATTAAAAGGAGTTACGTAATGCTGAAGTTGCAATTTCTGCACTACTTACACCTCAGCTATTACTTGAAAACGTCCAATTCAACTAATTCAAACAAAGCGCCTTGGGTGCATTCATTTCCATAGTCAGGAGCAGCTATCATTTCCCATTTGTACAAATAAAACAAACATCAATTAATTTAATTGTTGCAGGATATGCACCACACAGTCCAGAAAAGCAATAATAATTTCATACAAGCCTGTTTTGATTTCATGAAAGTGAGCTTTTAATTTTTGAATATCATAATCAGCGCTCAAAACTTCATGTAGTAAAGAAGTGTGTTAGTTACTTTTAAGTTAAATTTATTACCTTCTTGCACTGTATTTATTCATCAGATTATTATCTCCATCATACAGTCATCAAAACAGGTAACAATGCAAGAATTCGAAGAATCTGTAAGATGTCACGTGCCTCAGAGCGAAGTCGCATATCACCAAGGAGGTCTTAGTTTGATTTCCAGACTATCTCATGTGAAATTTGTTTCAATAAAACGAGTTTCACTGTTTCACAAGAGCTAGACCAACCCCTGTGATGTGTCTTAAACCCTACCCCTATCCTAATTCCTTCTCAATTCTGGCTGCTGGGTAGTGATGCAGGGGCGCGTACGCGGAGATGCTACCTGGCGGTCCTCTGGACGACTTACGGTCTATATAAAAAGGAATGGAGGATTCTCTCTTAATAATGACTATGTATAAAAAGTAACGGAGGATTACTCCTATTAAGCGCTCAGCGCCCAATGAGGGTTACGAGACGCATTGCGTCATTACGAAGGCGCGACAAATTAAAAAAAAATCTTTCAACCACTATTGCCGAAATCATGACGCGACAAAAAAGCGTCGTATGACATGTTGGTAGCATCAAAGCCCCTAGTAAATGAATAACGTATATTTAAAGAAAGTTTCATTTTTATTGCCAACTCGCCATCAAAAACTGTTCCAATTTCGTGCGTTTGTTTTTCAAAACCTTAAAATCACACGAAATAAATTAACGAATACTATTGTAAACAGGTTTGTAGCTAGGGCAGTTAAATATTACTCTCGACTTGTTTGTCCTTCCACATTGCATTGCATATATTCGAATAAATGTGTAAATTTATGGCAAAATACTACAAGAGGTTCCGCGGTATCCTACCCGTTTAAAAAAGGGCATACTTTAAGCACATCGTAATAAGTATACGATTATCATAATACGTTATTTACGATTTACTTTTTACATAAATAACAGTACCGTGTTTGATTTTACTTTCTCGTATACATACGTATATACGGAAGTAATTAATATACGTAGTATAGAGAAAGTTATGTAATGATGCAGAAAATCGATTTCGAGATTTCAACGGAAATACAAGTTTTGGGGTACCCTGGTACCGAAAAAGTTGTTTTTTGTTTTTTCAAAACGTCCGTCAGTCTCTTGAACACTACTAGCGCCGAAACCACATGTACGATCTTTTCCAAATTGAAGAAACCCATGTCCATCTGACTAGTTGAGAAACTCTTTAAAATTTGGAGGTACTTTACATGAAGTCCCCCGAACATTTTTAAAATTTTCTCAAAAACGGCTCCAAATTTTTCTTTAAATTTCATTTAAGAACAGAGTAAAATACACTTATAAAAGTGTCATAGGTCCGATGTTCACGGTTAATTCACGAATTTCCGAAAATTGCAACAGTTTGAGTTTTTTTTTCGGTGTCTTCCTAAAACTATGAATTTACGATAGAATTTTTTCCTTCAAATAAAATTTGCTGTCCATTTTTAATTTTTTTAGTAGTTTCCGTGCAATAGTGCTGCAATATTTGCAATTTTAAAAAATAACAAGAACAAGATTTTCTCAAAAAAACGGCTCCAATTTTTTTCTTTAAATTTTGGGAGGGTTAGTGCCAAACGAACCCTGTATCATGACAAACGCCATATTGCTATTCTTTTGTTTTTTCAAAAATGATCTTTTTTTTTGACATCTCACGTCAGTACTACTTACATTAGATGAGATTTCTTTACATTATTTTATTTATGAGTACATGTGCTTTAGATAATGTCAAATAGTTTCTCGAAAAATCAACAGTTTTCTGTAAAATGAGCTCAAAATTCCGTATTTTCAGATACGATCAAACGCCATTTTCGCAAAAATGGCTCCATATTTTGCTAATTACACTTTTACTATGACGTAAAATTCATTTGCTTTTTTTCAAAAATTCCCAAATGTTTCTTTTAATCTTTCTCACTCCGTTTATATGGGTATTTCCATCGATGTGTATGCATTATTACATTTGTGAGTGGAAGTGCTTTAAATAAATTTTTGGAAAACTCGATAGATTCTTGTGAAAAAGAGCTTCAAATGCTGCATTTACAGTAATGCTTAATCGCCATTTTCTTAAAAACCCCTTCAACTTTTTCAGTGAAAAATTCTAATTAGGAGTTTTTACTCTTCTTTAATATTATTGAAGTTATATTTCGGTTGTACTACTAGGAAAGCAAAAAGTTGAGAAAATGTCAAAAAAATGTACTTTGGGCGACGATAGGTGGCAGCTGGCCAGAGAATGGAGCTTAAAGCCAGACCAGACCACACCAAGGAAATTAAAAAACTTTGCTACGAGAAAGTCTGTGCCATTCTGTAGCACCTTTAGTTTTTTCTGCTTCCTGATCAGAGAGCAATATATCACTGCCGCAAAGCGCGGGAAATTGGAATTTACCATTTCGGTTTTTTTCCAATTTTCGAAAATAGACTACGCCGAAAATGGAACCAGTGCCACTTTCTTTTCTGTTCTTTGCTACATGCATAAAAAAATTAAAGAAACAATTTGGAGCCGTTTCTAAGAAAATAATAGTTTAAAATTTAAACATTGCCTAAGTTTGACACAAAATTACACAAAAAAACTCGTATATTGGAAATTAGTTTTTGACGAACACATTTCATTTAAAAATAAAAATGTATCTTCATAGTTGTAGTTGTGGGAAGACGCCGAAAAAAATTTGAATTTTTGGGAATTTTGAAAAAGTGTGACGAGCTTGAGACCTGTACCATTCTCTTTACACTATCCGATGTCAAAATTTAATAAAAAATGTGTGCGGTTTTTGTGAAAAAAATAAAAATCGCCTGTTTCACGGAAAATTACGCCGACATACTCAAATTTTCGAAAAATTGTACACGACCTTATTTCAAAATCTAACTGTAAAGAACACACTTTGTACTTCTAAATAAGAGAAAGTTATGTAAAGCTGTGGGTAAAAAGCGGCGAATTTTCGGCAGAAACACTCATTGCCGAGCGCTGGACACGAAAAAATCGATAAATCTAGTTGTTAAATGTAGAAAAAATAAATCCTATAACACGTGATGTAGCCAGACTTCATGCTTCGTAGTCCTTAGTACCGAAAAATCGATTGACAGCAATATTGCCCTCCGTGAACAACGCCAGCGGCTAAACCGTTCAGCCGATTTTCTTCAAAATTGATATTCCCCAATCGATCTGGGTAATGTCGCGGCCTCTGCAATTTGGAACCGAAATTTTATTGTGAGAGGTACTTTACATGAAGCCTCTGGGACATTGTCAAAATAAAAAATGGCTCCATTGTTTTTTTATTAAATTTGGTTGTTGAATAGTGTGAGGACGTAAAGAGAATGGTGCAGGTTTTATACTTGGGTTTTCGTAACGTGGCATCTGAAGATTTAATCTTCAAGGCTTTTCGCGTCTTTCTCGGTCGTGCAGCTCGGTCGTCTAGAGTCGCTTGATCTGCAGCACTGCTTGATACGGTCGCGATCATGCCACATTTTGCTGTAGAATCGAGAAAGACGCAAAAAATCTTGCCATATTCCATCATGAAGATAATACTTTCAGCTACCGTGTTACGAAAACCCAAGAATATTGTTGTTAAAATTCCTGTTTTCCTAAATTGCAAAAGTTGACAAACTTTTCGGAGCCAAAATCTTAAAGATAGATTTTTTTTTACCTTAATGAAATCTGTTCCAGTTTTTCGAAAATTTTGCGTGAAATATAGGAGATTTTTAATCCTGTGTAAACAATTTTTTCTCAAAAACGCACCAACAATTTTGAAAAAAAACCTGGTAGCATGTAGGACGCTTGAGAGAATGGTGCTGGTCCCATGTTCTTTAAAATCATTGATTTTTTGAAAATGTTAAAATTATACATTTTTTTGGCTTCTTCGTACAATTAAAACTATGAAGATTCAATTTTGTTTTTTAATGTAATGTGTTCATAAAAAACTAGTCTTCAAATACGATCATGTGGAATGTTTCGAAAGTGAGTATTTTTGGGTAATTTGGAGACAAACATAGCTGCTCAATCAGAATTTCCTGTGCTTCGTGAACGTAGGAGGGTAAGAGTAGTTCGTAGTCGTTCGTAGTAGGTGGAGGAGGAGGAGGGGACGTAAGAGATGGTTCCAGACAGTTGGATGTTGTAAGTTAAATTGTATATTATTTCTTACATGAATTCAATGGCAGTAAGCTGTTTTCGTTTAAACATTTTAATTTTAAATATATATATATATATATATATATATATATATATATATATAGTAACACGCCCACCTACTACCTTCCAGCCGGTGGCGATAAAGCGTGAAACAATGAATGCTCGTGAAGCGAGCTTTGAATTCTCAGGAAGCAGGATCTTTCGGGTATGTGAAAGGTCTGAACCCTTGACACAATGAATTAGGTAAAATTCTGGTAAAATGAGCATATATTCAATAAAAAAAACAAATTACACAGTGGCACAAATATACAATAAAGTATGCACTTTGCGTAGATGGTCACTGCAAAGAAAACGGAACACAACCACAAAAAAATGTATAGGCGTCACCTCGACTGCCTGAATATATCAATAAGTACTATTCAAAATTATGTTGCTTCTACCTCTTTCTGAATTGTTTCGTGTACCTCATTTAACTTTTGTTATTCTTAAGTTTTCTCCGTGCACGGCCCTTTAAGTGATTCTCTACAATTATTCTATCATACTGTTCAAAGGTGTCAGCCTTAAGCTGCACATTTATTAAAATGCTGTGAACTCAAACACAAGAATAAACGTGACACACACGTTACTTAAATCGTAACCTTTACAAATTATAGCAACTAATTATCCCTGACATAATACAATGAAAGCGTGACTTTCAAACAAGATCACGTTTACACTACATGAAATATCATATTCACGCTAGAAAAGTTGAACAAGGTATGGCATTCAAACGAATTTACTAGTGCGTACATGAAATCTAAACTGCCGCTCATACGTTCGGAATATTTCTCCCAGTAATTATTTGGAACTTTCACCTATTTTAGGATGCTTCGCCTGGTATTTAAAGCTACACGATTTACCAACAAATTGCCGCATAGAAGTTGCCAGTTCTTTACCTCGACATCTCCTTCCCGCTCGCCATCAATTAACCTTGGGGTTTTCGGTCGCTCGCCGTCCTCGCCGCGTCGCTTGACTGGTTCAATGTTCCACGGTTACACCACTTCTTTCTCTCGATCTCAGGATTCCGCCACACGTCCAAATTCCAGACCTTTCTCTCGATCTGTCTCGTACCATCCACGTATTTGGTCCAAGTCCTTCTCGCCTACGCTTGGGTCATCACTGGAGTCGCCCTTCTGCCGCGTGCTGCGTACCCGTTGTTCGCGCTTCCAGCTTTGAATAACTAAAATTATTGAATACGTCTAGCACTCGGCCGACATACCACACTTTGAGCGTGCGTGGTCGTGGCGTACAAAATTAAATGCTGGATTTCGTTTAGAGTCCTTCTGCGCAAATTTATTTCAATTATGAAACTATTTCAGATTTAAGCAATCACATCGCTTGCTTTCTCGCGTAATGTTAGTGCTAACACTGTACATGCACTTCACTTCTGAATTCTATCACTCTTATTACCGCGTTTCTCAAATCAGCTTTAACTAAGCAAGTAAAAATATACTCCTGCACTAACCAATGACTATCGCCGAAGAATTAGGTTGAGTCGCCGTCGCTGTCGAAGTTGTCAGAGAGCTCTCCCGAAGCGCGTCGCGGTATTTATGTGACTCCGCCTGGGGAAATTTCTGGAGGGGTGAATTTTCTCCTCCTTCGCTCCCTCTCAAGAAAAACATTATCCGTAACTTCGGACATCGGAGTGCGAAAACCTGCGGGTAGATGTCGCTTTCTCGGACCATCGCTCCGCCGCGTACCCTATTTCTCTGTGTTCTGGTCTTTCCTCGTGGCTTATGGTGACGTTACGGGTTTGTATAATCCCGTATCACACACACACACACACTATATATATATATATATATATATATTTTTTTTTTTTTTTTTGAAACATACCCCTAACTGCTACTTATTGGGCGATTCGTCGTAACGCGTTTCCAAATTTCTAATAACATGGGTGCCAGGAAAAAGGTTACGATAATATTTTACCTATTACTCTGATAAAAACTGAATATTATCCCGCTAGCTGGGTCGATGGGTCACGTCAGAAATAATAGCTATTATCTATTAATAGCCGATTACCCGATCTGCCATCTATACAGAATGGCGAGGAATCTGAAAACAGAGATTTGATCTAGCTACTTATTAGCTTGAATTGGCCAATGAAAATCATTTTATCTTTCTTTCAAGAGAAACTTAATGTTTATTTCTATCAATGTAGCAAATTAAAATGTGAGAAATTTACATTGATAACTTTCTTAGTCATATCCTGGTTCGAACCTTATACGGCGATTCTGGTCTTCGCGTGCTCTTGATTGGTGGTTCCTCGAAGAAACGCCTTCCCCCTCCTTTTTGAAGCTCCGAAGTTACGAAGTCCAATTACCACGAATCCACTTCTCTTCTTTAAAAAACGAACACCGCCGATTCACCGCTTCGCACCACTCAAATATTTGTTCAAGCTCCACAATATTATGTCTGATGCCCGTTCTCACCGTATAAATATCCAGTGCTTTTATGATTACACCGCAAAACGAATCTTTTAGTTCTATCTTCCGTTTATAGCAAGAAAATAGGCAAAGTCACGTATCGTTTGTGAACCGCATACATTTATCAGTTCAAGAATGATTAAGAGTTCACTCGCGAAAACTCCAGTCTTATTTGATGCACAGCAAAAATATTCGGAACTCGACACGTTCCCTAAATCTTAGAAGTATCACAAGTTCACTTCTGGTTCTGCTACGAAAATATTCAGAGTCCGAATATGTCCCTCAAGTCCGATTCTTGCTCTACCCACGAAAATATTTCAAAGTCCCAACATGCACAAATTAATCTATTCACGAGCGAACCGCTCACCGTCACGACATGCGACCGAATGAATTTTATCCACCCTTTTCAAACCCACAATGCCTCACCTTCCTTTTATTTTGACGAAATGCCCAAACTTCCGTTTTCATAATCCGTCGCCTCCACGGTCAGATGAATGTTTGTTTATCCTGACAACAACCACAACGTCGTTACTAAGGCGCCATCTTGCCTATTATTTGCCCTAACCATTTCGCCCATTTACGACAATATTCTGTAATAAAAAAAGTCCCCATATTGGTATGTCACAGTATATATTTTTCACGCTTCGTTTGTTTAAGAATTTTTCAAAGATAGTTGAAGTGTAAAGACAGAAATTGCCAAGTGATGTTACATATCCATTAAGAATATCGCGAGGAAGTATGTGCTATTGTAATACCTAGATATTTTCCCTGCAGCATTATTGATACTATCTGTATACTGTGTAAACAGTAGCGAGAACGTAAAAATGCATACAAGAATATTTTATTTTTTCAAATTTTGAAATCAAGCTATTCAACATAAAATGCACAGGAACAGGATATTTGCAAAAACCCTTTTTGTGACTTTTGGTTTCAAATACGGAAAATAGTATATCAATCCCAACTTTTCACCTCCCATAAAACGTCAAGACAAAGTCTTGATGGAAATTCAGCTCAAGGGGATTTTTACAGAAAACATAATGTAGGAAAGGGACCCTTCACTTTAATGTACTTACCTGAAAGACCTGTAATGCGCATTACAATTATAAAATGCTATTTTGCTTAATATCTGAAGCATCTTCTAATTTTTTTCGTTTGATTTTTTTATCTACACTCTTTACTTTTGTGAATGGAAACATTTCTTTCTTTGTTGTACATTCTGCAATGAAGATGAATTCTAGGAATATGTATTAATTATAATAATTGAATAATGTTGTTTGAGATTAAACATCATTTGAAAACTTATTGATGCCCTTATTTCAATTACAATATTCTTTTTTTTCTTTTTCATCAGGTGGTGCAAGTGAATAGATTACCACTTGTTATTACATTGATAGCTAGTGAAACAGCCAACACAGGTTTATTGCTAGCTCTGGAGCCACTTGTGGAGCCCCTGTTAAGTGATTTGCGAGGAGCAGTTGGAGAATCCTGAGTTACATCTCCTTGCTGTACACAGCAAGTATGAAGATTTTGAGTGGTGGTTTAACAGGACATTGAGAGAGACAATCGGTTTGTTTTGTGCTAAGTGAGAGAGTATTGTTGAATTTTATAACCAATCAAATGTGAAATCCTGTACATTGTTTCCATGTTCAAGTATGAAGAGCTTTATTATGCAGAATAGTCTTTAATAATATTATTTAATTGTTGTGAATTACACCATAGCACCAGAATAAAAGCTTTGCTCTCAGTACGAAGTTAATAATTGTAATGTTGAGAAATTACAGAAAAACGTTTCATATGAATTTATTTACCGCACAGAATACATTAAATAAGGAGGAAATGGATATGTATTGAAACTATTTATTTATTTTAATGCAAGTTCACAATTTTTCCAACTAGTGTAGCATTTATCTGAGACTTCAATTGGGGAAGGCAGTGAAAACACAAGGAATCCTTTTGCAAAGAAAATATTCCTCTTCAAAGCTGTAGCATAAATAGCGCTTCGGCACAGTGGTGACGTGGTTGAATGTGGGGGCTTGCCACTGGCCCTGCTGTAATTTGGGCCTAGCTAATGGTGGCTAGTGCCCCAACAAACTGGAGTATTTTTGAGTTAGACCCGCTAGACCGTTAGTTTTCCCAATTCGTGGCTTTAAAAGCACGAAACCTCCGAAATCGAGCATTTAAACTAACGAATGTGCTGGCATCGTAATTGTTATCTTCCAGGAAACATAATAGTTTGTCGCTGAATATGTTAATATTGTTTCAACACGCGTCTGCGCACATTACATTTCATCAGGTTTTTCGTCCAGTTTCCCTGATCCATTGAGCAAATGCTGAGATGGCCCCCTGTTTTGCTTCTGGACATAAATGTAACTTCATTTTCTGTGCACGTCTTCTAGAATTCAGTGGGAAATACAATTATTTAAATTATCGTTTCCATGTTGTCGCGGCAGGAAGTAATAAGAGCCAAAATTTATTGCTTATTTATCTTTGAAAATAGATTTTATTAAATGGGAGTTTTTTCTCCTTTCAAAATTCTAAATTTATTGCTTGTTTATCCTTGAAAATAGATTTTATTACATGGGAGTTTTTTTGTTTTTTTTCTCCCTTTCAAAAATTCAAAATTTAAGTAGTATTAGACTTAGTGTAGGGATCACAGAATTTTGAAAATGTGCACACAATTCACTTTTCCCCATAGCACGTCATACGCAGTTTTTAACTGTTTTTTTTTTTTGACGTAAAATAAATAAAAATAAAATAAACATTGCTCTCCCAAAACTGCTAAAAACTATTTCGCAGTCTTAACACAATTTTACGTGTAATATCCGTGTCAGGTATGTTCACCTCCCGCGCATATGGTTCTGGCTTTGATTTCCAATGGACCTCGCGTTTTTCTATTACACTTGGATTTTTCTAACGTGGCGGCTGAGGGTAGTATCTCCAAGATGGAATTCGGCGCAACTTTTTGAGTCATTGTTAGTCCTGCCGCTAGTCGCTTGATATGCAGCACTGCGTGACGCGGCCGCGATCATGCGACATCTTGCGGCAGGACTGAGAATGACAAAAAGTCGTACAGAATTCCATCTTGGAGATACTACCCTCAACCACCACGTTAGAAAATCCTAAGTATAGTTTTGCACTGAGATAATTTCCTGTAATAGAATTCATACAAAACAAAAACGAATGAGGTTTCCAAAATCGGATGCTCGCACTGGGGCATTTTGCAAGAAGCACTGATATAGAACGATTTTCTTAAGGTTGAGCCAAAGTGACAGCTAGTACTGGCAACATAACTGAAGGTTCTGTGGTCGTTGTGCCCTTGAACCCCCTTCCCGCATTCCTTCGTTTGCAGTTGGCTAACTTGTAAAGGGCTTCGATACTTCCTTTTGTGGTGTCCTTGTCCGACAAAAATATAGTGCGCTGCGAGAAATATTGATATTAGGAAGTGCAGTGTAATGTGCTCTTCTGTGAAAATTATTTTTTCTTTATATATTACATTGAATTTACTTTTTGTGTGATAAATATTGTTTATTTTATAACCGAGACTTGAATGCGAGATACGTACCGGTGCACGTGTTTCCGGCCTAAAATCATTTTTCTTTCTATTTACATTCGTGGCAGTTTTCTTTTACTGATTGTGAGAGCATGTTAAGAGATTTTCCACATACGTTATTAAATTTAAATATTTGCCGGACTCGCGTACGTGCATATACCTCAGCGAAACTCTTAAGGCCCATTCACAATGCAAACATAAGCATGGCGTTAACATAAAAGTTAGGACTACGTCTACAAGTGGACTCATTCACAATGCGTTCGCATAAGCATAACACGTTAACTTCAGAGCTTGCAAGCTTCTGTGCTTATGCTTATGTCAGACATAAGGAATGAGCCAATCACAGTTCGATAACTCAAAATCGAGTATCGAAGTCGATAGGCGAACTATTCGTGTGCTGCGTGGTTGTGTTTGTCGTATTTGTTTTGATATCTCGAAATCGATTCTCCATATCCAACCAATAGTAAACTAGAATGTCCAACCCAAACTTATTTTGCCTATGTTTATGTTCGACATTGTGAATACGATAACTCTTCGCTTAATGTCTATGTCTACGTGTTATGCTTATGTTTGTGATTGCATTGTGAATGAGCCTTTAGACTTCTGCATAGCGATGCTTTCACAGGAGCCATTAGCACTTTACGAAGGGGCGTGACTGAACAGCTGTCGCGGCGGAGGGATACTTCTCTGAAATACATGTGATGTTCATTTGTTTTCGCACACTGTCACTTTGGCTCACCCTTAGGAAAATCGTTCTATACTGGGAGAGGTGGCTCAGTGCATCAATTGATGATACTGCAGTGGCACTGACCGGGAGGTCCTAGATTCGAGTCCCAACAGTGGAAGATTTTCGACACTAGCTTGCCAGCTAGGTCGAATTCAGTCGCTGTCTGGAGGAAAGTTCTAGAGGCAAGATGCTCTGATCGGTAGTTTTCCGTGTTTTTTCTGATCAACACAAGGCGAATGCCGGAGCAGTGCGCTAACGGGCCACGGACGGGGCGCGATCTTTCATTCCTCTTGTCTTATCCTCATCCCTTACACACACACACACACACTGACATCTACTACTCTATCATACATGCCAGGAGACCGGTCGGGAGCTTACAGTTTGTCTCGGCAGGGGCGGTGTCCCGCTGATGGGAGATACCTGGTTGAGAAAACACCGCTAGCCGATGGTAGGTCGGCATCGGAGTTCGCCATCCAGCGGGGGAAGATTACCACCGTCTTCCGATAAAAACCATGCTCTACACTTACGGGACTAATGACCTCGATAGTTGACGTGCCCGAAATCACTAATAACCAACCAAGAAGCACTGTTGGGACTTGTTTAACACTAGTTCACTTCATAATTTTAGTTATTGCCGCCACTATTGGTGGTGATCACGAAATGAACTTATTTTATTTCGAAAATGTCACTACTCTGGTATATGTTGCAACATACATCTTCCCACACACGTATTCAGAACGGCACTCGCAGAATAACGGCAGGTTCTGTCGCGAAGATCATTGCACACACTGTGCAGAAGAGGGACAGAGAGAGATACTGTTTTTAGAACGGCCTATTATTCTCAAAGGACTCATGAAAGGTATATTTTGAATCAACAAACCAAAGATCAAATAAAACGAAATTCTCCAAACATGAACTACCATCAAGAATTGGCTGAACCTGCATACTTTTTATAAGCGAAATTAATAAAATTAAGTTGCAGATAGATTGAAACGAAAACTGAGAATTGGTATTCTCCGCGGATGCGGCACCGTACTCTGCGACCAGACCCCTGCGCTTTAAACCAGTGGCTCGTTGCGGTGCGAAAACAATGGGAGTCGTTTATTGAAACATGGTGGTGCGCGGCCAAAGAGCAGCGCTTAGAAAAAGTGCTTTAGAGCGAGACATGGTGCACCACCTGGTAACGCACGAAATGCCGGAAAGAGTCGAGCCATCTTTGATTTCAAAATGATTTGATGTTACATCGATTGCTGCAGAATCTTGATTGTTTAATGTCATTAAATGGAAAATCTAAATTAACGGTATAACATTTTCTTTGATTATCTTTGGAACGTGGAACCTAGCATGGGCAGCCACTGGCTAATGAACAAAATCACACCAAATTATTTAAAAAAATAGCACGCTCACTGTTCAAGAAGAAAAAAATCTCTCGTATAACAATAAATTAAATAATTTTCAAACGTTTTCTCGAATACTGCAATAACATAGTGTGGTGTACATACATCGCAACAAGGTCATTGATCCCGTACGTGAAATGCATGTTTTCCTCGGGTGGTGGTTGTGATCTTCCTCCGCTAGATGGTAAGATCCGGCGCCGACCTACCTGTCTGCTTGCAAAGTTTTCTACAAAAAAGGTATCTCCCATCAGAGGGGCACCGCCCCAATCGGGACAAGCTCCCGGTATGCCTGGTAGGTAGTGAGTGTGAGAAGAGGACGAGGAAGGGATAGGAAAGATCGCGCATGATCTGTGGCCAGTTTGTTAGAGTACCGCTTCGGCGTTCGCTTGATATTGATCGCATAAACCACAGATCAGAGCAGCTGGCTATTAGAATTTCCTCCAGACAGCGACTGAATTCGTCATAGCTAACTAGTGTCCAAAATCCAGCCACCGTCGGGACTCGAGCCTAGGATCTCCAGATCTGGGGCACTGCGATGACACAATATTGTAGATAGAAATTGTTTCCTTAGTGAAACTGTACTCGAAGATAGAAATAAGGTCGTGTACAATTTTTCGAAAATTTGACTAGTTTTCGCGTAATTTTGCGTGACGGAATTTTTAATTTTTCGTCGTGACCGTAAAAAAAATTGTGAAAAGCTAATTTTAACATTTAAAAATTACAAAATTGAAGGTGCAGATTTTTGCCATGTAAAATGTTCTAAAAAAGCTGTTTAACTTGCAATGTTCATTTATGCAATTTAAAAAACATTTTCGCAAAAATCGCTCCAATGGTTTTTTTTTCTAATTGTTTTTAACTGATAGAACAGAGAATACTTTTAAAAAATAGCGTATGTCTCATTTTTGTTGAACTCTGAATTTCCGAAATTTGCAAATCTAGAAATAATGCGAGAAAGTACGAGCTGTTTTAGCCCTACTAGTTTCCTTAATGAAATCTGTTCTTCGAAGTCAGATATCTAAAGATGTACGGTTTTGTACATCTTGCATAATTTTTCGAAAATATGTTTTCGCTTAATTTTACATGGAATAAGCAATCCAATGCCTTCTCAAAAACGGCTCCAAACTTTTTCTTTTATTCTCTCTCTCGTATAGAGTAAAAAGCTCTTATAAAAATGGCGTATTTCCATTTTTGTTGACATCTTAGAACTTTCGATAATAATAAAATTTGAAAACTGCAAGAATGATGTAGCACCACTAGTTTTACTTAATTACTTAGGGACAATCATTTCCCTACCAGTGGACCCGTTCCTATAATAAAGATAGATTTTAATACAGTGAGTGAAAAAAGTATTCGTACACCAGTACATTTTTACAGTGATTGTAACTAGTATGCAATAATTACACATTTTCATCGTATTAACCTAGGTGTACGGAAAAGTTAATAACAAAAACAGCAAAGAAATATATGTTTAAAGCAGAACTGTTGAAATTTCGGGATGCAAAATTTTTCGAATAGCAGAGACAACTGTAACGATTTACCTCCCCTCCGCCTGACCTGTGGGAAGTTTGTGACGCTAGGAAGGTTAGACAGCAGTGTTTTGGAGATAATTGACAGACGTCTGGCTGTTTTATGAAAAGAAGAAATGGGTCGCAAAGGGAAGGGAACGTCATCGGAAAAGAGAAAAATTATCATCTGGGGGCAAAATTTATGGAAATCGTTGCGGGAAATTTCTTAGATTTTAAGCAGACCAAGGAATACCATTCTGGGAGCCATTGATAGGTTTAGTGTAAGGAAAACGCGAGAAAACCGGATGTCCAAAGGAACTTAGTGGAGCAGATGGTCGTGCAATTCTACAGAAAGTGAAGAAAACTCTGCGATTGTGTGCTCCAAAAATACCAAGTGAACTTGAAAATGCAGATAAATGTATGTGAGAGTACGGTGTGAAATTATTTGAGAGAATGTGGCTATCATGGAAGAGTAGCTGGAAGAACATTTATGTGAAGTCAACAAAAGGAAATGGTTTGAGTTCTCAATTAAACATGTAAATAAAACAAGCGAGTTTTGAAAAAATGTTTTACAGACGAAAGCAAATAAAACATAATTTCTTCAGATGGAAGATGGATGATTTTTTTACTTTTCGTTTCACGTAAGCCAATTAAAACCTTTTTTGTAGTAATCCTTAGGTGTACGAATACTTTTCACACTCACTGTATGAAGAGCTGAGTTATCTTTGATTGTCCCCAATTAACCAAAAAAATGTTTGTTTATTACTAAATTGACAAATCAAAGTTTTTAAGACCATGGTAAATAAATGTAATAAATGTAACTTCATTTTCTGTGCACGTCTTCTAGAATTCAGTGGGAAATACAATTATTCAAATTATCGTTTCCATGTTGTCGCGGCAGGAAGTAATAAGAGCCAAAATTTATTGCTTATTTATCCTTGAAATAGATTTTATTACATGGGAGTTTTTTGTTTTTTTCTCCTTTCAAAATTCAAAATTTATTGCTTATTTATTTTGAAAATAGATTTTACTACATGGGAGTTTTTGTTTTTTTTTCTCCCTTTCAAAATTTAAGTAGTATATGACTTGGTGTAGGGATCACAGAATTTTGAAAATGTGCACACAATTCACTTTTCCCCATAGGACGTCATACGAAGTTTTTAACTGTTTTTTTACGTAAAATAAATAAATAAATAAATAAAAATAAATAAATGGTTTGGTCTAAAATTATTGTAAACTTCATTTTCGTATAGATATCAATTTAATTTAAAGTTTACTAACGAACAATCGGAAACTGTATCGGATGAGAATCGGAACTGAGCGACTCAAAAGTTAAAGTATTCTAAAATAAAGGGTTACAAATAATAAAATACAGAAATATACTTCATGCTACAAACAAACAAAAAAACAAACAAACTTTCTTCTTAACATTCATTTTGACTAAATTCAAGATATTTCACATGTAATAACTCTTCTAAATACACTACAATCGAATTGACAACTATGCGCACGTTCTGGAGTTGCTCACAGGAAACATGGTGTCTGCCCTTTCAAGAAGCTTCAAATATAGCAGGCACATGTATAGATTTCTATCTAATTAGATGCAGGTTATTCGATTACTATACAACGATGAAGTAAATGATGAAGCGTGCGCAGATGATTTTCTCCCCCATACGTCACATACGGTTTTTGACTAAATTAATTAATTAATTAATTACAGGCATTATGTATATATTATGCGAGTTCTTTACGGTTGACAGCATTTCTCGCTTCTCAACTTCCAATACTTTCGGTCTACCCAATCTCCTCGTAGACTTCTTGCCTCCATATCACACTCTACATCTTCCTTCCAGCTTCCGGGTGGCCTGCCACGCTTTTTACTTGTAGTAGATGCCCACAACCACATTTCCTTTGGAGGTGCCCATACCAGCTCAATCCTTTGTCGGATGTCTTCGTTTCGTATAAGTTCTAATTTTGACACACGGCAGCTCTGTCATTCTTTGTCAGTCATTCACAGTCATTGTTCAGTCATTCACAGTGTCAGTGCACAGTCATTGTTCCCATGACAAAAGTGTCGAATGTCATGTAGATGCATTGATTCAACAGTTTTAAATAAATTGTTGGCTTCATATGTAGCCAAAACCTCAATATTTTTAATGAAGGGGAACTTGGAACAGATGAAGAAATATTCATTGTCCACATCTTCAGTCATCAACACTAAAAGGATCATGTTATGAAAAAATCCGCAGATCATTAAGGTCCAGCTTGAAAAGTCTTTGTCAGAAAGGATATCTTCTTTGGAAACGTACAAACATCCCAAATGTCAAAAATATAAAATGTCCAAGATGGCAGTTAGTAATGTTCAATAAGTAAATTGTACTGAAATGTCAATAATTTTCGAAGTAAGCTTAAGAAATTAGGTAATGAATCACTTGTTTAGTGACATAAGACAGTAGACCATTATTTTGCAGATTTTCCCGTGTGTACATTCTTATGCAATGGCATCAGTAGCGGCTCGTGCTTAGGTTGCCCGGTGGCACAACCCCCAGATAATCGAAAAATGTTTTATAAAATGTTAGAAATATACATTATCATTTTAATGACATTCAATATTAAAGATTTTGCAGGAATCTCGATATATGTGAAATCATTTTGAAACGAAAGATCGCCCAACTGGCGCTCTCTATTACTGATTTATTGTTTGGGCCTACGCTTTAACATGCGTTAATTGGGAGTTTTAGCACCACGCGCAAGGTTTGACGTTTTGCACTAACAGTCACGTGACGGACCTTGAAGTCAGAACGTCTTGTCTTAGGCCTAATGTACGACCTTATGCCTTCATAAATAGTGCACGCCTGTAGGAATCTCTACGGTCACGTTAAAAACGGAAAAATGGCCCCCTAAAAACAGGAAAGGTATTTTACCAACTCTAATAAACCGATTCCCGTGTGTAAAGCAGTTTCAATTATTGCTTACTAACTCCACAACGTTGGCAAGAATTAACGGAAAACGTTAGAGAAGAGAAATGTTAGAGAAGTAAGAAGTTTGCGAAAAACAAGTTAAAATCATACCTTCGGGTTAGATTATGTCTTATGCTCATAAACGAACGCTGTTTTAATATATTCCTTACATTCTCAAGAAAAGCCTATTCAAAATTCAAGACAGACATCGCGGTGGGCCCTAAAAAATTTAAAACTCCGTGCACAATGTAGATTTGTTATACTCTTTCTCGTATCGTGGTTTAAATGTCTCACCACTTAGTCTACACTAATTGATATATTATGCAACTTATTTGTTCAACGCTTGAAATGCTTCTTTTGTTATAATGCTTAAAGCAAAGTCGCAATTGCTAAAACTCTTGTGCATGTTGTTCATTACGACCTTACGACTGTAAAACTCTATAGTCACGTAATCAATAGTTTAAGGATATAACCTTACGCCTGGTTCTCAAAGTCCCTAATATACTCCAGGCCGTGTATTAGGCCGCACTAAATTCGCAATATGGCAGATTGAAAGATTTCCTGTCAGAATAGCCAACTTATGAAACTATAACTCTGATCAAGTCTCTCGCTTTTGTTTTGTTTGTTGTCTCATTCACAACCCTCGCGCGGTCCCGAGTCTTGTCCACTGTTCTATAATACATGTTTCGTTTTTCGGTAGGATTAAAAAGAGATGTTCATCTATAAACGAATATTAACTCTGTGAATAATTATTAAGTTAATTAAGAATTATCATTATCAACTATTGCGAGCTTAAGAAGTGTCAAAAAGTGTCAAGTGCAAATGAAAAATACAACCTCAAAAGTTATCTGCGGTCATACTTCTATGTTATTAATGCTTTTGAGATATGTGTCAACAGTTCCTTCACGTTTTGAACTGGTAGTAATGAGTGTTATTGAACGCAAATAAATACCACAATTATTGAAGTTAATTAACGTGATATACATGGTAGTTTTTAAGTGATCTAATGAATTGTTCCTAACAGTCCAGTAATGTCAATATCAATGCAAATGCATCCATTTAATTTATCTGTTCAATTATTCATTAGCTTTTAAAAGTAAGTTAAAAAAAATAATGAAAATCATCATTAGTGTAAGTAAGTCTTCAATAACTTATCCATTGTTACCAGACAGTCTTTCTCATTACCCATTTTTTTCACCATTTCAATGGGGTGTGATTCATAAGATTGGGATAAATGGTAATAAATATGACTTTTTGATTTTTTTAATGATGTTTATTTAAACAGGAATGTATACAATCAATATAATGGCACATTAAATATATAGTTGCACAATAATATTGAATCTACTCTCTTATTGTGACTACATTACTATAAGCTTCTCCCTGAACATGCAGTTATTACAGAGTAAACCCTCTCATTGCTTGTTAAATAATTCAAATCAAAAGCATATTATACTTCAGTTTCCATTACAAATTCATGCCAAATAATTCCCAATAGGCAGTCAAGCAGTACAAGATTAATATATTATTGTGTTTATTTATTGCCAGTTAAATACACATTCTTGCTGTGAAAAATTTCAAGGTAAGACAACGGTTATTTTCAGCATTAAAATTAGAGTATTGTGCCAAGGAAATTCAAAATGCATGTGGGATTTAGATAGAGATGTGGTGCTACTTGCCCCAAACCAGTATTACAAGTAATGTCACAAATGCTACTAATCAAATAAGGTTACAAACAAGCTACAAAAAACTGAAACAATGTTGACAAGACTATTTACATATACATTTAGATATACAAGACAAGTACATGTGTGAAAACTAAGAATTATAATAATTAGAGAGATAATTTTTATGTCCTAAAAATCTTGAAACATGCATCTATGACCTAAAAAATTCTGAAATATGCAATTAAAATTAACAATATTTCATTTCATGTGGTACTTGGAATGAAAAGATGTATTTTTGTGCAAACATAATGTATACCTAGCTCACTTCTCAGGAGAAATAATTGAAGTAATTATGCACCTTCATTAAGAACATTGTTTGTCTTGTTTCATTTTTTCTGCTTGGTATAAAAAATATATCAAGAAATATCCTACATTTGCACAAGTATTTTATTGTCTATAGAAAAGAAAAAACACAAATTGTGACAAGCTTTTTCTAATCAATGACTGCTCCCAAATAAATAGACTATATGACAAGGAATGGTTTAGAGATAAGTCTCTCTTTTAACAAAATAAATATAGGAGCATAAAAATATGCTCTCATTATTATATGAATATGCACCAACAGGAAAACTTTGCCAAATTGCACTAACATATTAATCTACATAGCATCCAATTCTAACCACATGTCAAGGAATTTCATTTAGCTATGCCAAGACAAAAATATGCAAAATCATAGATATGCACTCCCTAATAATAATAATAATAATAATAATAATAATAATAATATAATAATAGTAATAAAATTATTATTATTATTATTATTGAATTTCATTTAGCTATGCCAAGACAAAAATATGCAAAATCATAGATATGCACGATTAAAGAAATACATTTAATATAAAATTGTGTCAACAAAACTTGCTTCAATAAAAGATTACAGTGATAGTCCGACACATTTTGTAAGGTGGGGAATAAAAAGTTATTATTACATCAATCATGCATCTACTTCATGCAACAGAACCATAAGGTTTATATCTTACCTGAAATTTTAACAGGTAACATCACATTAAATTTGTTATTCCAAATAGTTACAATATGACAGTTCAGATGCAATATGTAGAGCGTTCTTCTGTAAATGTATAATATAAATAAATAGCTTATTCCATGTTGTTCTTCATAAAGGATGACTTACAGTCACAAAATGTTTCATAAAGATATGAAACCTTGTTGTAATGAACATGTTACCTATAATTCCTCAATGTCATTGTCATCCTCTTCTTCAGAACTGTTCTCCAAATTTATTGTCAGTTCTTCAACTTCTGGAACATCTTGAATTTCTTTCCTCTAATATTCATTTATAATTTTTTCAGTGTGTTCCACATAATTGTTCCATTTTTGTGGAGTCACCTACAAGGATATGTGCCAAAAAGAAGAAAGATGATACCAGATTCCACATTACAATTAAAATAACTGATATAAATATTGAAAATAATAAATATTAATAGTATGCAATATGGGTTACACAAAGAAAAGCAAACGCTAAAATGAAATATTATAAAATTCATCCACTCAGATGTGCAAATAACTAATAATAGAAGTAATAACAAATTAATATAACTTTTTAAAATTAATTTTAAAAATTATTATTATTTTTGTTGAAGTTTCTGGGATGGTAATTATGGCCTTGTATCAATATTATAAGAATATTCAAATTTTATCATTAAGCTGCTATTTGGTGTTAAAAGTTAAATATTCGCTTAGAAAAGTAAGTCATACCTGATTTAATGCTTCCTCCCAAACCTGTTTAGTTCTTTCAGTGCCACTGCCTGGCCTTGAAACTACTACTTTAGAATAATAACGTTTTGTCTCAGACCATACTTGCTCAATTGCATTGAAGAAACAATGGTATGGAGGAAGGCGTAATACTTCACGTCCTTCATCTTCCAAAAGTTTGTCAACAACATATCTAGAAAAACAACAACCCATCTCAAAAATATTTTCTTTATTAACATTTTGAAAATGCAAATTATATATGAAAGCAAACCTTTTTAGTTGAGTACAATGAAGCTTGCATAGTTGCCTCAAAAGGACAACAGTGGCATTATTTGGTGGCACCACACCATGTTGTTGTAACCATCTCTATAAAAAGATTTTTTGTTAAAATTATTTACATTTCAAATTCAACCTATAATCTTTACTAATTACTTACCACTAATTCATTTTTTTTCCACTTTGAAGAAGGATTTTCTTCCACCAATCTACTATGGTATGAAGCATTGTCCATTACAATTAAGCAAGGTCCCAAATTTTTCATCCCAGGAATTAACTGTGTTTGGACCCATCTGTGGAAATTTGAAAAAATAAAAAAATAATAAAAAACACTATAAATATTGATATAAGAATGACTTGATTGTTTGACCATAATGAAAATTAATGATGAACTTGCCTTTCAAAATTTTCACTGTTCATAGAACCATGGTAATCCTGGCCCTCTTCAAATTGGCTGTGTTTGGACCCATCTGTGGAAATTTGAAAAAATAAAAAAATTAAACTTGCCCTAATGAACATAAATTATTTCACTTCAACCTCCATGCAGAGTAATTATGTTAAAAAAATTATTAACAGTCTATAAACACCAAGAATAAATTATTGTTATAGGTGATTATAAAGTTAGGGAAACATACTGTACGGCACCATTATGCAATGTTTATTATTATACATTCAGAATATTGCGACTCACCTTGTACAAACCCATGCTTACTTCCTGCATGAACAACCACAAATCTGCTCCCCTCATCTGGTTTTTTTGGATGGCCCCTTACCTCATCCTTTTTCAACCACGTTTTTGAAGACCCTCCTATTGTAAGAAACCTATGGTAACATTTACCTATCCAACTTAAATCAAAATTTATATTGCTTTATTTTATGCACTCCCCATTATGTTCTTTATACTTTCATTATAATGGGCAACAATATTAAAGTTAATGTCCCAGAAGATAAGCATAAGAAATTACCATTCATGTATATCCATGTTTCATCCAAAAAAATTACTGTCTTTGGTGTGTTGGAGTTTGTATTTCTACAGTAATTCCTCAGGAAGCCTCTCTTTTAAAAACTATAATTTCGTTCTCCCTCACATGGGCATACCTGTCTCCCTTTCCCCAAGTAAAACCCATGTTCTTCAGTATTCGCTTTAGGGAGGTCTGAGAGCCTTCAAAATTTAATGTTTCATCTCCCACAATCTCTGTGTACAGGTTTCTTACAGAAATACCACAACATACATAAAATATAATCCTTGGTACTTGTTAAATAATACATAAAACAACACAAAATGATAATTGTTTATATTAATAAAACTGTACACTAACAAACTAATTTAAAAGTCTAATTGATTACCTGAACTCAAACTACAATAAATTTTATTGGCAATTGCATCCTTAGTGAAATTGTCAATATCTGTGACTGGACGGGATCTTTTACGGGTCTTTTTGGGTGTGGTCAGTGCTTCTTGTTTTTTATATTTGTTGATAATATTATCAACTGACTTTACACCCACCTGTAAACACACAATATCTTGAAAAAAAGAAAATTAGATTTATTACGATTAATAAATGAGTAATGGTAAAGATAATTAACAACTATACTCATCCCAATTTTAATTAAGAAAATTACACTTGTACGTTTTAAAAGATAAGACGTAGAAAAGAAAAAAGAAAAATCAATCTTACCTGTAATAATTTTGCCACTCGCATTATTAAAGAAGAGTGGGTAAGATGGACCTTTTCTTCAACTGCTTCTTTCCACAGTCCACAATATAAATTTATAATTCCCTTTTGAAGAGAACTTTGAATGCGTGTTATCTTCAAAGGTTCAATATCAAGTATAGACCCAGATGTTGTTGGGCTATCCATTATTTTCCACTTATAATTAAAATGAATTCAGAAAAATAATAATAATAAATATAAAATAATTAATTTAAAACAAGAAATACTAGAGGGACACTTAACAACAACAAATAATGAACTACTATAACTATTTCAATTAACTTTATTATTATTACTAAAGAAAACAATTGGAAAATAATAAATAAAACTCAAAAACGCCTAGTACTACTAAATAAATAAATTGAACGATAAAACGCAAATAACGAAGAACACCGAAACGCAAAATTCAAATCTCTAGGAACACTCGTAAACTAATACAACTTCACTTGGATGGCTTTGAATGTTGGCGGAATCTACGGAAGTAGTCATTGTTTCATTGCAAACTTAAATTTTAAAAAATGTCCCTACCGCTTGAAGGTAATATATACAGGGTATTTGTGTGACGGTTGGCAACAACTTTTGCCAACATAAAACGAAACGAAACTACCCTAAATCGAGTATAAATGTATGTTCTCATCCGACAGTGACATTTTTCAAAAGTTGTCCCGTTAGTTCGGCTTTTTAGCTGGCCAGCAGTCTATGGGGCGGCCGGGAACGCAACCAATAGGTGAAGGGAGTCTTGCCGAGCGCTGCGCGGTGTCCAGAGGGGAATCCCAATTTTGTCTTCGACTGACAGTAGCTGTAACTTAATTTTATGAATTTCGCGTGATATTGAAAGTACACAAGTTCAATGATTGACGGTATTTAATACATTATTTATGATTGAGATTTTTTCATTTGATATTAGATTTATTGATTCAAAATGTACATTTGAAAAATTCTTTGTGGAAAGTTGGCCGTTCTGGAAGGAAGTCTCTTTCTCTCTCTCATGGTGGATGCATATTTTCGCTTGCAGTTGAAGTCGGAGAGCGCTGGTGGGGATACGAGCGTGTGTATGAAAGAATCTTTCATTATTACAAAATATACTAGGATAGTGCATTTTTCGAAATAAAATAATTTTGTGTAAAACATGTCGAAACAATAGTGCTTGTTGCGATGTACTGACGTCGTTCGAAACTAAGTAGTGTTTTTTTTCTGTAAATGATATTACCAATTGTCTCAATGCGTTCTGCAAATACTTACTGCGTAATACAAAAACTTAACTGCCCAGTGGAAGACGTCGGCGTTAGCCGAATTCGTTTACTACGCTCCGTGAAGTCACGAAGGTTAAGCGAATTCGAGACTCGCGGGTTCGTGATTGGGTGATCGGCCAGGAACTCCTAACGGCGTTGAGCCCCTGGCCGAAGGGATAAAAGGCACTGACTGACTGCGACGTGACGAGACTTGACAAATATTTAAAATAAAGCACATTAATGGAGGATTACTCCCCAGCGCTCAACGCCCCTTAAGGGGCTTGGAGACGCGTTGCGTCAAAGTGCAGACGCAACAAATTTTTAAAAAAGTCAGATCACGTGCGCCGATGTATATACGTTGTATATACACGGACACTACGCATACAATTATGTAAGAAATGTTTCAATATAGACTTTTATTTCACTTAGTTTTAATTAATTCAGTTGAATTGCTTACGTTTTATTACATTAGTGTTTTGAATTTTGCAAAATACATTTCCGTCATTCGTTGGGGGTGCAACCTCCAGTCTGTTGTACCACTCGCGCAACTTATCTTGACCGATAGATTGACGAAATGCGGGCGGAGTGGGGGTATTAGTTACAAAGACAGCCACTAGAGTATTTTCAGTAATGCCAACCTTTGGTAGATGAAACTCAAACCCGCTATGTGTGCGGGCAGGTCATCGCTCTGGGTAGGCAACAGCAGGGACAGTACATAGGAGTTTTAGGTGCCTTCCTTGAAGGTCCTGGACCTGCCTCAGATATTTCTTTAGATAATGGTAATAAAGCTGAACAAAAGTTCTCGACTATGAAAGCAACTAGCTTTGACTAGCTTCTGTTTCGTGCCAACGAAGTTTTAATGCTGGGAATGTTGTCATCAGTGCTCGCTGCGATCTTTTGCCTTCAGCTGTTTATTGCTCCAGGGAGGGGGAAGCAAGGTCATCGGTCAAGAAAAGGTGCGCGCATGGTACACTAGTCGCCACTGGATGACATTGCTCTTGGATATCAAATTACTGTAATAAGAATTTATTTTATAATTCATCGTCATTCTGCTGACATTCATATTCATAGAAAGAAAAACAGAAAAAAAGATAAATTCATCCAAGAGCGTGTAAGCATGGAATAAATATTGACCATTTTAACTGAATGGGTTTTATTAAAAATTGAAATTCATCGGATAATTTGATGAACATTTTTCTTTGGACCTGATCGAAAGGACAATATGTCTTTGGGTATTTTGGAATGGACCTCTGATATATATGGTCTATTTCTAATTAATCAAATCTCTGGAAGTATTTCAAGTAGATTGAAAGGCTCCAAGAGGTTTTCAAAAGATGAAAATTAAATTTTAGAGCAACACGAGTCTCAATATAATTATTTTAATTTCATGTTTCCGTTACAAATAACACGAGAACGTATTACATTGTAATGCTACTAGTTCCATACCTTATTCATTTATTTCTTAGTGTAGTATTCGAAGAAAAATATCATGGGATTGAATTAAGGGAATTATTTCCTGTTTCTTGATTCGTGTCTGTGTACAAAATATCATTACTGAATATAAATGGGTGTAAAATCTTATTAGAATTGTTTGGATACAGTGATGTCCGATCGTTGTTAATCTGAAAAAGTAATACATTTGTAATTTTCCCAAAAAGTTTTCATTTTAAGGTTTTTCAATTTGATGTACCATATTTAAAGCATGACGTTTTCTTACCTGTGTTAGTGGTAAATGTGTTATGGAATAGCAGCTGGCAGTTCCTCTCCATTTAAACCAGCAAGAATATTACGGGCAGCAAGAAGTGCCATCTCTCTTCGGGTACCATATGTGGCACTGCCAATATGTGGGGTTATTACTGTAAGTAGAATATACAAAGATGTTATAAGCTTGAATTAATTTCTAAAACTAATGGTGACAAACGAAAAACAGAAACCGTGTGAAAGCAATTATCCCTACTTCGGATTGTCAGTAGACGACGGAAAATTATTTAATGGCTTTATTTGGTCACTTTGTACTAGTAGTAAGGTTTATGATGGTCAAAAAACAATTCTGAAATATTGATTCATTTCTGAATTACTAACACAGGCCTACATTTCCTTTGTAATAAGAATGGAAGCAATGTAAGACAAATTACGTTAGTTTCAGTCCTTCACCAATTTAATATTAATTATTTGCATCCCAGCAAATATTCCGCAATTTTAAATTGCTTTAAAAGTGAAAGTGGCTCTATACTGGAATTGACTTTGAATTACCAGCCTCTGAACATTTCATTGGAGCAATGCCACTAAGCGTTTTGTGTGTGTGTGTTGTTTGTTTGGTGTGTGTGTGTGTGTTGTTTGTTTGGTGTGTGTGTGTGTGTTGTTGTGTGGTTGCTGTGTTTGTTTGTCTTTGGGGTGCGTGGTTGTTTGTTTGCGTGTGTGTTGTTTGTTTGTGCGTGTGTGTCGTGTTTGCTTTGGTGTGTGTGTGGTTGTTTGTTGGTGGTGTGTGTCTGGTGTGTGGTGTTGTTTGTGCGTGTGCGCTGTCTTGTGTGCGTGTGTTTGTCTGGTGGTGCGTGTTTGTCTGGCTGCGTTGCGTTGTTTGTTGCGTGCGTGTCGGTCGTGCGTGTGCTGTCTGTCTGGTGCTGTGCGTTGTCTGTCTGGCGTGCGTGCTGTCTGTGTCTGCTGCGTGCGCTGTTCTGTCTGCGTGCGTGGTCTATTCTGCGTGTGCGTCTGTCTGTCTGCGTGCGTGCGTGTCGGTCTGGTGCTGCGTGCGTGCGCTTGTCTGGTCTGCGTGCGTGCGCTGTCGTCTGTGCGTGCGTTGTCTGGTCTGGTGCGTGCGTGTCTGTCTGGGTGCGTGCTGTCTGTTGGTGCGTGCGTGTTGTCTGGTCGTGGCGTCGTCTGTTGCTGTCTTTGTCTGGCGTGCGTGTGCTGGTTCTGTCTGGTGCGTGCGCTGTCTGTCTGGCGTGCGTGCGTTGTCTGGTGCGTGTGCGTTGTCTGTCTGGCGTGCGTGTCTGTCTGCGTGCGTGCGTGTCGTCTGGCGGTGCGTGGCTTCCGTCTGCGTGCGTGCGCGCTGTCTGCGTGCGTGCGTGTCGGTCTCTTGCGTGCGTGCTGTCTGTCTGGCGGTGCGTTGTCTGGTCTGGTGCGCTGTCTGTCTTCAGTGCGTGCTGTCGTCTTGTCTGGTCTGTGCGTGTCTGTCTGTCTTGTCTGCGTGCGTGCTGTTGTTTGTGCGTGCGTGCGTCTGTCTGTCTGGTGCGTGCGCGTTGTCTTGTCTGCGGTGCTGTCGTCTGGTGCGTGCGTTGTTGTTTGCGTGCGTGCGTGTCTGTTGGTGTGGTGCGTGCGTTGTCTATGTTGTGTGTGTTGTTTGTTTGGTGTGGTGTGTGTTGTTTGTTTGGTGTGTGTGTGTTGTTTGTTTGGTGTGTGTGTGTGTGTTGTTTGTTTGGTGTGTGTGTGTGTGTTGTTTGTTTGGTGTGTGTGTGTGTTGTGTTTGTTTGTTTGGGGAGTTTTTTACGTGCGTAGGTGGTAATTTGGAAGACACCATGTGGCCATACCACATGATAGTGTGAGATTTCTACCCTCCATCCTCCCCGCGGAACCGCGTTAGGCATTACATCACGGGGAGGGATAGAGGGCTTAGTCAAGTACTTCTCTTCGCCAAAACGTCGGAAGGATCAAAGGAGGATCAGGCGACTTCCCTTCTTTCCCTTTCTATTCTCCTGAGCTCAGCTATTATGGTATGCGCATATGCGCTCACCGCATCCCAGCTGGTTTCTGAGGCGAGCATGCACCCAACCATTGCTTCGGGTGTCAGCGGGTCGATCCCGAGAATACTCATAATGTGCCGTCGCTGTAGATGGTATCCCGGGCACTGGAAGAACACATGCTCTGCGTCTTCGACAGCACGTTCACACAGTGGACAGAATGGGTATCCTCCAGCTTGAACCTGTGGAGATATGCCGGAAAGCATCCATGTCCAGACAACAGCTGAGTCAAGAAGAAATTTACTTCGCCGTGTTTATGGTTGATCCACGGTGCAATGGAGGGAATCATGCGGTACGTCCATCTTCCTTTAATGGACTTCTCCCATCGATCCTGCCATTCGAGCAGTGTTGTCGAGCACTCTGAGTTCTCCTCTTCTTTTTGATATCGCCTCCGTCTCTCCTGCGCCAAGATATCGACAGGAGGCATCCCCGCGATGACGCACACTGCATCGTTTGACATAGTGCGGAATGCACAAGCTACTCGCAATGCTGATAACTTGTACACTGACGTCATAGCTCGGACGTAACTATTTGTCGACGTGGAGTTGGCCCATACTGGGGCTCCATAGAGCAAGACGGACCTCACAACCAAGGCCAGAAGCTTCTGTTTCTCCTGATAGGGCCCTATGTTGGGCATTAGTTTCGACAGTGTTGCATTAATTACCGCCGCTTTATTGCTGGCGTACTTCAGGTGGTCAGCAAATGTCAGACGGGCGTCAATCTTGAGACCAAGATATTTGATCGACGGCTGTGATGCAATACGGTGATCTCCAACTTTGAGAGTGATTGTTTCTCTTTTTTACCTGCTAGTGACTAGGATAACCTCAGTCTTGTGCTCAGCTAACTGCAGCCCTGAGGACTTCAACCACTGACTAACAATAGCGATCGCATCGTTGCAAATATACACAATTTCCTCAATGTCGCAACGGCAACGATAGCAATGTCGTCCGCGAAACCAATAATACTGGTGCCTTCTGGGAGGGGAAGCCGAAGGATCTCGTCATACAGCACATTCCATAATGGTGGACCCAATACCGACCCTTGCGGACAATTAGCGGTGATATTATGTACCTTCGGCCCATTATTTGCATTGTAAATCAGGGCTCTATTACTCAGATACTCGGCCACAATCTTCCTGAAGTACGTTGGCACCTTAAATCTGCGGAGAGCTTGGTGAATATTACTCCACCTGGCGGAGTTGAATGCATTCTTAATATCCAACGTAACGACAGCACAGTACTGTTTTGGGCCTCTCTTCCATCTACTTCCTCCAATTGCTTGTCGGGCGGTGTTAATGACAAGCCGGACTGCATCAACAGTCGAGCGGGCTCTGTGGAAACCATACTGATTTTCCGAAAGGCCTCCTCTACTATGTCTGTTACTATAACACTCGAAGTAGAAATCATATTCATCAGGTGACAGTATCAACAGCCCATTACAAAAAGTTCATATACAATACATGTACATTATTTTACAACACTTTGCCAGATGACATTAAACGATTAAATTCGATAGAAAAGTTTAAATCCCAAGTGAAATCGTTTCTGCTGCATAACTGTTTCTATACAATTAGAGACTACACTGAGCATCACAAGAAAAGTAAGATTAATTTTAACAATGAAATATAATGAATTTTTTACCATTTGAACTGTATAAATGTGTATAAACAACCAGTAACAAGTATTGTATTGCAGCCTCCGGGTCAATGACCCCCATCTCGATCAGGTTTTTCGTCCAGTTTCCCTGATCCATTGAGCAAATGCTGAGATGGCCCCTTGTTTTGCTTCTGGACATAAATGTTACTTCATTTTCTGTGCACGTCTTCTAGAATTCAGTGGAAAATACAATTATTAAAATTATCGTTTCCATGTTGTCGCAGCATTCAGAAGGACAACATGGATAAGAGCCAAAATTTATTGCCTTTGTATCCTTGAAAATTGATTTTATTACATGGGAGCTCTTTTTTTCTCCTTTCAATTTTATGTAGTATATGACTTAGTATAGGAATCACAGAATTTTGAAAATGTGCACACAATTCATTTTTCTCCATAGCACGTCATACGCAGTTTTTAACTGCTTTTTTCACGTTAAATAAATAAATAAAAAATAAATATCTAGCTCAGATAACGCTATATTAACAGGTTCACCGGGGTGGTTCGGGAATAGGGCTGTCACAATTCTGAGCAGCGTACTGGGGCAAGTTGGAGAACGTAGGTGCCACTGTCTTAACCTACGCATGACCGTCTTGTATGGCCTACCCCATGGATCCTTTTCCACCTCGTCACACAGACTTTTGGCGCATAGGCGTTTGCTCTTGCGGATTTCTATCTTCAACTGGCATCGAGCGAGTTTGTATTGCTCTTGCAATTGAAGAAAGTTGTCTCTGCCACGAGCTCTCTGGTACTGTCTTCTGGCTCGAAGGCACTTCCGACGTAATTGGGCGATTTCCTCAATCCACCAGTAAACTGGTAAACATCAAGAGTTTGCGCCCCGTCTAGACATAGCCGCATCACAGGATTTGGTTACCCATTTCATAACCTGCCCAGCTTTGTCATCTGCGGTACCTGTTGGCACTATCGTCTCCGAACATTGTCAGATAACTTCTGCGTCAAACGTTTTTGCTTTCCACTCAGCTGGCTGATATTTCAGCGCAAAATTATCCCTACGCTGATGTTTCACCTCGTACAAAAGTGCCTGGTGGTCACTATGGGTATAGTGTTCACTAACTCTCCAGGACACTTCCATTCTCAATAAATTATCTGACATGAACGTCAAATCCACAACATCCCACACCCTCTCTGCGGAAGGTGCGCATGTCTCCTGTGTTGGCGAGCTCTACATTCAGAAGGGAGAGGGATGCCAGAACTGCTCAACCTCGCTCATTAGTGGACGAACTACCCCACTCAACCGCCTAGGCGTTGAAGTCTCCAGCTATCACCAAGGGGCATCGTCCTCTTGCGTCGTACACTAAGCGGTCGAGGAACTGCTCAAACTCGTCCATTATCGCGTTTGGCGAGGCATAACCGCTATAGATTGTAAACGCCGTTGATTTTGACCCACACAAATCCAGCTCCCGGTCTCGTCATTTCTTGCTGGAATGTGTGTTTTCCACAGGCCCAGATTGCCGCCTGGTTGTGGAGGTCAGATACTCATGCTGTATCTTCACGGTTAGTATACTGTTCGCATACTATTGCTAAATCAGCCTCCCGTTCCCTAACCGACTGTGTCAGGATATCCTGGGCGACTGCGCAATGGTTGAGATTGAGTTGTATAATTCTCATTTTTATCCATTATTGCTTTCTGCGCTTGTTGGTATGATGGACACCTGCTGCACCCAGTAGCATGTCTGCCTTGTTTCCCCTTTTCTTCACAAAGCAAGCACTTTACGCTATTTGTGCATGCCTTAGCAAGGTGATCATCACTACCACAATTCATGCACAAGTTGGACCGGTCATGTGAGTTTTTACATGATTTTCTTAGGCGTCCAAAATCCAAACCTTTGTAACACCTCAAGGGGAATTTCTTCTCACGTAGAGTGCAGTACACCCATCCTATTCTTATTTTACCGATGGCCAACAATTTGTTAGCAACCGCAACAGAAACGCTACCTGTGTTCCACCATAGGATGGTCTTAGGGATTTGATCACAGTAGCTGGGAGATCACTGGCTTCGGGAAGTTTGTCCACCAGAGCCCTATGCACTTCCTCTTTAGTTGTGACCTCATCCAGGTCCTTCACCTGAATAGCCACGGTGTGAGTAAGAGCTCTTACATCAGCGTCCGATCCAAACACCTTCTTTACAGAGGACTGAAAATCTGTTGTTTGGCCTCCGGCAGACCGCTTCAGTTGCAGAAAGAGATCGCCGCCAGCTGTCTTCCGGATGTGCGTGACATTCTCGCCCAGATCCTTAAGCTCAGGGTCAGTTTTCATTTTTTTAAGGATGTCCGCGTACGTCAGCGCGTCGCCCTTCTTTATCATCAGGGCATCTGGTCTGGGTGGCCTTTTCCGCGTTTTAGAACGCTTACGTGTTCTCTTACGAGTGACCACTTGCCACTCGGGTCTTCTCGTGCCACTTCGGGCTCTTCCGTGGCATTTCCATGCTGGCGTTCCTTGCCTCCTTGGGCACCTGGGAGTTCCGCTTTCGCGAAGGATCGCTTCTCGTTATGAGTACTCCCGCAGCCACCTTCTCAGGGTACGTCTGAGTGCACTCTTCTTTCCCAGTAGGTTTGTTGCACTGAGGATCTGGTCGGGTGATCCTCCTTTTTGCAGTGCTACCACGTCGTTAAAGTGCGTCTGGAACGAATACGCCAATTTCTTGATCTCACCTTGAACATTATGACGAGGCTTAACAAAATTGAGAAGTTCGGTTATTTTCTTCTCAAGGCTACACAATGCCTGTTGTTTCGCATGATCATCACTAGTAGCAACGGATACTACAGCAGCCCAGGGGTCCAATGCTGAAGTACTGCAGTCACTGGTTGACGTCTGGGAGCCCGCTTGCTCATTCCCAACAGACGCCGGTACTGGGGATCCGGGCCCCTGCACCGTAAACTGATATCCCAAAAGACCCAAGAGACATATTGTTTGTTTTTTTTTGACTGGGGTGTCCTTGTGTGTGTGTGTGTTTGTTTGTTTGTTTGTGTGTATGTTTGTTTGTGTGGGTGTGTTTGTTTGTGTGCGTTTTATTTTTAAGACCGCATCAACATCCAGGTCATTAGCGACCACTATTGGAGTTAAAGGTTTGGTAACTGAAAATGAACGATATGTTGATAAGGGGTGAAAGGACGAACACAAATACAACCATGCCCGAGGTGGGACTCGAACTCGCGACTCTTTGATCCGAGCTACGACACTTCTGCCTAAGTGATTTCGGCCACCGGGTCTGCTAATTTGCTTTGTGTTTAATGCCATTGGAGACCTCGACCCGTGAGATAAAATTGCCCAGTCTATCAAATAATCTTTTTAATTTTAATACTAATTTAACATATGTGAATGGTAGTTCTCAAATAATAAGTTAATTTAAATTTGTATAGATCTAAAGATTCCGCTGGTTTCTGACCACCCCTGCTACAGAGGGGGTAGCCAAAGGAGCTAAACCTCCAAATGAGTTGCTTTTTTATAAGAATTCATCAGCATTCAAAACCCCGAAAATGCTGGATAGAAAATAACCACCTACGAAATACATCAAATAGTATATTTAAGACGGAGAATTTAGAGTTGTGTGGAGTAGGGCAATGCAACACCGTTAAGCTGCGACGCCCGTTTCGCTGCAACAAACGTTTCCATCGATCGAAAAACACCGTGCCGGCGCGGCGCCGATGGGGCCTAATAGATCTTTCTTAGATGTAACCCAACAAAATGAAACCTTTTTGGGGGTTTAGCTGTTAAGGGTACTGCCATTCCGTTATACGAGTGATCAGGGGGATGCAAAAACTCGAAATTAGTGTAAAATTAATTTGACAATTTGATATTATTTGCAGTTTAATCAAACGGGTCTAAGTATTTTTGTTGTTAATGCACGATTCGCATTATTGAAGTATTTATCCTTGCACAATACCGTGCATATTTACTTATTTATTTTACGTCAAAAACAGCAAAAATGTGTATGACTTTTGAAAAGGAAAAAATTACATTTACCGTTTAGAAGCTAAACGTAGGTCCATCTCTGCGTTCGATGAATGGAATAAGAAATGCCATTAATCCGGAAATGATTGGAGATTAATAGTTAATACACAAAACAATAGGACCTTATTACTTTCTCGTATACGGAGTAATATACGTAGTAGAGAGAAAGTTATGTAATGCTGTGAAAAATCGATTTAGAGATTTCAACGAAAATACACGTTTTGGGGTCCCCTGATACCGATTTTGTTTCTTTCTTCATTCTTAACAAAAGTCCGTCCCTTCGTTTCTCTGCTTGGTGTTTGTGAACAACACTAGCGCGTAAACTATGCGTACATTTTTTTCCAAATTGAAGAAACCTCTGTAGATCTGTCCTGAGTCAAAGATACTGCAAAAAACATTCATCAATTTTTTGGGGTATTTTACAGGTAGTTTGTGGGACATTTTCAAAATTTTCTCAAAAATGGCTCCAATTTTTTTTCTAAATTTCTTTTAATAGAGTAAAATATACTTATAAAGGTGGCATAGGTCTGTTTTTCACTGTTAACTCTGAATTTTCGAAAACTGTCAAAGTTGGAAATTTTTCGGCAACTTCCTACTGCTGCAAAATTGAAGATAGAAATTTTCCGTTGAAATTAATTTTGTTGTCCATAATTAGTTCTTTCATTAAGGTCATGTAAAGTTTTTGAAAACAGATTAGTAGCTATTTATTTCGCGCACTGTTGCGTGCAATATGTGCAATTTTAAAAAATAACAAAAACTAGCTTTTTTCGAAAACAGCTCCAATTTTTTCTTTAAACTTTCGGTATGGATAGTGCTAAATGTACACTATCAAATGACATTGTTCAATTCTTTTGTTTTTCAAAAATTACAAAAATGCAATTTTTTGACTTGTCTCTTACATCGTGAATATTTAGTTCATGGCGTTTTGATAACATTATTGTATTTATGAGTACATGTGCTTTAAATAATGTGATAAATTTTCTCGGAACTCGAACAATTTTCTGTGAAAATTAGCTCAAATTCCAGATTTTCAGAAATACTCAAAAGCCATTTTCAGAAAACTGTCTCCTTTTTATACTTCAAACTTTTCCAACGGATAGTGATAATTTCATAATAAGACAAAGTTCATTTTGGGATGTTCTTTTGTTTTTTCAATGTTACACAAATGTATTTTTTTAAATATCTCTCACACCGTTACGCACATGTCCAGCGATTTGTAAACACTATTGCATTTGTGAGTTAAAGTGCTTCAAATGAAGTTTTTCGGAAACTCAAAAATGGTCTGTGAAAAAGAGCTTCAAATTTTGCATTTAAAGTAACGTTTAAAGGGCATTTTCTTTAAAAGGGCTCTAATTTATTCAATGAAATGAAAATTGCTATTTTGGACGTCTTACTCTTCTTTAATATTCTTAAAGTAATATTTCGGTTCTATCATTAGGAAACCGAAAAATTGAGAAAGTTTTAAAAAGTATATTGTGACATACCGATATGTCACATGAAAATAAACTAACATTTATTTGTAGACTATATGGTGGAACATGCATTAGGAAATATCACGAGAGCTAGAGCTTAGCAACGACCGTGAATAAACAATGTAGTTTTTGTTTTTTGTAAATGCATTAAGAGGCGTCTGGATGCCGAAAGTAGAAAATTTGGGATTGGGCGAAGAAGTTTAGACGATCGAAAGGTCAGCTACACCAAAATATAACGAACGTATGGATTGGCTGGGTGAGAGAAGGACTGTCAAATGTTATGAAAAAGAGGAAGGTAGTTTAATACGAAGTCTTCGAGGGCGAATCATGCAGGAAAATTTCATTCTGACCGGCATCGCGTTTCTGAACTGATCGTAGGTTCGTGAGAGGGAACGAGTATAATACAGATAGTCAGAATCGGGTTATCAGATCGTGAAATTTTAAGGACAGTAAATTATATTTGCAGATATTGCATGTGGAAGTAATATTGATGCATAAATTGGGACTTTGTCGGGAGTGGTAATCGAGTAATAGATTTCGGGACTATGTCATAGGACGTAATCGGGACTGATAATTTTGATAGTTTGAAACCAGCTTGGATAGGGGCAGAAGAGGATTTCTTGGGACTTTGGACTACGGCAAGCTCGCAAGATATTTCGACTGAGAAGTCTACGAGGGACATCAACGAAGAATAGATAAGTTAACCGCGGTATAAAATTGTAAATTCAAAGATATCTTGAAAAAGGCATAACATAAATTCACTAAATTGTTTGCTAAAAAGGTAACAATAAACTTTGTTAAATTTTGTTCTTTAGAAAAGAAAGTGATCTTTCATTTAGTCAATCCAAACAGAAATGAACTAGGAATAGAATCATTCTATTTCAGATTCCTGCGCTGTATAGTCAGCGGATCCTATAATCCATTATAAAGGTAATAAGGATTATAATATATCATGACCCATTGACCCAGCAAGCCGGACGCTAAGATCTTTGGCAGATATTAATGTAGAGAAAAATTTGTATATCTCAATATAGTTTGGGCGGCAAATAGATGGCAGCTAGCAAGAGTATGCGGCAAGTCTGAATAGCTAGCTCAGACCAAAGAAAATAGAAAACTAATACGAGAAAGTCTGTGGCATTCTGTAGCATCACTATTTATATAATTTGAAACCACGATCTTCACCTACTCTGAAGCAGTGAATGGAATGCGAAAAGTTTATTACAATTCGAAGAGAAAACAAAAATCTTAATTCCGGAAGATCTAAGCTATAAAAGTACAATAATTAATGTGACTGATGAGTGTTTACAGTTCAGTTTATTATCAGAGTGTGATTAGACATATCTACTTTATCATGTTGTGAGTACCTCAAACGAAATTTCTTTACCTATATGAAATATTGAATGGGATGTGGTAACATAGTTGTAATCTTCATTTCGGTAATTTTGTGATTTGGGAGGAAAACAATATAAATCTAAACATCTTTTAGTTTATGTGCTTGCACTTTTTGCTGCTTTCTAACTGTATTTATACAGTTCAGTGAAGGTTTGTACTGCCTCTGGATTTTTTAGGGAAATTTTTTAGATATTTGTGTGGAGTGTTTATAACGAGCATTATCATTATGTTGATCCGACTCCTTCAGTAAATATAAGGATGTGCTTAATGGTTTCCAGTTGTCAGTAAGTACAATGCGCGAAAGGGGGTAACTACAATAGTAACAGTAAGTACAATGTGCGAACACCGATTTAGTAACTTTTTAAAGTGTGGTAATTCGTTGTTTTCTATGGCCCATAATTTTCCATTAACAGATTCACGTATATTTTACGTTTCTATCAAGACATTTTATTCATGCGAGTGACACTCACTGCGATATATCAATGATAATATATTTGCCTGTGGAGCATTGTAATCCCCTCCTCTCCCTTTGCACACACGCACTTTTTTACTAACATTCAGTACAAATACCACACATCGGGTAGTGATGGGCTTAACAGCTTTTCTTCAATAACTAGTATCGCAATTACATTCGACTCGTAATAACAGTTATTAGTAACAGTTGAAAAATAACAGGTCCATGATCAGCAACCTAACATGGTCGACTGCTAAGAGGCGGAATCAGTTGCGGTGACTGCTAAGAGTTGAACCACACAAAACTGATAATGGTGGTAGCACCGCAAAGCTTGTGCAGCTGCCTTACGGCGCTTGCTTGCACAACTTCCTCAAACATGGTTGGACAGAGAGACAGCTGATATGAAATGAACTGCAAAGGAATAATAGTAATTCATGTAATGAATAGCAAATGTGTACAGAATATTACTAAAAGAAAAGTAATTTGTGATTCAGCTTCAGATTGTAAATATTTTTTCGAATATGCAACTTGTGCATAGTGAAGTGATGCGAGTCAAAAATAATGAGAAGGAGAAACTGTGTTTTGCTTACCTACTGCTTAAGAGGTAATGACTATTGAATATCAAATACAATGCGAGTTATTTGACCGTAACTCATTTTATTTTATCAGACTAACGGAAATATTTGTAGACCTCGTATAACCAGCAATGGGGCAGAAATAAGTTAAGAAACATATTGGACAGATTTAATAAAAAACAGACTTCTTATTGTATTGTATACAATAAAATATAAAAATGCACATCGTGTGTAATAATTAAGAATTATTTATTAATGAGTCTATACTTTGAATACTTGCTAATCATGATAATTAGCAATGATGATGTTATCGTACAAAACGGTTGCCACAAAAGCATGTAGTAGTTTGGATTCGGCCCAGTAGATTGCAGTTCTATGAATTTCAACCGATAACTGCCAATAATTGGATAAACGAATTAACAGAATTCTTGCAAATTCAGTGAGCCTTCATACTGCTCGTTGTGTATACTTCGCGAATGTTCATTCCCGCCTGAGATATGGCATAATATTCTGGGGAAATACATCTTATAGCTCCCAGACTTTTAGATTACAAAAACGAATTGTACGAATAATAACCAAACCCCACCCACGTGATTCATGTAAGCCTCTCTTCATTAATCTAGGAATTCTATCATTACCGTGTCTTTTTATTTACGAATCAGTGGTTTTTGTAAAAAAATGACTTGCTCAAGGGCGGGAATATATTTTCAGAAAATGCCGCCGTCTATTACTATAACACTCGACGTAGAAATCATATTCATCAGGTGACAGTATCAACACCCCATTACAAACAGTTCACATACAATACATGTACATTATTTTACAACACTGCCAGATGACATTAAACGATTAAATTCAATAGAAAAGTTTAAATCCCAAGTGCAATCGTTTCTGCTGCATAACTGTTTCTATACAATTAGAGACTATACTGAGCATCACAAGAAAAGTAACATTAATTTTAACAATGATACATAATGCATTATTTACCATTTGGACTGTATAAATGAGTATAAACAACCTGTAACAACTATTGTACTACAGCTTCCGGGTCAATGACCCCCATCTCGATCAGGTTTTTCGTCCAGTTTCCCTGATCCATTGAGCAAATGCTGAGATGGCCCCTTGTTTTGCTTCTGGACATAAATGTAACTTCATTTTCTGTGCACGTCTTCTAGAATTCAGTGGGAAATACAATTATTCAAATTATCGTTTCCATGTTGTCGCGGCAGGAAGTAATAAGAGCCAAAATTTATTGCTTATTTATCTTTGAAAATAGATTTTATTACATGTTTTTAAAATTTATTGTTATTTATCCTTCCTTTCAAAATTCAAAATTATTGTTTTTATCCTTGAAAATAGATTTTATTACATGGGAGTTTTTTTTCTCCCTTTCAAAAATTCAATATTTGCAAATTTTAAAATTCACAGAATTCACTTTTCCCCATAGCACGTCATACGCAGTTTTTAACTGTTTTTTTTTGACGTAAAATAAATAAAAAATAAATAAATAAAAAACTTATTTCGCGTAACAGTTACGAAATGTTAACTATTAATAAATAACAGTGTAACTGTTAAGAGCGCATCCCTAATGTCGAGAGCTTAGACTGTTCCTGCTGGGGCACTGCCCCATTGGGAGAGATATCCGAGGAGGGAATTCCCACAATCCTAAATGTAGATCAGCGCCGGATCTCATGTTCCAGGGGGAGGAACACTGGAACCTTCCGGAAAATAACATTAGTCACTTACGGGGCTAATGATTTAAGTAGCTCGCGCACCAGGAATCAATAAACACTCGTGTGACTTGTAAATTATACCGCTACCTTTCTTTGCGCATTTCACTTCGTATTTTGTAAATATTTCAGCTTATCGCAGAGCATAATTACTATGTTCTTAGAGTAATTTGAGACGGGTGTCAATTATCTTAGCTGTGAAGTGGGCTTAAAATTTAATCATCAGGTGATTGGTTATCTGTATTATGGTGCTGCGCTGATGAAAAATCGATCTTCTAATCGAGGCGCTCAGAATAATAACTGCAGATCCCAACCGACCTAGCATTTTCAGTTAGAAGTATAACGGTAAATTCCTGCCATATACCCATCATCATTTGCTGATATATCGAATCAATTGGGATATGGCAAAATCCTAAAATTTCACCTTCGAAATTTGTCCGGAGTGTTAACAAAAATAGAAAAAGTTAGTAGCTGCTTGGTTGTCCGAGAGACGCCAGGTCCTAGGCACAGTGCCAATGTTTCTGTGTCGCCATTCTGTGGCCTTCCGTAGGACAAAATGTCAGAAGGTCGCAGAATGGCGGACGAAACGTTGGCACCTGTGCCTAGGACATGGCATCTCCGGGACTGCCGAGTAGCAATTGACCAAGCCACGGAAACTTACTCTCTCAAAAAAAAGTCATGTTTTCTCAAAACGAACTTCGGTTGGTTGGGATCTACCGTTATTACGGGGACCTCGGTGGATGAGGGGTTAGCTTCGTGGCCTCTGAACCCTCAATGCGCGTGTTCGAATCCGGCCCAGTTGCCTGTATTTTCGAAGGGCGGAAAATCCGCTTTGTCACACTTGTGTCATGTAAAAGAACCCTGACAGTATGCCCAGCCAAATTAAATCCCTCCGACATCCCACCGTAACAAGATCTCGTTTTCTCCCAACCAGACAGTTCGGATATAGTTAACTGATACCGACATCTGGCGGAGAAAGTGAGCGGCGCATTTAGGGGACCGCCCGCGAAGTGCGCCTTCTCCATAAAGTTCCCCAGACCCGCGTCGGGGGTAGGCTTCCAAGAAGCCTAGGTCGAAAAACTCGCGTGCGGAACAAATGCCTAAGGGTTGTCTTTCCTCTTACCGTACGATAAATAAATAAATGCCGATACTATTCTGAGCGCCTCAAGTGCACCTCCTCTTCCTTGATCGTGGATTAACTTACTGCAGTTGTCGAGCTCAAACAACTCGTGGTCGGGCGGCAGAGGCTCTGGGGTGGTGACGTCTAGCCCGGCGCCGAAGATCTGACCCTCGCGAAGAGCCTTGATCAGCGCCGGTTGGTCCACCACCTCTGCGGAAGGAAAGAACAGGCGAGGTGGAGTTAGCACGCCGACGACGAGAGGAAGCCTCGAAGACTCAGGAGACGCAACTCCGGTGGTGGGATCGAGAGAGGTGGCTGAGGGCATCAACTAGTTACTGCAGTGCCTCTGACCGGGAGGTACGAGTCAGAAAAAAAGATGAAAAGTGACTTCCTCATTGATACACTTAAGCTTAGGCCTTCGCATTGAATTCTTAAAATTGTCACCTATACCTGACGCAGTGTGTGCGTACAACCAACACATGTGCTTACAGAGAGATTATTCAACAGCAATAAAATACAGCTCAGGTAATGTGTTGCCACAGAAAAATGTCGCTCGAACAACGCAACTATACGCTATACCCATTCCGAATTTAACGTTTCTTTTTTCCATAAGAGTTCATTTCTTGCATTTGTCGTTAGGGCTTATTTACAATGAAATGTAAAAGTAAAGTGAACGCAAAGGCACTTTTTATATTTCAAACATGAACGTCAACATAAACATAAGATGTAACCGTGAAAGCGTTGACTTTTACGATATCTGTGAACAACACCCTATTGAAAGGTATATCGTATGGTAAGATTGATAATATCGTGTTTAGAGAATGATATAATGACAGAAAGACGCTCGTTGGACATAAACTAATGCAGTATATAAGAGCAAATTGCCATTCGTCATCATCATAGCTCATGAAATGCTCCGAAGAATCTTTCATCGAACTAATGGTACAATTATCGTGCAGTATGATCGCATCCATGTCAGGCTGTGTTTAAATCTACGTTCAATGTCATCGTGAAAGGTACGTCCATATTAATGTCCTCTATTCTAACCTAATGTTTTTGCGAATGACTCTTTCCATTCTTTAGTATGTAACCAAACTCAGCTGCAAAACATCAGGAATAGATTCTTCATACAGGGAAAAGAGAATTTGATTACAATGCGGGTCCGGAAACGCTTAATTACGGAGTTATCGGACATTTTATTAATGCTAGTTATCCTAACTTTAATGATAGTGTATGGCTTGATCGCGGGTTTAAAATTCGAGATACTGGTTACAATTGAGTAATCATAGTAGGGATAGATTCCTTTGACGGTTTTGTGTGGTTTTCTATTAAATGTAATTAATATTGTTACTCAAGATTGTAATAATATTGTTTTCTGATTTTCAGTCTACTGTAATGTAACACACGAAGTACTACCGAGTATGCATTACAAGCTTAGTTTGGCGAATAGCAATGCTTTGAGAGCCCGTCGCCTGTATCGGGAACATCAACCAGAAATTTGCCAGCCAAGAAACATATGACTGAATCCATAATTACCTATGGGAGTTTTATACACTGACTAAACACCCGTTCTTGATGAATTCGGCTGCTATGCATGAAGAAGAAATTCACCGTGCATACAATGTAACTGTTTTTCTAACTATAACTGTAATTCTTCTGATGTTTTCATGTTTTTTCCTCTGGAGATGGCGGTGATCTTCCCCCGCTGGATGGCGAGATCCGGCGCCGACCTACCGTCGGCTAGCGGGATTTCCCCCTAACCAGGACTCTCCCATCAACGTGGTACCACCCCAGCCGGGACAAGCTCTAAGCTCCCGAACGGTCTCCCGGAATATGTGGTAGTGTAGTGCATGTTAGTGTAAGTGTAAGGGGAGAGGATAGGACAAGGAAGAGGAAGGAAAGATCGCGCGCGGTCCGTGGTCCGTTTGTTAGGGTACTGCTCCGGCATTCGCCTGGTGTTGATCGGAGAAACCACGGAAAACTACCGATCAAAGCAGCCGGCCGCTAGAATTCTCCTCCAGACAGCAACTGAATTCGACCTAGCTGAAAAGCTAGTGTCGAAAATCCTGCCGCCGTCAGGACTCGAACCTAGGACCTAGGTCAGAGGGGCTGCAGTGACATCATTTGATGCACTGAGCTACCGCTCCCGGTTGTAAGTCAATCGAGAACGTCATTATTTTAAATAAACAATTTTAATTTAATATACATTCTTTAATGTGCCATGATCATAATGCAAATTGGTCATGCGTTAGCGTACGTTTATTGAACGTGTATTTTTGTATGATAACCGTAAATCGTACATCATAACGAATGAACGATAACGTAAATGAACGATAATTATCGTTCGTCTACCAACACTATCCATGGGTGTAGAATATGGTGAGTATTCTAGAGTTAATGATTATTTTATTGATTTGTTGGTGATTTCGGGCGCGTCAACTGCTAGGGTGCTAGTCCCGTATGTGATGAATGGCGAGATCTGGCGCCGACCTACCCGTCGACTTGCAGGGTTTTCTCCTCAACCAGGTATCTCCCACCAGTGGGGCGCCGCCCCAGCCGGAACAAGCTTAAAGCTTTCGACCGATGTGTGGTAGTGTAGTGCATGTTAGTGTAAGTGTGTGTGTGTGTGTGTGTGTGTGTGTGTAAGGGGAGAGGATAGGACAACGAAGAGGTAGGAAAGACCGCGCGCGGTCGCGCTCGTTTGTTAGGGTATACTCAGTCATTCGCCTAATGTTAATCGAAGAAACCAGAGAAAACTACCCAACAGAGCAGTTGGCCGCAAAAATTCTCCTCCAGACAGCGACTGAATTCGACCTAGCCAAGTAGCTAGTGAGAAAAACCGGCCACCGTCGAGACTAAATCCCTATATTTCGATTAAAACACAAAGTCCTTACAGGATCACGAGCTAAAAAGAGAGGGGGCAGTGCCATCCAATCAGGAGCTTCAATTCCAAAAATTTAAGTCGTAACGAAGCCCGCTTTTTGATGTCAAGTGCTCCCCGCTCTTGCCAGCTCGTGGCCTTGAAAGGACTTTCTGTTTTGAACAGAGTATAGGAACTCGCAGACAGAGGCAATGCAGTGATATGAAATTATGCCCTGAGCCACCTAAGTCGGTGTAGTAGGGGTGTAGAGAATGGCCAGCGTGCTGCAGCACTTACCGCCTCTGCTGACGTTGACGAAGACGGCGGAGCGCTTCATCTGTGCGAAGGTAGCGGTGGTGAAGAGGTGGCGCGTGTCGGGGGTGAGCGGGCAGCACGCCACCACCACGTCGCTGTCGGCCAGCAGCTGCGGCAGCGGCACATGCTGGGCGCCCAGCGCCGCCGCCTCCGCCGCCCGCGGCCGCGGCGCCGCGTACAGCAATCGCGCCAGCCCGAAGGGCTTCAAGCGCACCGCCGTGGCCTGGCCCACGCCGCCGAACCCCACCACGCCCACCGTCGCGCCCTCCAGCCCCACGCCCAGCAGCCACTGCGGACGCGACACCTCCCAGCGCGCCCTGCCGAGCGACCAAGTAGTGCATTGGGAAGAGTTGCCGGGTGCGTCAAATGCTAAGGTCGTTGGTCCCGTGAGTGTAGTACATGTTTTATCACGGTGATCGTTTTATCACCGACGTAGCGGCGATCTTTCCCCGCTGGATGGCGATTGATTGTTTGATTGAGTTTAAGGGCGCTTCAACGGCTAAGGTCATTTGCGCCCGTGTCAAATTATTTTAAGACCAATGCACAATATTGCAGTGCCAAGCTAACAAAAAATTAAAATCTTTAAATAAAAAGCATAGTAAAACTGAAAAATGACCCTAATAAAAAGGTTTGTCAGAAAACGCGTTTTTTTTAAATCTCGGGCTAAAAGCCAATAATTGGCATTATCATCTTCTCTCAGATAAGGCTGTACAAGCCAGTCTCCCAAAAAGCCAAAAAGCTAGCTGAACTCGTGGCTCATTGCAAAGTTACTAGCCTTTCACCACTGAGATCCGGGTTCGATTCCCGTCGAATCTCATGTGAAATTTGTTCAAACAAAACGAGTTCGGCTGCTTCACAAGGGCTAGTCCAAAGTGAAGTGCCCTAAACCCTACCCCTATCCTTATTCCTTCCTAATTCTGGCCGCTGGGTAGTAACGCAGGAGCGCGCGGTAGGAGGCGCGTACGCGGAAATGCTACCTGGCGGTCCTCTTGACAACCGACTACGACGAGACGCGACAGAGAATGTTAACGGAGGATTACTCCATAAAAGCGCTCAACGCCCCCCAAAGGGGCTTGGAGACGCGTTGCGTCGCAGCAGGCGCAACAAATTTAAAAAAACAACAACAACATTTAGCAGCAAAATATTTTCAATACTGCTTATAATGCAGGTAGTTCTAAAAATTGTGAACTGTATTCGCTCAAGTGCCAAAACACACCGACAGTTCCAATCTTTTACAGAAGATACGAACAAAAACTAAACATATCTTCACAAGGAAGAGAAAAACTAATTTACGAATTGGCCAATTGATTGATTGAGTTTAAGGGCGCTTCAACGGCTAAGGTCATTTGCGCCCATGTCAAATTATTTTAAGACCAATGTACAATATTGCAGTGCCAAGCTAACAAAAAATTAAATTCTTTAAATAGAAAGCAAAGTTAAACTGAAAAAGGACGTATCCTAATAAAAAGGTTTGGCAGAAAATGCGTGTTTTTAAAATCTCGAGCTAAAAGCCAATAATTGGCATTATCATCTCTCAGATAAGGCTGTACAAGCCAGTCTCGCAAAAAGCCAAAAAGCTTGCAGAAAGAAGATTCGTCATTTCTAAGAATCTCCGCTAGGGAGCTAGCAAGGTCATGCCTTCGACGACTCTCTCTTATCTTAACACAATGTAAGAGAACATGCTCCACGGTAAGATCTATTTCACAGTATTCGCATATAGGGGATGGGTCCCCGTGGAGGAGAAAACCATGGGAGAAATGGCAGTGATCGATCCGGAGGTGCGTTAAAATTATCTCCTCTCGCCGAGCATCACGAGATGAGAAAGGTCAAGGATTTATGGAATCCTTGATTCTCGTGAGCTTAAAATCTGAGTTATGCCACTCTGTTTGCCATTCACTGCGGATAGAGCGTTTTATAAAGAGCTTAGTGTCTTCCGTGGGGACTGTGAAGATGTCCCTTTTCTTCGAGGCAGACTTTGCCGCCTGGTAGGCAATTTCATTTCCTCTTATTCTCATGTGTCCAGGGACCCAACAAAATACTAAAATATAGTGGCGGACCAATAGATAATGGATTTTGTGTTGGTCATGGTCAGTGGGTCACAAGACGAGAAGGAAGAAATGGATTCAAGAGAGCTTTTGGAATCACTGCAGATCACAACTTTCATTAATGCCATCGATTCAGCAAATTTAAGTACCTCCAAGAGCGCATACTTCTCTGCGGTATAGACGCTGCCGGAAGAGTCTAATCGAAAACCTTGCGTGGATCTACTGCAGTAGAAGGCACATCCGACTTTGCCGTTTTGAGAGGAGCCATCGGTGTGAATGAAGTAGTGGCTAGGATACGTAGATTTTATCGCCTCAAATTCCGATAAGAATGTACTGGGGGGAGTTAAGGATTTAGGAAGGCTAGACAGTCTAAAATCTATTATCGGCCGGTGTAGTTTCCAAGGGGAAACAAGGTTTCGGGGTTCACAGGGTTGGGTAGTTTTATATGAAGCTTCTGTAAGAGCATACGGAGACGGATTCCCAGGGGATGGGGTAACGATGGTCTAAGTGCATATGAGGTCAAGTGGGTTGGATGGAGGACTGCTTGGCGAGAGGGAGCATCAACATTGGATAATTTCGCGCCATAGGAGGCAATCAGAATATCCCGCCTTCGGCTCAGATATGGTTCTCCAGCCTCGGCCAAGAGGCATTCAATTCGACTCGTGCGGTATGCGCCTGTACTAATCCTTATGCCGGCATTGTGTATGGTATTTAATGGCCGAAGGGTTGATGGAGACACTGACCCATACACTATGCAATCCAAGATAGGGCGGATGAGAGTTCTATACAAACGCAAAAGACAAACACGGTCTGCGCCCCAAGAGCTACCAGTAAGAGTGCGAAGGAGATTCATAGGTGATACACATCGGCCCTCTTACACAACGAGACCGTTCGGTAGCTTAGAGCGTGTCCCAACTAGAGCAGCTCCCCCCCCCCCCGGAGAGGAGATACCTGTAACAGGACCCCCCCGCCCCCACGACCCAATGAAGATTGGTGCTGAATCTCACTGGCACCTCCCGAGATAAACATTTACTACACTAACGAACGAATGACCGTAGCGATAGACAGGGTTGGTCAGTATTTAAATACTTTTGAATACATTTTTGTTTTTGAAAAATTGTAGATTTGAATTTTTGGACGTGTATTTTGAAGATGTAAATACATAAATTAAGTATATTTAGAAAAGAAATACATTAACTGCAGGTGATAAAGATAATGAAGGTACTTTCTTTTTGTTCGATTCAGTTAGTGAATTCTCCTCATTGAAACAAAAAATGAAAGTTCCTTTCAGCTGTTGAATTTAATTGTTTCATTTTTAAATGATAAACTAAATCATTAAAAATTCTGGACAATTATCCGACAGTAAAAAAACGTCTATTAGTTGAAGATCTGTTTTCCTTTGCGAATTTTACACAGTCGTCGACTAGGGGTTTATTGCCTAATGATTTGTTTGAGAAATTAGTCATTTTAACAGGAAATTCTGTTGATTTGAGTTACACATATTTTTATATCACTTTCCATTTCAAAGTGTTTATACAGTTTGTTACAATATCTATAAACACTTTCAGGTGTAAGCAATTTGAACATTTGTTATTGTTCAGTTATTTGTGTTACTGTCAATTACTAATTTATTTTTATTGACAATTACAATATAGTATTAAAATAATGATGTAATACAAAATTACTACATTTACTGTATTTTGAGTATTTGAAGTATGTTAAATACGTATGTATCTATAGCAAATCAAAATATAATGTATATTGTGTAAATTTAAATACTCATTTACAAAGTATTTTGGCGAAGAATTTAAATACTAAATACAGCGCGCCAGGCAAGTCTCTCCGCAGTGGTGAGAGTGCTAACAACAGAAATTATGTTGGTAGCACGAGCTGCAACCCGAAATCAAAAAAAATTAATTGCGAACTCATCACATCCATATTAGACAGTGCAGGTTTTGTCCCCTTTACTTGTTTGCCAGTGATATATTGTTGCTACCAGCATCAATGCAATTTTTAGTAGGAGGCCATGACGGCTCTGTGCGGAGAGACTTTCCTGGCGCAGTGTACAAAGTATTTTGTCCATCCCTCGCAATTTGCATGCAGCGCTGGAGCTAGACAATTTTGGGTCCGGGGTAATGCTGAAACGACCCCCCCCCCCCTGAAAAAATTAAAAATGTGAAAGTAGTATCAAGAAACAATGAGTTATTTGATTTCAACAAAAAACAAAAATTACAACTTTTAAGCTAGAAAATGTTATTGGAAATATATTTTAAATAATAGTTTTAAGTAAAAGTATTTAGTGATTAAATAACACAATTTACACGGTGAGCTTAAAACACACCACCATTTTATTTTTAGTGAGTTTGTTAAATACATGAAATAATAATTATGAATTTCAGTAGAACCTATTTTAATGTTAGCGTCATTTGATTCATTTCATAGAGGACTGTATTGTAAGTAATGACTATAATTAACTATTTAAGGTTAAATTAATTGGAAATTTTACGAAATACCAGACGACTGTACCGCGATTTACAAAATTACGATAACAATTTTCTCGGGTTCTAATTTTTTTCCCCATTAGTTACATCATGCTGACTTGGAGGTGGCTAAGACCAAGTACCGACTCAGCGCTTCGGTTCGAAGGGTCGTGGGTTCGAGTTCCGCCTTGGGCATGGTTGTTTGTCCCTTGACTTTGTATGTTGTCGCGGAGGGCCTCACGTTCTGCTGACCCCAGACCAGAGAAACCCGCAAGTGTGTTGGTCTAGTGTATGGTCGAATATGCGTCCCATCGGGACGTAAAGTGTAACCGGCAGTTGGCTGGATAAAAGCCCCAGGGAAAAAAAAGTTCCATCATCGGGCCCCTTGTCCGCCGAAACCACGGGCGATAGCCCCTCGTCCGGCCTGCTTATGTCTAGCGCCGGCACCGTTGCATCCCAGGAAACCTCAATCCCACGACCCTTCGAACCGAAGCGCTGAATCGGTACTTGGTCTTAGCCATCTCCAAGTCAGCATGATGTAACTAATGGGGGAAAAATTGAGAAAAAAATTAGAACCCGAGAAAATCGTTATCGTAATTTTGTAAGTCGCGGTACAGTCGTCTGGTATTTCGTAACATTTCCAATTAATTTAACCTTAAATAGTTAATTATAGTCATTACTTACAATACAGTCCTCTATGAAATGAATCAAATGACGCTAACATTAAAATAGGTTCTACTGAAATTCATAATTATTATTTCATGTATTTAACAAACTCACTAAAAACAAAATTTTGGTGTGTTTTAAGCTCACCGTGTAAATTGTGTTATTTAATCACTAAATATGCATCCCAGGAAGCATAGGCGGCACTCACTGCTCGATGGCGCGGCGTCCGGCGGTGAGGCGCCTGGCGGCGGCGAGCACCAGCAGCACGGCCACCTCGGCCACGGCGCCGGCCAGCACGTTGGGCGTGTGGCCCAGCTCGACGCCCCGCTCGCGCGCCCCCGCCACGTCCACGTGGTTGTAGCCCGCCGACATGGTGGAGACGACGCGCAGCTGCGGCCCCGCCGCCTCGTCCAGACGCTCCTTCGACACCCACAGGACGGCGGCGGCGCCCGGCAGCCGCCGTAGGATGTCGGCGCGCGTGGGCGTCGGCAGCTCCGTGCACTCCACCACGTCGCACCTGCGCGGGCAAAGCATGAAAGCTTGTGAATTGGATTGTATATCAATAAACAAAATTCTTATAGGGACAACAAATACATGGATATTTATGTGTACAATTCAGAAACATTTTTACTTTGACATAAAAACTTCCATTACTTCCCAGAAACTTCCTGACCAATGAGCACGTACTGAGTAAAACAGATTTCTGGAAAGTGATGGCGGCACTCATTTTAATTCCAAGTGTTTCTAGCGAGTACTTTAAGGTCCTCGGAATGATGTCTGTTGCTAAAAGAACCACTGGAACAGTCTTTGTTTCTAGGATATTCCACTGTTCTTTCACGATATGGGACAGTTCTTGGTATTTCTGGATCTTCGCCTGATGCACTGTCGTAAGATTGCTAGTATTGACGACTGCCACATCCACAAACTATACTTTTTTCCAGTTTTTATCCCAGAGTGTTATGTCAGGTCTGTTGTGGTGCACTGTTCGATCTGTCAGTATATTTCGGTTCCAATACAGTTGTTTTCAAGCACTTTTTTTGGGATATATTTGTAATATAGAGTATCATTGCATGATGCTAAACCACATATCTTGACAAGTTGTATTATTGACTAGTGACGTCTTCTTCTTCTTCTTCTTCTTCTTCTTCTTCTTCTTATTCTTATTCTTATTATTATTATTATTATTATTATTATTATTATTATTATTATTATTATTATTATTATTATTATAGGGCTTGGGAACCTGCACGAGAAGATGGTCGGTTTCAAGGAACAGCACAACAGAATGCGTTGCACGTGTCTAATCATTGCAGTTGAGTGATTCAATGACGATTGCAAGATGGGCCTTCAAAATATTGTATTTTATTTTATTTGCCGATTATCGTCTACTTTTTATTTTATTTTGTTACTCGATTTTCGGATTGGGTAGCAGCACTTTAGAGAACAGCACATGAGAATTAGTTCCATACGTCAATCTAGAATTGATGGGTGAGCCTTCAATTCATTGAATTTTCTTTGCTTATTAATATTAATTTTGTGTTCTTATTCAGTTTTTATTTCTGTGCTGGGGCGGCGGCAGCTCGGTGCACTCCACCACGTCGCACTTCCGCGAGAAGAGCGGCTTTAGGGAACAGCACATGCAAATTCGTTGCATATGTTAGTTAGGAGCAGTGGAATGAAGTGTTTGTAATTGCTGTACCGAAACCAGGTAGAGATCCATCTCCAACCAATAATTTTAGATCAATATCATTGAGGTGTATTCTTTGTAAATTACTAGAGAAAAAAGTGTTGGCATCCGTCTCAGATGCTCCTAGAAACAAGAAACTTGCTATCTCCTTTTCAAAATGGATTTCGCGAACATTTATCAACCAACGACCATCTAATAAGCATCGACACAGAAATTATTGATGCACTAGCCCTTAAACAACATGCAATTGTTGTTTCACTTGATATGGAGAAAGCTTATGAAATGGTTTTTAAACCTCAACTACTACGTAATCTCATCTCAATGAACGTTGATGGTAACTTATTGGCTCTTTTTTTTTTAATTTTCTGCAACATGGAAATTCTCTGCGTGTACGCATGTTTGATAAAATATCACCATGCAGTGAATTGGTAAATGGCCTCCCTCAGGGTTCAGTTATAAGTGTGCTCCTGTTTTTGATCGCAATTAATGAAATAAGTAGTAGCATAGAAGCTCCAAGTTAATTATTTCTCTTCGATGATATTTCCATTGTATGCTGTGGTAAAGATCTCCGCATAACAACTAAAATAATACAAGAAAACTTGAACAAAATTCAAACATGGGCAAGTTCTTCTGGATTTTCCATTTCAAGAACTAAATAGGAATTCATTAGCGTAAAGAACTATGTCTCAAAATCGGTTCCTCAACTTTAAATCCTTCAACTAATCCTACCTTCGAATATATCTTCAGCCCTCTTAAAACAGATTACCATTCAATCCATGTGAAGTATCCAAAACCACTTACGGGAATCATTCCAACTTATCAAGATGAATTGAATATTGAAACTCCTCACATTCTATAGAGAAAGATTCACTCTATCCCTCTTGGCAATCTTTTAAACCTGAGGTTAATCTAATGATTGCACAGACTCCCAAATCCTTAATTTCTCCAAAAATTGTTACATCCCTTCTGAATTCTCTTTTTGAAGACTACCACGATTTAGGAAAAGTATTTACCAATAGATCAAAATATGAAAGCAAAGCGGGTTGTGCAATTGTTTTCACAACCCCTCACAATACCTTTAAATTCAGGTTACCGGAATATTTTTCTAGTTTCTCTCGCAAAGTCTGGCCATTCTGATTCACTCAGACTCTTTGGCTACCTTGAATGCAACTGTCAACATATTCTCTAAAAACTCCATAACCCAAAGGGACGAGAACTTTTATCTACCCAAATAGACAAAGGCATCTTCATCTCTATTGTATGGATTCCAGTACATTAAGGAATAGTAGGGAATGAAAAGCAGATAAAGCGGCCAAAGAAGTAACTTCATTACCAACAACGGACAGTAGTGTGAAGGGAGTTCTCGCCGATATAAAAAAATGCCACCATATTACAAGAATGGTTAACCATGGTATACCATATATGGTATCCATATTTGGTACCATATATGGCATATCACCATATTAAAAATATGTTTACGAAACAGTGGAATTGACACTATTACAATTTCATGTTTGTATGATCTGTGTATAATTGTGTAATGGAATAATAGTAAAACGTGTATAAATTCTAAATTTATACTCGTGGTCACTTATGACCCAGTTGTTGAACAGCAACCTTAAATAAATATATTTTAAAAAAGGTATTACCTAGTCAACAATGAAAAATCATCAGAAAAGTAAGAATGTGAGTCTTACTAAGTGTCACGCCCTGATATGTGCTTAGATTTTCTCTATCATTAATGGTTTCTGAGATACGACGGTTTTCATATGGTGACTGGGTGAATTGCCAAGCGTTCCTTCAGGAACTGCTGTTGCTGGAGATGAAATGTGCTCTTATCTTGACTAGCGTATCTCAAAACAGATAAAGGAGACAGAAACAGAAGAGCTTCTCATGAACCTGGAAAACACAATGTTCTCGATGTTCCTCTAGTTAATCTCAAAATGATATTTCTCCATCCTCTTCGTACAAAGCTTGGATTAATTTGTTTGTGAAGACAATGGGCAAGACAAACTTTGGAGTAGTATTCCAGTATCTCTGTGAAAATTTTCCAAAAATCAGAGCTCCAAAAATGAAGGAAGAAACCTTCCCAAATCCGTGAATTTTAAATGATGCGTTTACACAAACTCCAGAAAAACAACATACCAGGATTAGTTTTGAGTGGGTGTGTGAACATTTCCCAGTGTGAAAAAATCTTCAGATTTTGTTAACGGTATCAAGGGACTTTTGTGTACATTTGAAAAACTGGGATCTAGTATGTCACTTAAGTTACACATTCTACACTCCCGTTTAGATTTCTTCCCCAATAACCTCGGCGATGTGACTGAAGAAAAAGTGAGCGTTTCCACCAAGACATCACAACAAAGGAGTAACGCTACAAAGGTTTCTGGAATGATCCCATGATGGCACATTTCTGCTGGATGTTATACAGAGAAGATCCTGAAGCAGTTCACAAGAGACGTGAGACTTCATCACATATCTGAGGAAGCTTTACTAACACTATTTAGAAGGAAAATGGAATATAGCAGATTTTTACGGTAATAAATGAATTAATTCGCTATTGTAGAAAAATGGTGGGTGATGTCTCAAATCTCAATGTAAAATCGAAATGCGTTAAAACTGGTTTAGAAAAATATACTTATATTTTTGATGATTACAAGAAGTTTTATGTTGTATACCTGTGTAATTAAACAGTTCCAATTTTGATTAGAAATCTAAATATTTGAGTATGTTAATCCTAAATTTTTTATTCCCTGTTACGACAATATTATCATACTCAGTCCGTCACTACTTACCACATAGCTAACGTCATGCAACAAGGAAAAAAGAAGCTTCAATTTTCATGTGTACCGGTTCAGAACAGCCACTTTTTGCTACTAAAGGACTCATTGTTCACACACTCGGCAGCAACATTTTAGCTACTGTAGGCTACTAGTTTTATTGTTTTTGTCTTCAGCTAAGCTTAATATTGAAAAAAATTAATACTGTTTTAAAATTCTTGATTTTGAGTCCAAACCACACGCCTCGAAATGTTTCAATGCCTTCTCATACGAAATAGTTTAACAATTATTAAATTGTATTAAAACTGTTTTCCATGGGTTGTCTAATATAATTTGGAACCACTGGAGTACATATTACTTAAACAATCATTCGCATTACATCATATGCGAATTCTCTGCCCCTGTAAGAACAAAGTAGTGCTTGTATGTACCAGTGGCGTGCGGTAACAATTTTAGTTGGGGAAGCACTTTTGAAGTCCAAAGTATAAAAAACGTTAAACAGTTAATGATATGAATTTTCACAAAATGTGAAATGGAAAAATCGCGTCTTGCAAACGAACGTAACTGGTCGCCTGGGTGAAAACGGACCCCAGGGAAAATTTCGTTGCGTAAATGCTTTCTAACACCATAAACAAATATAATTCGGTATTTATGTGACTTACATTCTTAAGCTATTTTATCGAGTACTTTGTTATTTAAAATTATTAACATAAATATATAAAATCCAGCAGTACATTAAAGAATATGTTTTTCTTTCATAAAATGGAAAATAAGAGCATGCACTTTCATAAATGGTGAATGCTGATTTGAAAATGTATGTATATTGTAATGATTTGTGGGACTAGCCCGCAAGAATGCATGGAACACGGAACGGAATGTAAGCAAAGAGGAACTAAGAATGAAATAAACAATAGACAACAGCGCCGCGTAATAATAATTATCAGGAAAGTAATAGAAAACAAAAAAGGCGGAAATAGGCGTTATGAACAGTAAATAGAACCCAAATTCAGGAACATTTTAAAACAAGAATCACATTATCCGAGCCACAGGTTCCGTAAATATCATAAATTGTGTAAATTGCATGTATAACCCGACGAAGGTTGAGAATATGGCACCCATTGTTGTACTTCTGGAAATATACAAGACGAGTTTTATTGAATATCCAGTGAATGCCTGGGTGGATTTTGGCCAAACTTTCAGAAATTATAGAGAAAAATATTTAGATCAGGGCAAAATTAGTCACGGCGCGGGGGAATTTATGTAAGGCTCGGAATAAATCATTATCCGATTATCATAGCATAGCGGATTAAGAAAGAATTGAAAGAGCGACCGAAGATGTAAGTGACGTCATCACGAGTTGAGAAGACGGAAAATAAAGGTTTTTGGAAAAAGGAAAACAGGAAAAGGGAATTCGGTAATGTGACGATTACAAACCGAAAGTTAGTAAAATTATGAAACAGAGAGTAAGACGCAAAATGCCCGAAAACAGTGAAAATGTAAACGTTTTCGAACATTTCTTATGGTAATGGGCATATGTTTGATAAAAGACAGTCACATTGTAGGGACCAACAATGTAAAATGTGTTAGAGACAGAATGAGTTCGGGTCTGATGATGATCGCACGCGTTTTGATGCTATGTTAAATTTTTGGAGAAATTTCGCGGAAGTGTTGTGCAAAAGTTATTAAGATATTTTCGGTTATATAAAATCAATTGTTCAGATTAAGTGGAGCGAAAATTCAATTAAATTTGTTTAGAAATTCACGGAAAAATTCGCATGGACAGTATTCACGCAAGTTAGGCGCAGGAAACAGGAGCGTCGCAAAAACTAAATACGTCGCGAGAAATAGAAGTAACGTTTAGGGAAGACGCGATTAGTGCAAAGAACAATAATCGTGGATGCATTGGTAATTTTTAAATGGACGAGTGCATCTGGGATCTGATGGCAGCTGAACGGGAACTGCGTGCATGAACAATGCACGTTACAACTAGCAACGACGGGCGCTGACAGAAGGTGACATCGCTGCGAAAAGGGAAGTGGCACGAATTGTGCAATTACTGTTTTTTTTTGTTTGTTTACGCGCAAGTCCAAAGAAAGAAAAATTCTGTCGAAGACCAAGTCATGATATTAGGTTAAGGAGAGGATTATAAAAAAGGTCACGACAGAATGCGCATTCTGATGTATGTATGAGATTTTTTGTATTATATTTTCAGTGTGCATGTTTGTATTTTCTTCTCCTGTGTGTTTATGTATTTGTGTTGTCATGTTTCGCAAGCCGGAGGGGCAGACTGTGCTTATGGATAGGATATAAGCAAAGGAAACCCGAAATTAAATGTATGAGCATCCCACATGGCTCATAATTGCCTTGAATCCATGTGTTTTTATTCAGTAGTTCTATGAAATTTGACCCAGGCACGAACGAAACGGACCCTTACCTCAACTCCGTATGGAGTGAGCGCGCGGACTACGACACGGTATGAAATAAATAATGATTCGAGCTAGCAGAGGTACGGGCAACCGATAAGCGAAGGTATTGTGGCACCCAATTATAAGTTAGAGCTAGGGCAGGGCAAAGATAGGGCGCGTGACGAGAGAGGATACACGAGGAAGATACGTTGCATTGGACGCCCAACGGCTGGGCGTGATTGAATAGGTTGCAATATAGTTCAGTAATAATGTTTTCGTTATATTTACAAACAATGGGTGTGATGTGCATTCTACTGATTTCTTGCACTTTTCACTGGATTCTTTGCTGTTTAAATTCCTCTGACAAATTTCATGCTTTGTTAGTTCTCTTTCATGCAACTTGGATTTTTGTTTTTACTGAATGCAATTATTGTACTATTTTAGGTATCAACTCTCGCGGCAATTCTGGTAGAATTTATTCCATAATAGACCAAGGGCGAATACGATCCAAACTTACGTTTGCAATTCTTGTGTACGGTGATTCCTCGAAATATCAATAATGTTTTATCCTCCTGACAGGGGAGCGGAGTTACCACGCCGGGAGGCTGAGCACGTGCTAGAGCGGTTGGGGGATGAGCGGCGAGACTGCCCGATCGCGGGGACAGAAGACAAGCGGTACAGTGGGTGGATGACTGCATGAGTCGTCGTCACAACTGCAGTTTTCGTCCTATGTCAAATGCTGCTCTCCACTTCGCGAAGCACATTAATTTACCCCGAGACGTTCTCTAACATTACAAACAAGAATTTCTACTAGATTTACACTATTTACACAGTTTTAATTGTCAAACAAATTACTTTTATAAAGGAAATACTCCTTTTATTTCAGAGTCACTTCCCTCTGATGATTGTCTGGAAGGGATGGAACTCTAATACTGAAGAGAAATAATTTCTTCAAAATTTTGTTCTACAAATCCTTCGTCTTCCCATGCCTTCGAAATTACCTTTTTTTATATGACCTACCTCATTGCCCCATTGTTCTGCTGTTGTTCTCTCCACAGCCTCATTCATGAGCTTTTGCACCTCAGATAACGTACATTTTTCTTTCTTCGCTGCCACGTAACATTTTATTTGCGTCCAAATTTTCTCAATGACATTAAAGTGACAGCACTACTCACGATACCACTACTCCAAACAACAACAACGACAAAAAGGCCGAAAGCACATAAGAATTTTTCCATCAGTGTCGCTTCTCGTTACTGACCAGCAACTGGAAGTTGCGAAGCGTACAAAAGTTGACAGGAGAGGTACCGGAAGCCCCCCCCCCCTAAATCTGTCATTGTGCCTGCCCCTCTGATTCCCTGCCTAGTTTCCACTTTCCTCGCTAGATGCCACGACTACTGCGCGGAATGAGTTTGCCAATGCATTCCCTTCCCGCAAGGGAGAACTGCAGAACGAAACACAAAGAATTAGTTATCGATATTATTATGTACTTTATACTTACATTGTATTATGATGTAAGTTCGCGCGTGTATCAAACACTCTCAAAATGCCAAAATTCTTTCGAACTTTAAATAGCTACCACCCGATCATAACGGAACGTATTAGAAAATTCATTCTCGCGCACTCACGAACCGAAGCCGACTTGCCCCGACACATGACGATGCCGAACGCCTGCCCCCCTCCAAGAACGAAGCTTCGATGACATCACGAGATGAAACTACACACCGTTTTGAAAATATCGATTGTTACGGTTCAACCACTGGTACTTAGCTCAAAATCTGAGATTGTTTAAACGTTTTGCTCTGGCCATAAGCAACGAACATTTTAAATATCGAAAGGATTTTTTCTCTGCTTTGCTTAGGGGAATGACTCATTCCCTTCATTCCATAGAATGCACGCCACTGGAATGTATTCATATACTATGTATTAAATTCTCCAAGAGAATGTGTCACTTTTGTCTGTACAGTAACGAAAGGTAAATCCTTAGATATGCTAATTAATGTATCTGTTTATTCCTAATAATATTAGATAGTAAATTTTGTCCCGTCATCATTACCCTTCCCGTGAATTGTATAAATTCTAAATTTACCTTTCTGTTATATACAAACGAAAGGGAGACATTTTCGTGTGCCGTATGCAATACTACTTCGAACTCTGCTCTGAGAAGACACGTTTCATAGAGGTGTGCGGTCTTGTCGCCCATACTGGGAAAAGTGATGAGGGGAGGGAGTCGTCCCCGCAATGTAGCAGGTATTTCCGGCTCACGATGCTCTGAACTCAGCTCATTGGGCAGTTCTAATTTAAACAGTTCCTGGCTTATTGATACAACTCCCACACAAGTGTACTCTACATACACACAAAAAATTTCATTAATTTCGTTAAATTCACACAAGAAAAGTTGGCTTTTTTGGAATCTTGGAGAAAATGCGTTTTTCTGACAAAAAGGTCATTTTCCCTGCAATTTTAAAACACTTTCTCTATATCACATTTACAAGAAATTCGATAACTGTATCCATATAAAGAACTCCCAAATAGAGTATTTCCGTCACCGTTTTTTTGCGACATTACACCTCACAATACGAGAAAGTAAAAATAACTTTTTCGATATCAGGAACTAACATTATTTCCTGTCGAAATATCGACAAGATAGTCTACAGAGTTACATAATGGTCTCCCTTCCAAGTTTACGAGACAGTGAAAAGACATATAGTGTGTCTTGGCAGTTACATGTCCTCGGAAAATGAGTGACAGTGATATCATGTTATTGTACGAAATTTCTGAATTAAACTTTGTTGCACATGGTCAGTGACTGATTCTGATGTAAAACTGGGAAATACTTGATAAACTCGGACCTAAGACAACTTTACTCGAAGCTCTGAATTTCGTCCATATACTCTGCCCAACATTTTTCATTTTACGTCATATTCATCAGTATCAATGTACGTTCTTTTTTAAGAACGGAGATTTCAACTTGTAATTTTAATAATAATAATAATAATAATAATAATAATAATAATAATAATAATAATAATAATAATAATAATAATAATAATAAATATTATCAAAAATTAATAATACAATACTATTGAAATATGTCAGCAGAGATGAAACATGCCAGCGGCATTATATCGATTGTCTGAAATTATTCAATCATATAGTATTTCTTGTGCAAAAATATATTTCCTACAAACTTAAAACGTCATTTGGTTTTAGGAAAGTTTTTTGACCAACTGATATTGAATATTTTAGAAGTTAATTGAAAGACGGTTCTTATGGACACCATGTTTTTGGAATAGCATTCAATATATAATTTGATGAAACGAATTGGGATGTTACTTCATGAATGAATGTTGCCCATGAATTTGGCCAAGAATATTCTAAGTAGAAGGTTTTAAAACCATTCACACTATAATATAATCTTTTACTCAGATTCCTATTAAGTGAAGCCTCCCGGAATGACATTATCTTGTTCTCTAATCTCAGGTGGTTCAGTAAGCGATTACGTAATCATCCTCTTGAAAGTATTGACCATAACGTATCGTGATTTTACACTTTATGATGTCGAAGGTTTGTGGTGCAGGAATATCGTGGTGAGAAGTATGGGATAAAAATGTAACGATTATTACTGAAATCAATCAATTCTAGTCCAGGTTGCTCAAAGAACTTGTGCTTGATTACTCCAGTCATAAAAATAATTCGAACTCATTCACGAAAAATAATTCAAAGTTATTTTACTTTCGAGATATTTTAATTTCGATAATGATGATTTCGACCAAAACATGTTTACGGGAGAATTATAGTTTGGCTTTTTTTACAAGCGGGCCATTAGTAATTACTAAGAAGGAACTTATTACTTTACGGAACTAATAACTTTAAGGAACGTTTGTAATAATTCTCTGGTTAATATTAATATTTATTTTCCCTAATTAGTCTTTGTAGAGCTGAAAAGTTCTTTACGTATCGACATTAACATCATGTTTATCTTCTACAGTTATTACTAAAAGACACGTCTGCAAGAAATTTATTTCTCTTCCTGTCGGACTCTCACACCTAGAAAATATTGTATTGTAACTGAAATTCTATGTTAAAAGTGGATGAAATCGTAATAATTAAAAGATGTCAAGCACGCTAATGTTGAGATAAGCATTTGATTTATCATACACACACACACCAAACAAAAACAAAAGCCCCGTAGTAGCCCATCCCGTTGTACCCAGGTATGGGGTCACATGGGCATGGGGTCCCCAGTCTCCGGGAAGCCAAAGTGTTCCGTTTTCAAAATGAGAAACCACTTTAATAATATTACACAAAATGTGCGAAAAATCAAGAAATACTTCGGTAGGTGAGTATTAATGTGTTTTTAAGTTCATTGCACCAAGCGTATGTGACACAATCTAAGAACAAGAGATGGTCGACTACTTTGCTGGACCCCCTTTTCATTAAACTTTTTTGTTTCTTGATTATCACAGAGCAGTATAGAGCAGGGTTACCAGAATTTTTTTCCCAACGGCGGTCATTTTACCAAAAAAAGGAGAACATTTCAATGAAAAGGAGGACATTTTACAGTTTTTAGAGTCCATGATGTATAGACAATGTACTCTACAATTCCAAACCATAATAGTCTGAAAATCACATTAGACTTTGCGTGATTAAAAATGAAAGCTTCCGATGGGATAACTTCACCTCCGCACTCACCTTCGTTATCCATCAAACAAGCATAAATAAGTTTTATATCACAATAAGCCTAATGATCTATTATGGTGACCAATTATTTGAGTAAAAATGTAGATATTCAAGTCATGAAGTCTTTAGTTATTTTTTACTTTAAAATTATAACAGTATTATTTTCAATTCAACAGAACAAAAAGGAGGATATTCCATGTAAATTTAAAAAAGAAGGACATGTTCCTCAAAAGGAGGACAGGTAGCAACCCTGGTATAAAGTGTAACGTTGCAGCAAAATACCGCTAGCGGAGAGTTCTGGAAGGGCAAATTCGTTTTCTGAGTCCACGATAAAGAAAACTTGGACAATTCTTGTTGCTATTTGTAGTAAATAACTTCCTCTAACGTGTGTGGTCCGAATCCAAGTTTGATGTGTACGTGATACCGAAATATTGGTTTAAGGCAAAGGTCAGTCTGTGAACAACGCTAGCAGTTAAACTGTAAACAGGATTTGCACGAAATGGAGTAATTCCAGATCGATCTGGCTGATGTGACCTCTTCAATTTTGAAACGGATATTTTGATAGGACATTCTTTATATGAAGCTTTAACATTTTCAAATTCTTTGCAAAAATGGCTCCAAATTTTTTCATTATTTTTTCCTCAAAAACAGCAAAACCTCAAAAAACGGCCTATGTCTAATTTTCTCTGCGTTTTCCAAAATTGTAAAAGTTCAATTTGTCTTGGGCGTTTTCATATTGTGACATACCAATATGTCACTGAATATTGTACAATATTTATTATAAATGGCGTCAATTAAAGGGGATAAATTATGTGAATATGCTAGCATAGCAACGGTAAGCGAGCCGTCGTCAAGGTCAACATATTCATGCAGTGACAATCGCGGAGACGGCTAGTTAATTCTGTATAGAATTCAGCGATTGGCAGAAAAAGCAGTGACAGTCGTGAAGACGGCTAGTTCGTTTTGCAAGAAATTTAGGGATTGGCTAGGTACGAAGTGTTATCTGCAAATAAACAATCGAAAAATGGACCGAGTTTTGCAGGGCTGAAAGAATACGAGAGACATTCATTCTGACTGATGTCGTGCTCATGAACGGATCGTGCTCCAATTAATGTTAGGAGTTTTTCTTTCTTTGGGGACTTGTAAGAATCTACTAGGGAATGGATATTGAGAGAACATCAAAATTTGAACACTATGCGTGACAGTGGAGCTTAAAATATTTCATGTGAACGAGTTGGAGGGACATTGAGGGCTTGGGCGAAGATGTCAGTGATTGGACTGGAATGTTAGCAGCAAATAGTTTATTGATCTGATGAACGGTGATTGAAGTGTGCGTCCGGGAAAAGAAGAGAGAATATGGTGTCTGGACCTGAGGACGGCGGCGTCGGAGATGGATAAAGATGTTCCAAAAGCGCGCGAAGACATAAGGTTGGAACGGTCATGACAAACGTTTAATTTTATATTAGGTTAATTTATACAATACTAAAATTGTTTTAAATTGTTTAATAAATTTCCATGTTTTTATGAAATGAATATATGATTTTTCATTGAGCCAATTCTAGCAATGAAGTAGCAAGATAGAAAGATATTTGCTTTTGGTTTTTTTTTTTTAAATTTAATGACATTTGTTTGAATATTTTCATGTCATATTTTTTAAGTATTAGAAATATGAATGCGTAAATGTGTGTGAAATATTAAAATTTAAAAATTCTCAGAAGCGGATCCATTTTTTTTCTTTAATTCCTCTGTAAGTCTTGATTTCAATGAAAATAAGACTTGCACCATATTTTTAAGAGTTCATTGCGTCATCCGACAACAAAATTTAATCAAAACATTTAATGTTACTTATTTGAGAATTTTGAAAATGTCCCAAATGTGTAAGTGTGTTGTGGTAAAAATCCTGCTTACGGTTTAGCTACTAGCATTGTTCACAGACATGTTTTGCCGGCAATCGATTTTACCGAAACAAGGACTCCTAAAACATGGATTCTGATTACAAAACGTGTTAGAGGAAGTAATTTACTATACATAGATATAATACTAGACATAAGATTTATCACCTTTTCATTACCAGGACCTGGATATCAGAGTTTTTGTGTCACAAATTCGCCGTTTTTCCCCGGAGCATTACAACATTTTCTCCATATTGGGAATGCAGTAGTGAGAAAGTAATAAAAGACCGCATCAATTATTTATTTTCGCTTGGTTGTTCCTGTTGTTTTCGGTGATAAATAAGAACTAGGTAGAAACGTGCATTTTTATGAATAAACAATTATTGCGTAAAATTCGTAATTCCCCTTCTTAAAGACGTACATAGTCATGCCTGTGTTTAGAAAATATATGATCAGTATGTACTATGTAGTATGTACCAAAGACGTACATAGTCATGCCTGTGTTTAGAAAATAAATGATCAGTATGTACTATGTAGTATATACCAATGGTTATGATACCGTACGTTTCTCCAACTGGCAGCACGCTATCAAGAATGCGGAAAAGTATCCCAAAGTAAACAAGGTATTTGTAGTTATCTAACGCTTTTATCTTTTGCGTGCTTTGTAATATTACTCTTATGTATTAACGTTATTAAACTGATTTCATTTACTGTAATACCCCATTGTCAGATATACTGAACTTAACATAAAAATGAACTTTGGCATCTCTCAACCCTTCCGTTATTTAAATTTATTTATTAATACTTCTAAGTTCTTTAAAAAAACACAATGCGTAAAATATTGCTATAAAAACATTGATTTCATTTTTTAACGTAGCTATTTAGTGCACACAAGTTTTGAAAAGCGTAGTTTAACAACATACAATTCAAGTAAAAGTCACACAAAATTAGTTAAACACCTTGAAAAAATAAAATTTATGAATTTTTGAAACCACTTCTTGAAATGTTCGTAGAATATTCGAAGAATAAAATTTATTCTACGCTCTTATATTGATAAAACGCTAGAAAAGTGCAGCAAAGTATACAACCCACAACAATGTATATGCAGTACAGCAGAAAGCCGTTTTCTCATTTTTCCTCGGATAAAATGCCTTACTAAACTTGTAAAACATTCGACTATCGACATCCGAGAGCATGTGTCGATGATTCAGTGAGGTTAAGCTTACTTCTCTTTTATTAGCTGGATAGCCTCCTGAGGAACTTCGCCATTGGTAACGACCACCTTTGGGCGGGGTGTTTCGCCGCCGGCACCCGTTGCTGCGTTGCTCATTGTTTGCTGCTGGTTCTCGAACTGATAGTACTCACACACATCCACAACCACGATGCAGACGACAAAGATATGATGCCATCTGGTACCGAGCGCGACAGTGGCGCTCCTGTGTTCGTTTCCTTTACTCAGTGAAAGGAAGAAGTGGAGGGGGCGAAAAGGCGATGAATTCGATTTACCAATAGCTTCCTTCAACCATTTTTTGAAATTGTAATAGAAAGTTTGTAATATTTATAATAAAAAGTTTTTTTTAATAATATCAATTGCAGAAATATTCTACCTTTTTATCAATTTAAAACATGCAATTACGCCGTCTGAAGATTACTGTTATTTTTCATTTTTTAAATAAGACCGCAACTACCTCTATCTAAATCTAAAGTATTATTTGCTAATGTTACTAATATTATTTGATAAATGAAGAAACATGTATATTCAAAGGAATTATCGGAAAATGAGCTCAGAAATAACTCAGAAGTGGGTCACGAACCCCGTGGCTTCTGAGAGAGAGCGCTTTGCGCAAAAACGTGCACAACCAAAACGAGAGGGGGCAACAACATTTTTGGACCGCCTTATTCATTAAAATTTTCATTTACATTTGACATTTTACTTATACAACAATTTTTCATTGTATTTTTGAAATATTTTTTGAGGATGGTTGTAGGACGAATAGATTCCGACTTGGCATTTTTCGGGATAATTTCAGACAATTTTTCGAAATTTTTTAACTGTTTTCAGCCAAATTTGGTTTATTGTAAGCCGTTTATTATGGGAGGATCGAGTCTAAATTGGACACCTTTCAAGGATAGATTCAGAAGTTTCTTCAAGTTTTTCCCCTGAATTCGTCTGTTCCTCTATAGGTTTTAGTTAAGAATGCTCAATACCCATTTTTTTTTCAGAGTTGGGCGAAAATTTAAAAAAAAATTCACATATTTTTTCCACATGTTTTATGTAATACATTTAATATTTCATAAAGTTTATAAAATAACATGCTGTCAAAACGCAATCAATGTAACAAGTCCGTAATTTTGAGGGAACTGAAATTAACTCGTTGACTCTATTCTCGTGAGTTACAAATATCCACATACAATTTCAAGTTACGCTCTTTCAAAAATAACTTCCAAAAAATCGAAAATATGAACTATATTCAAAATGTGCAATTTTTTAAATTTTTTAACCAAGACTAATATTTACTCATACATATACATTAACATATTAACAAACAAACAGTTTGTGTCCATCAATTTGCCATCATCACTATATTTTAATGTTTCTTTAGGTTAAGTAGGTACTTTTCAATCAGGGATTTAACATATTTGCAGAAAAATATTTTATTACGTAAGATTGTGCTCCCTTTCAACATTTTCAGGGGGCCTCTGCTCCCTTGCCTCACTCCAGCTGCGCACGTGTAAGGCTGAGTGCATGCGCGCGTTCGCTAAAACTCCCGAATCGTTCTTCAAGAAGATGAATGTACACGTTCGTAAAAAGGATGTATATACATCGGCCCTAAATGTCTGATACATTCAGAACATTAAAATGCTACTGACAAGGGAATGGTGACCTTTGTAATGTGAAAAGCGCACCTGATTTTCTTTTCACTAGAAGTAAATATTATTTAAAGGCTGTTCGAACATTTTTAGCTGCCAAATTTGTCTGGAAGCATTTTTTAAAATATGAAAACTGGTGATTTTTCTACGGGCACCCCAGTCAAAATACTGGAAAATCCTAGTGACAACGGCCTCCGCGCCTCGCCTCGCGTCGGCTCGGCTCGCCACCGAAGGCCGAGGGTCGGGTCGGGTCCCCCTTTGCTGACGACTGAAATGCAATTAACAGTATAGCGCGAAATATCCAGTGCAGAAGCGATTAGAAGACTTTTCTTTGGAACGGCCGCAGTGAGTACGTTACTAACTTTAGGGCAATGTGGAACCCTGTTAACATTTTGCGCCTTGCCTTGCAAGTGTATGAAGATAGGAAATTGCCTGCTTCATCAATTAGTTCTGAAGATTACCTAATGTGCGACATCATTGTGAATAATTTGGATAAATATTTAAGGGAAGAAACTGTTGCAGTAGAATCATTTGATACCCTCGTCTTTATCGAAAATTAAAATATGTGCGGTGATGAAAATATTCAGAACGAATTGACGAATGAAAGTGGTGAAAGTGGTTCGAAGTATCATCCATCTTTGAAGAAGCCAAATGTCGCAATTTCTTTTGAAAAGAGGAAGAAGAAGAAGTTGCCTACTGGATGAACGAGGGCGGAAAGAAACGCCGTATGATATCGTAGGCTTCCAGAGTTATGATCTGGACTGTCCGGGTGACGCCGCGTCGAAGGCTGGGGTGCCTGGGGCTAGCACCCCAGCCTTCGACGCGGCGTCACCTGGACAGCCCAGATCAAGAAACGCCGTAGTTTAAGTTCTGTAGTAAAGAACTTCCGCTTTGTTAAATCAGATCAGGAATTATACAGATGTAAAAATGAAGTAACCGAAAATCAAAAAGGAAAAATAAGATTGTTGAATAGCAAACTCCTGGACTGTTTTACTAAAGCCAGAGAAAAAGGGTTCAGTATAAGCGACAATCAGCTGTGATCGTGGGCAATTGACTTGGCTTCTGAAATGGGACTAACAAGGTTCAATGTATGTGCAATCAAATAGAATTGAATCCAGAAAAATTACAAAATTCATTTCTAAAATGCATCTGGAGAAAGAAATTTTTCCCCAAAAATTATAAAGGACTTTCTGACTGCAGCAAAAATTAAGATACCAGAGTATCCTGATACAGCTGTTTACAATGGCGATAAATCTGGATTTGAAAAAGAAATGTGTGCAATTCGCACGCTCTCTTTCGTAGGTTCTCTTTCACGGAATCATTTGCACAATCTCTCTCAGCTTTAACTCATTCATACACAATAATGCCCGTGGTAAGTTTGGCTAGGACACTTCTGTCACCAGTCAATGAATGTCTGCAGAAAGCAAACGGAGAATTCTGGCCGCGACTGAGAAGCTCAATGTTCAGCGCCGAAATTCACGTAAAAGACTTCCGAATCCGGGAAAATGGGAAAAAGAAATGTCACGGTCATTATCAAGAATGTTTTTCCTTCAAGCGAGAAAAAAGTCTCTTCTTTTGTTAGACTTGTGGTCTCACCTAAGTAACATTGAAAGTTTGGATGCTCACAATCAAATTGCAACAAATATTCAAATTCTGAAAATTCCGGACGGAACTACAAGTCTAATACAGCCTTTGGATAAAGAGTTCTTTCGACAATAGAAATCCCTTTATCTCAAAATTACAGAGAAAATAATCGTTTCGCGGCGAGCAGATTTTCACGTCTACCAAAGGGATAGTATTTTAAAATTACAATCATTCATCCATTACCAATTTTCACCCCAAAGGCTTAGGAACCTCATTAGATATGCATGGTACGCCGCTCAGTATGTCGGTGAAACACCTATATCCTTTGTGAAACCCACATAATACTGTGCCATAGCACAGAACCATTGTGTGCAATTGCTTTATGCGAATTATCTTCTTTTATTATATGTTCGTGGTGTAAGGAAAATGTATGTTTAAATCTGCATTATTCAGTCACATTTTTATCAAACATACAATAAATGAAGTATTAATTTTAAAATAAATGCAATGTGGACAATATTGTCATTCTCATTCGTAAGACATGACTGCAAGCATCTGCAAACGTTCGAGCTGAGGCAACGGAAGCGCTCGTTTCCTGCCCTCGGACGATTCACATTGCGGCTGGGGTGAGGCACTGTGGCGCGGCCGACCTTCAGACTATCGTGTCCAGGGATGTACATTGACCTATTTGGAGAGGAAAAACATGGCCAAAAACACGTAAGTTTATTATTTTTTAATGCTTCCAGCAAAATTTGGCAGCTAAAATCGTGCATCCACCCTTGTTTTGACCCTAACTTTAAGTAGAAACAAAACGAGGTAGGGGGCTTCGACATGACAAAGTTAAGCATTCCCTTGTGAGAGAATCACGTGTATCAACTCTTTTTTCATTTTCCCCTCTCCAGTTACCCTGGAGAGGCGAGAATTTATTCAGATTAGGGTATACATTTGCTGCAGCCTTTTCGGCTTCTGCAGCTTCGGGAGGGCGGCTATCTTAAAACTATACTACTTAAAAACTAGCCTACAATTAACTTATAAATAAATAGAGTGCCACTTTAGGCTCATTAGTTATATACAGTTGTTCTTTATAATTTTTTCTTTGTAATATCCAGATTTCTTCTGGTTTTCTTGTTTCTTTCATTCACTCTCACTTTCATTCTTAATCTATATATTTATTTATTTTAAATTTTAGGTCGTTTTTCAACTTCTTGATCATTAGCGACCACGTTTATCAACTTTGTTGTTAAAATTCTTGGGAAATGGTTCTAGAAATGTTGAATACGTGGTAGAAAGAAAAGGTATTGGCATTAAATCGTGTTAAATAGATATGGTTTTCTGCTTACAATAAACGACTTTTTCTGATCACCTATTGATCCATTGTCCACTTAATCTCTTGAGAAAATGTTGCGATGCTTCCTTTGCGTCTAAATTTTAAATGTAGGTTCAATATTTGTGCACTTTTTTTGAGCTTCATTTTTTTCTGAGATACGAGAGGAGTAGGTTGTTACTTCGTCAGTAATACTGTGCAATTAAGTATATAACGCGTTCGCCGAGGCAAAAGATTTTTACTGCAAAGGAGATAACTTTTCTTTTCTTATTGTTTTTTTCTATTCCGCTCATTCGCAATTGAAGTACTTATAATCAAAGATAGGAAGCAGGAATCCTGGAGCTCAAGAAAACGAGGGAAGATTGTACTTCCATCCCTCATATGTCAATACAGTTTTACTATTATTCAATAGGTAAATAAGTTTATAAATAAAAATTAAACTCCAAAATAACATAGACCATAAAAGGTTTTTTAAAGCTTTATTTATCCATGGACGCAAATACTAAAAATACATAAATGCAGTTATAAATTATAGGAGTCGATGTTCTAATTCAGTGCATTATTTTTTTAAATACACAAAGATGACAAAGGAAATAAAATAAAATAATATAAGACTTTACATCTTGTTGAATTCATATCTTTTGTAAATGACTAGGAAAATGGGGTTGGAGATATGTCTGCCATCTCTAATGCAAACTGACAATATTAATATTATTACTAAGCATGGTGACAAATATATGTCAGTACAGAAAACCTAAGATCAGTACATGACTGATAAGATGACTCTATTGATTATTCTAAATATAGATATGTTATTTAACGTTTATCGTGATATTAGAATTGGTTGAAAAAATTAATATAAAAACTATTGTACCCTTGCAACAGACAATTCTACTACAACAGTCTACTACAGTCGTTGAAGCTGTTAGGACATGTGTCGCTGCCGCTCGCGAGTTACAGTTATCAAGTGCTTTTGCTTTTGCTAAGTTTCGTGACTTTAACTGGTGAACTAAAGCGAAGAAGTTGGCATGGTTATATTATGTAGTGTATGCAATGAGGTGGTGTCCATAGACAGGGAGAAAATAATATGTACGGGTAACTGCGAGAAAACGTTTCACTATGACTGTGCAAGTATTACCTTAGACATTAACAAGAAAACAGCGAAAAAGAACTGGCTCTGAGAAAAATGTAAACCGGCTCCTATCCAAGACAAATCTGCTTGTGTTGAATTAACTAAAGAATTCTTTATTAATAAAATGAAAGCTTTTAAAGCAGAGGTTTTCTCGGAACTTACAGAATACAGCAAACAACTTAATTTAAGCTTTCATTAGAAGTATTTTCAGATAAAATCGACAACTCCAATGAAATGATGAAAATACTCACTAACAATTAAAAAAAAATATTCCAAAAAAGAAGAAATTTGGAACAATATTCAAGAATTTCTAACATAGAAATACAGAGCATTCCATCAACAAACAATGAAAATGTTATGAAAATCATTGCTGATGTGGCTTCTACTATCGTCATTAAACATGAAACTGAAGATGTAATGGCGGCCAATCGAGTACGAACTTATAGACCCAATGCAAGAATGAAGAATGCATGGATGGAAGCATACAAGAAAAAGAAGTACCTGACCGCGAGTGAAATAAACAGTTCGTTTCCTGCCAACAAGGTGTACATCAATGATCATCTGATTCCAGAAACAAAAAACCTGCTAAGGCTTACTAAAGATAAAGCAAAGGTTTTGGGTTACGCCTACACGTGGTGTAAATAGGGTAAGATTTTTATAAGAAAAGAAACAGGCCAGAAATGCATAAAGATTGACAATGATTTGGAAACTTTAAAATAAAAAAGTTAATTACTATTTAAAAAAAAAAAAAAAAAATTAAATATTGATAACAAAAAAGTAAAAAAACATATAAAATTTTTTGAACTACCAAAATTCAGAAAACTTATCATATAATATTCATTGTAACGTAAGGAGCATAAGAAACAAATTGAGTTTAATAGAGGCTATTTTAAACAACATACCAACCAAAAATTCGAACGAGATCAACTTATAAACTACCAGGGTATAAAGTCTATAGTAAATGTAACATCCAGTGTGGAGTCATGGTATATGTTGACAACTCAATTAAAGTAAACTCAATATTATGTGATATGAATACAGCTGATTTGTAACTTTAGAACTAAAAATGGGAAATCAAAATGTGGATATTTTCAGAAAATGTTTTTAGACGAAAAAAAAACAATATTATTTTCATTGGTGATGTAAATATTGACTTAAAGAAAAACTCAACAAATGCAGATAACTACTTAGCTTTAATGAATTAACTATGGACTAACATTCATCTTAAATCAAACGACCAGATACACAGAATTGTCTGCTTCATGTATAGATCACGTCTTTGTCAGATTTAAGTCAATTAATAGTTTTTCAGTTTGCATATATGACTTAGGAATTTCAGATCATTTTCTAATAGGAGTAGAATATGATTTTCATAATGAGAATATAAATGTTGCTAAAAAATCAAATGAAACATTTATAAATTATAACCTGGTTAAAAATACTTGTTGAAACGAATTGGAACAATATTTTACAATATCAAAATGTAAATGTGTGTGGATGAACTGTTCTCAATAATTAATAATGCCATGCAAAAAAGTACTCAAAACAAAATACCAGATAAAATTACGAAAGCTAAAATAAAAAGTCCGTGGATTATTGGTTGCATATTAAATACAATTAAATTAGATCAAAACTATATAAAATTAAAGTTAAAAGACCGTACGACGAAGAATTGCAAAAATATTACTGTAATTTCTCGGAGAAGCTTAACAATTATAATGCAATAATAAAAAAACTGGTAGGAGATAACAAGACTAGTGAAATCGATCAGCTCTTCTTAGAAGATTGTAGCGTCATTGACGATATACAGGAAATCTGCTGTAAGATAAACGAATACTTTCTCGGTATTCACAAGCAGTTGATTACTAACAACACGTGTAATGTAACTCTACCCCGGAACCGAGATATAACATCTTATCAATCCTTCTTTCTCGAAGCGACCAACGAACAGGAAGTAATTCAAATTATCAACAGTTTAAAAAACAAAGCATCAAGCGGTAATGATAAAATAACTACGAAACTAGTAAAAGAATGCACCTCGATTCTTGCTCCATTATTAACACATATAATAAATCTAAGTTTCTGTAGCGGAATTTTTCCTAATCAATTTAAAAAGAGCATAGTAATTCCAATTCTCAAGAAATCTAGTAAAATAAATCTGGATAACCTTAGACCAATAAGCCTATTACCAGTGGTTTCAAAAATCATTGAAAAATATATGAAAAAGAGACTTTTACATTACTTAAACAAAATTAATTTCTTCAACAAACATCAGTGTGGATTTACAAAAGATAAATCCCCAGAAGATGCACTTAACGCTTGTCTAGAAAATATATATAATCACATTAATAATGGAAGAAAGTGTACAAACGTGTATGTAGATTTTAAAAAAGCATTTGACATTGTAGATCACAAAATTCTTCCCTCAAAAAAGGAGAATATAGGAGGTGTAGCCTTAGAATGGTTCAATCAGTTCCTCTCTGAACGGGAACAAATAGTCAAAATAGCTAACTGTTACAGTAATTCAGGCATAGTCGAAAAAGGCGTGCCGCAAGGATCTGTGTTATCAGCGATCCTTTTTCTCATATTCATTAATGACCTCTTAAAATTCAGTTCCCAGGAAAAATAACAGCTTTCGTTGACATTGCTTTTACCTTTTCTCGCAATGACGTACGAATGGAATGACAACTTTGGAATGATATTGAAGACAGTCTTATGATACTAAAAAAATGGTGTAATAGTAACAAAATGAGTGTTAATGTAACAAAAACTAAATACATGAATAAGGGTTTTTCTGATTTTAAATTTAAATATAATATTAAGTTCCATGGTATTAATTGTATTCAAAAGGACATGCAAATGTGAAACAATTGAAAAAGTCAACTATTTCAAATACTTAGGAATAATAATAGATAATAAAATGACTTAGAAAAATCATATAATAACTATACAAAAATATTTAGGGGGTAATATAGGAAAATTCTATTATCTACGAAATTTTTGCGATATCCATACACTTAGAATTCTATATCTACTAATCAATTCAAAACTTCAATATGGAATCCAAATATGGGGAGGCACATTCAAGACGTATATTAAGAAACTAAGAATAAGTCAAAACAAATTTATCCGTATTATCTAAAAAAAAATAAGACCTCTTCTTCACTTCCTCTTTATAAAAAACTAAATATTTTACCATTACATCTTTTTCTTTAAAAAGTACTACAAATATTTCATGTCAAAAGCGCAAATAATTTAACTGAGAGAATATTTCACAATTACAGTACGCGTAGTAAAGCCACTAATCAAATTAAAAAGCCCAAAATTTAAAAAATCTCTAATATAAAGAACCTTGGTGTTCATTGAGTCTCAAATATACACCATTAGCTCTGAAAAATAGTAAATCCTTAAATATTTTGAAACACAAGATAAAGATTTGGATTTTAAAACATGATGATAATGATATAAACAAGTTAACTGAAATATTGCAATAAAAACTTTTTTGTTGTATAAATTAAATATAAATTCATTTATGTAAATATAATTTTTTTTTTTTAAAATTGTAAATTTAAAAAATAAAATATTTTTATAAAGTAACAAAAAAATTACTAAGTAGAAGTAGACAGATAATAAATTATAAATTCAGTATTGGTAACCATCACAACTGGTTATTGATGGTTAGAAAAAAAATTTTAATTAATTTTTTGGTTTTTTTTTATTTCCTGTTTATAAGAAATTTGAAATTAATGTAACCACGGTTTTAAGAGATAATATATTATCCGTTCCCTTTCTGAATGAGTATCATATAGATTAAAAAAAATCAAAACAGTTTTTATTTTTTTGTTCTCTACACAAAATAGTGTAGAGGACACTTATGTCACTTAAATCTATCTACAAGAAAAAATAATGAGTTAACTAAGTATACATTTCTATTGGAAAAGAGCTGCATAAAAAATTAAAATTCATTAATTTCTGTTTTGCCCATGTACTACATTTGCGAAATAAATTTAAGGAAAAAAGATTAACCTTATGATTGGGCACCTTTTTCAAAATCAATCGTCTGACCACTAGCTGAACTAAACTGCAACCATTCCACATCTACTTAAAAAGATTCCATCGCTCTGTAAAAGCAGGTCTGCACAACCACAGCGCTCCAAGCGCACGAAATGAGAACGCTATCAGTTACCAAATCAAAAGCACATACTTTGTTTTTTGTAACATGGCAGTTGACGTAAATCAGCTGATACGGTGTCATCCAATCGAGTGATAAAACGTCGTCACAGTGACGTCACTGCGGTGATATTTGAGCTCCAGATTGGATGAAACCGCCAACAGCTGTCACGTTAGAAAAAAACAAGAATAGTACGGCACTAAGATTCCCTTGGTTTCTCAACGTCAGGATTGTTCTTCAGAGCGAACAAATGCATTCCAAATAAAACAAAAGGCGAATTGTCGTTGATCATGTGGGGCGCAGTTTTCCATTCGGAAGCTTCGTTACGTATCAATTGTTAACAATTTTATATTATCAATAATGATAGTGACTCTATTTATGGATAAAATTGAGAAATAAGAATTTTCTAAGATAATTTTAGTAACACTGTAATACACCACTTAGACATGTCTTGCCCATTGAGCTTACAAAACCGAAAGTAAAGTCGCTGCATTTGCCTTAAGCAGCCGAAGTAAATCAAGATAAACAAAGGAAGTGTGTAAGTTCTTCAACATTTTTCTACAAGATAAAAATTTAAAAGAACTTCAAAAACCTTAGGAGGTTCAGTAAACACTAAATCCGTGCCAGAAAAATAAATTATAAAAAATTGTAGTGTTATGGATCAAATGTTGACCCAAAAAATCAAACATTAAAACAATAATAATAGTTAGTATTTACAATACGAGTGGTAAAAGTGGCATTTTATTTTGCGAGTAGAAAATGGTCAGACACATGGGCCGCAGGTCGAATGGCGCAATCCTACGAGCAAAATTAAATAACTTTTATCATGTGTGTCGTACATTTTTTTTTTTAGAAAGCCTTACAGACATTCATGTTATTTTAATTCACGCATATTGTTACATTAAGGACAGTAGTAGCTGATGCGAACAGACGGAAGTATTTGTTTTCTTAATTGCATTCACAGTTTAATCTGAACATTTGGTCATCGTCTCACCTTTAGCACTAGTGCTAAAAATTAATTTTTTCGCAAGCTTCGCATGCTCTTAAAGTATCCGCTTTTACTACAAGCTGTTTAAAAAGGGCCTTTTTGTATATTTAGGCAACCTTAACATCAAAAATGAAGTTATAACAAAGCTTCCGATTGGATAACCTTTACCCAGCAGGTCGCTATCAATTCAAAGATTGTAGGCAAGAACATGGTAACTCATCCGAGGCTCGTTTTGCACCGACAGCGAGACTACCGTCAAAATGCTAAAATTTAATTTTGTTTAAAACTTTGTTTTAAGAACCACGTGGCTTCATTCTCTCGAGAAACATATCTCAAGACCAAAACTTTCGTTGCACCAGAGATTTCTTAGGTACTATTCATGTAGGTTACCAGGTTTTTGCTCTCAACCTTTCAGTTCGCTCTGTCTTAATCGGAGAGCAACAGGCGAGTGGGCGTGGCTCAGTAGACGACCTGACACGAGTGCGACTCGCGCTGGCAGTAGAGGCCCTCGGCGCAGGGGCAGAAGTGCAGGAAGACGCTCAGCTCCACCTGCGACTGGTCGGGGTAGCCCACGGTGGTGTTGTGGGGCACCTGCCCGTTCGGCAGGCACACGTTGCCCAGCGTCTGCATCGGCTGGCACGAAGGAATGCTGTAGCGGTTGCCGCCTGCGAACCAACGCGAAAGTGAAACCTGTGAGTTTGGCAATGAGCAGGATCATTTGGTTTCACGCACTGCGACGTCTGTAACGTTTGTTCTGACTGATCAATCTGATTCTAAAATTGAAAGTGAACGTGTTCCAGTCTTTACTTCCTCGTATACACACACACACACACACACACACACACACACACACGCACACACACACGTCCGCTTTTCAATAACACAAATTTATAAATTTCTTATTATCGGGCCGGATATGATGGCTCATTGGGAGTACTGCCATTGCCTGTGTAGCGACGCTGATCAAGAGGTCCTACAGTTCGACCCCCGACGGTGTCGGATTCTCTTCATTAGCTGCATAGGTCGAATTCAACCATTGTCTGGAGGAGAATTCTAGCTGCGAGTTGTGCTGATTTCTTCAATCAATACTACCCTCCGACCCCCTGGAAGCAATCGTGAGTTGAGGGAAAATTACAATGGTTACTTGTTGAAGGAGTTTAAGGAAAATTACTTGGTGACGTTATGCAGGTTTTCAAGAATTTTAATATTAGTTTGGGATAAATTCATGGTTGTCAACACACCGAATACCACACAGTTCCAATTCTCCTGACAACTGGATATAAAAGCGCGGGATCGGTGGAACAATGGAATGCGCTACCCTCTGCATCTATGGTTCTACCTAGAGGGGAAACCTCGCAAGCCGAGGGTAGGTTGGCGCCGGAGCTCACGTTCCGGTAGGGGAGGAACACTACCAGCTCCCGGGATACAACATGCACTACATATACGAAACTAATAGCCATTCGGATCGCGGATTCGGTGGTATAACGTTTAACGTACTCAAGTTTGCGGGTTCAAACCCGATGGAAGCCGTAGATTATTAAGGGTAAAAAATCCTTCGTACGCCTTCCTTCGAAGGGAAAGTAAAGCCGGCTGTCTCATGAAGTAGATTTACTGCGTGTAAAATATCCTCAAACCTAAAAGAAGACTCTGAGCTAGATTCAAATCACCTTTTTCGTCACCCAACATCATACCTTCTTTCTCCTCTAGATGGTGAAAGGAGCGTAATGAAATTTGCGTGGTCAGACGGAAGACCGGGCCTGATGGCCCGAGTCTCACCACGTAAAATAAGGCATTAACTAACTAACCATAGTATTTCACGACCTCAGTAACGTTAAATAATCAATCAATCTTGGTTTCGCGTTCGATAGAATCGTGGCAGCCAGCGAGTCGCTCACCCAGCACGCAGCAGTGGTCGGCGTCGCACTCGGAGCTCTCCTGGCACTCGATGTAGCTGGGGCGCGAGGGCAGCTGCTGCAAGTCTTGCGGGGCGGAGTCGTGCGTGGGGCGAAGGCGCCGGATGCAGAGGGCGCTGGGCACGGCCAGCAGCAGGCACAGCAACAACGCGCGCGGCGGGCTCATGGCAGACTGCAACACCTGTTAACAAATGCAATGCCTTTGAAGCCGCGTTTCCACTGTCTTCTCTCAGCAGTTATATCAACATTTAGCAACAACCAGAGGCGTGCCAGAGGGTCCGTGGCTTCCCTGAAAATTTAGAGAGAGGCATTTTAGTCCTACGTAATAAACTTTTTATTTATAAAATAAATTTCTCCCTTTTTTGAGCTTACTATTTGGAGAGTTGATTAATGACATTTGGTGGAAAGGCTCTTCAAACGAGCTGGCAAACCCTCTTCATGGTTCAGCATATATCCAATTGTATTCATTAAAATTATTTCATTCTTCTTGTATTATATTTGATTTTGATTTATTTACTAATCAAATAAGTAATTTGTAAATAAAAGTATAGTAAAAAAAGGCTCTAGTTGCAGAGAATTGCAACGTACTAAATGTGTACGTTCTCATTTGTTTACAACTCAGCGGAGTTTTTCATCAAAAGGAACATGGATTAACATGAACTTAGTAGTTGAATTAAGTTAACTTTGTTCAATTTTTGTATTTTCTGTAGTTACCGGATATTTGTGTTCGACTGCAGATTGCATAATATTATCATCCAGAAAGAGTCGCACTTTTATACTCATATACCATACTCATTTCACATAATCTTCCATTAATTGCGACACACCGCCGTAGCCTCCAAGAAGTCCATTGTTTCTTTCTTTGACCATTTCATTTTCCTGAAATCTTTGTCAAAAATCGTAATGTGAAGTCTAGCTCTGGCTAAGCAAATTCACGACCTTGCCCGAAGTTTAGCTGAGAACACGCGAACTATTGGTGTAATATTTTACATCCCTGCTAGAAAACATCTAACATATTAAAGATTTTCAGTTCATCATGTTAGGTCGTGAATTCGCAGCAGTAATTCGCGGCCGTGAATTCGCAGCTGTAACACGTTTGTATTTATCATGTTGATATAAATTTTCAGAAGTGGAGACGCTACTTTAGGAAATGTTTTTGTACACTTAGCTGGGATGTCTATTTACGTTCTCCCAGGTTCAGGCTAGTGGACGATTTACTTTGACAGGTTCTAAAACAGTTGAACATCGTCTAAGAAAACTTAAGTATTCTTCTGCCAACCACATTAACTGAACATCAGGTTTAATGCCTCGGAAATGTCAGTTCCAGGACACCAATGAATGCAACTAGAAGTTAAGGATAGGTTTCACTTGTCATTTAGTTTGTTCTGATATAGTCACTAAAAAGGACATAAAAATTAATACAAATCATATCAAAAAGAGAAAATGTTAAAATTATCCTCTGATAGAGAAATTAAAGGTATGGTCATGCTTGTTGAAGGTAAACGAACAATCAGAAGTCAAATAGCCAGCGCAATGAACTTTTATCACGCTTTCAATAAAACTCGCAAAAGACCTACTTTTAATCCAATAATAATTCAAGTAAATAATATGTTTTAATAACAGTTTTAAAGCGTTCTTTCCTTGCAACAGAACAGCTTTAAATTTAGCCTGCCCGGAGGCTTAGGTCAGTGAAGCACAAGTGCAGAGGCGAGCTGGATTGGGCGGGTCGCGTCATCGAGTCCCTCGTAGGTATGATTGAAATTGTCTGTGTAGTGATTGATACATTGCTTGATTAGTGTTTCCGGGCGCGGCCACGGCGAAGGCATTTTCCGCGTAAGTGTAGTGCATGTTTTATCGAGAGAGAGAGAGAGAGAGGGAGGGGGGGAGAGAGAGAGAATGTGTATGTAAGTAAGGGGTGACGAAAGGACAAGGAAGAGGAAGGAAAGATCGCGTGTGGCCCGTGGCTCGTTTTTAGGATACTGCTCCGGCATTCGCGTGGTGTTGATAAGACAAATCACGGAAAACGACCAATCAGAGCAACGGGCGGCTACAACTCTTCTCCAGACAGCAACTGAATTCGACCTAGCTATCTAGTGAGGAAAATCCTGCCAACCAGACTAGAACTCTTGGACCTGCTGATCAGAGGCACTGCAGTGACATCACTTGATTCCCTGAGCCCCCTAAGGCGATGTAGGGAAAATAATCATATATTACTTAATAAGAACTCTTTCTCGCTCTGGTTACGAGTGGAAGGGCGATTTGGTCTGCCTGCGGACAGGAAGAGTCATGCTCTGTCAGTGGGTCTTCAGATCACGACGTGCGCCCCGCCTGTCGTTCCCAGTTCTAATGAGTTCCAAGGCTCGCTAGGGACCGTGGGTCGCAGGCGGCTTTGTATGTACAGAGTCTTTATGAGTCTATGGACCTCGCCTGTGTAAAGGGGTGGGATGATCATGAATGAACATCAGGATGTCAAGTGGGAGAAACTGAACTGAGGGTTATTTACACGTCAGTATATCCTAACGGATGATGACGTTAAACCCAAAGATGATGAACGCTAATAGTTTTCAAAAAGTAAATCGGTTACCGGAATGAAAAAGGGTAGACCACAGCCCTCAACCTCAACTAGCCAATATTCATGAAGTGAACGAGAACAATTTCTGCGTGTTACTGAATTCGCCGTCCACGACTCCCAATATAATTTGGCAGAAATTAGTGTCAAAATAATCGTCCACCTGATTTAACCGAATATGCAAAAGCGGAAGTGGATTCTTGCAATCCGAGTTTGCGGAGGAGATACCTAGGATAGAGTTTCGAAATGCACTGTAATAAGCGCCTTTCGATCATGTGAGTAACACATTATATGTCATATTAAATCACATATCACCTAAAAATATAGAAAACAGTAGAAGAATTTTGGCAATAAACACAAATGGGAAACCATATTTAGAGCAAGATCTCCTCATAATTTTAGTCTCGTCATGGAGTTCTGAAAAATGTAATATGCGATAATGCGTTCTTACCCATGATGCAAGGATCCCTTACGTCTTGGTTTTTGCACATTCCAAGACTTATATAAGCTACCCCTGCGACATTATGAACTAGTCTACGTATTTACATTTAAATACATCAGACCGAACATTTACGACCGTGTCTTTTTATTTACGAATCAGTGGTTTTTGTAAAAAATGACTTGCTCAAGGGCGGGAATATTTTTTCAGAAAATGCCGAAGTATATTACTATAACACTCGACGTAGAAATCATATTCATCAGGAGACAGTATCAACAGCTCATTACAAAAAATTCACATACAATACGTGTACATTATTTTACAACACTTTGCCAGATGACATTAAACGATTAAATTCAATAGAAAACCCAAGTGAAATCGTTTCTGCTGCATAACTGTTTCTATACAATTAGAGACTATACTGAACATCACAAGAAAAGTAACATTAATTTTAACAATGATACATAATGCATTATTTACCATTTGGACTGTATAAATGAGTATAAACAACCTGTAACAACTATTGTACTACAGCTTCCGGGTCAATGACCCCCATCTCGATCAGGTTTTTCGTCCAGTTTCCCTGATCCATTGAGCAAATGATCTGAGATGGCCCCTTGTTTTGCTTCTGGACATAAATGTAACTTCATTTTCTGTGCACGTCTTCTAGAATTCAGTGGGAAATACAATTATTCAAATTATCGTTTCCGTGTTGTCGCGGCAGGAAGTAATAAGAGCCAAATTTATTGCTTATTTATCCTTGAAAATATATTTTATTACATGGGAGTTTTTTTTCCCTTTCAAAATTCAAAATTTATTGCTTGTTTATCCTTGAAAATAGATTTTATTACATGGGAGTTTTTGTTTTTTTCTCCCTTTCAAAAATTAAAAATTTAAGTAGTATATGACTTAGTGTAGGGATCACAGAATTTTGAAAATGTGCACACAATTCACTTTTGCCCATAGCACGTCATACGCAGTTTTTAACTGCTTTTTGACGTAAAATAAATAAATAAATAAATAAATACAACACGTGGAGAACAGTAATGTGCAAAGAAAGTGTATTGCACTAAAAGAAGAATCTACGAAGTTTTACGGGAACATTAACATTCTAATGTGGACGTTTATATTATTGCTACATTTGTCTTCAGAATGAGTAGTTGTTTTTCGTTAATTATTAAAAATAGGAACTGACGTCCCGTTGGCAAATCAACGTATACCTCAATTAGAGACTTGTTGAATTATTGACATCTCAATCGAGAACGGAATTTTCAGTTTTAATGATTTATAGGTGTATATATTTTTGTTCAATATTAATATTATATAAACATGAAGTAAATGAACGCTCTTACCACTGCTGTAAATTATAACAGTGACGTGGGAGAGAGTTCCTGCTAATTTAATGTTTCATGTGCCTCGACCTTGAATTTCACCTGAATCACTTCACACTGAAATTCCCACGCCCATTCAGGGACATGCGGTTGCTTTTACACAATATCGTCGGAATCTCAAGCTTAAAATCTAGAAAGCGATAACTATTGCCTTCTATTGTCATAATTTAGCTTCCACCAACAACTGTAGCACTACTATTTCGAAATACTGCACTGTTATACAGACTTAACGCTATTACATGGAAGTTCATTGCGTCATTCTTAACGGCTGGCATCCGTTGAGGCTTTTAAGAGTCCCCGGCAGACCTCTAGAAACAAATAAAATGGAACCAAAAAAGGCGTATGAGGACATCGAAAGAGTACATGAGTACATCCAAAAGAGATTTCTTACGACTTTTTTTTTTTATAAAAAGGTGGTATTACGCAGAGAACTGAACGACACACGATCAATGTAACAAATAAAGGACTCGGTTGGTTGTACCCCCCCCCCATCACCTCGCTTTACAAACTTGAACCGTCTCTGTTATTTGCTCTATTTCGGTCTCATAACGTTAATAACTATAATAAAATTGTAAAATATAAGCTAACACCTCATATATAGTTTAGCAATTATCTGGTGACGAAGCAAAATGGCATCTGCCGTAGTCACAAGATCAACTGATGTTGCGCTCTCACACGTCGTCTACTGTCCATTGCATAATTGAACGTAGTGTCATTGCACATTGTATCATTGCAAAGTGTTGCACTGAGGAAACTAGCTGTTGGTGCTTTTTGAATATTTTCAAAAACGTAATTTTCACGGACTGATGCGATCTTATCAATTTGTCAAAAACGAAGAACACATTTTGTTGTATTTATCCTTAATATATTCATAACATATCCTTAACATATTAAATGAAAAGAGTGAATGTTTTAAGTAGTAATTCGTTTGCACACTGGCATCGCTTGACATTATTATGCATACGTTTGACATCCCAATGTTTTCAAGAACACCCAATACTTTTATTATAATTTAATTTTTTAAGAGATTAACGATGATATTTAGTCGCTTTATATCCTGCTGACTGTGAAACGATAACTGGTGTACATAAAAGTGTTTTGCAGCTCTTCGCTAACCAAAAAGTCAAATGTGTTTTGGAAAGAGATTTTAAAAAGATGTTTCCTAACTGGAGGGTAGATGTAACGATCTCCCGCATGCCTGCATTATTACATCTACCGAAGAGGGTCAATATGCACTCTGCTTGTCATCGCTACTTCTCTAACCACCGCCGCACTGTTGCCATCGCCTCCGTTGCTGCCGTCATTTTCTAAGTTTATTGTCGGAGTAAATTGTTGGACTCATAAATGGATGCTTCATTAACTTCTTACTTGTAATCTTCCGTGTGCATCTTGTTAACTTATAAAATGATTTGAAAATGTAGTGGCTTAGACTAAACTTAACAGCTGAGATGGCTGAGTTCTTCTCATTGAGCATCTCTGATTGAGATGTCGTAGGGTTCAAGTTTCAATGATGGTAAAGTTTTGACATTACCTGTATGGCTAGGTCGAATTCAACACCTGTACGGAGAATTCTAAGTGTTGGTTGTTCGTTAAACTCTTCGTTTCTAAACGTTTCCATCAATATCACTATCACACAATAGAGTCCTGACGGTGGTAGGATTTACGACACTATCTACATAGGTCGAATTCAGTCACTGTCTAGAAAATACTAACGGTTGGCTGCTCTGATCCGTAGTTTTCCTCGAGTTCTCCAATCCACACCATTCGAATGCCGGAGTACTACTCCAACAAACAGGCCACGAACCGCGCGCGGTCTTTCTTTCCTTTTCCTTGCCTTATCCTCATCCCTTATTTCAACACACTTACATGCAATACACCACCACACATGCCGGGAGACCGGTCGGGAGCTTAGAACTTCTCCCGGCAGTGACGGTGCTCAGTGGAGCACCGTGCTCAGTGGAGCACCGTGCTCAGTGGAACATCTTCCCATTAGTGAATGGGTGATAATTGAATGGAGAACACGCTAGCCGACGGGTAAGTCGGCGTCGGATCTCGCCCTCCAGGATGGGCAGATCACCGCCGTCTTTCGCGATAAAAAATGCACTCAACTTACAAGACTAATGATTTTAGCAATTAATGCACCCGGAATCACTAATAAAGCAATCAATCAAACAATGGGAAGAGTTGGTAGCTTAGAGGATGTTCCTGTTGCGGCGGTGTCCCGCTAGAGGAGGTACCTGGAGGTTGGTGTTGGATCTCACATTACGTCACCAACCGGAATATTAATGCATTACACCTACGGAACTATTTAACTCAATTGACCGGAAACACTAAATATTCAACCAAAATTCCCGGAAGGTACACAATTCTTTAGATACTCCCTCAGTTTAACGTTCCAAAGACTCCCATACATTTCGACTGCTACAATTGTGTTGCATGTTTCCTCTTCCGCGCAGCGCCATCGTTAAAATTAAACACATGCCTTCAGCACCATCTTGTTGGCACTCACGCCGAATATCGAGTACGTCGAACGGACGTCTTCCTGCTGCTTGGAAATCCCTAGATTCCGGCACGGCGGCGGTGGCGACAGAGGCGACGACGTCAACGCGAATCGCGCGGAGATCCGCAGAGGAGCCCGGGCGTACTGAGCAACGCTGAAGTGAGCGAGCGCGCGCGCGCGCGTACGGGAGACAAAGGCGGAGGCGTGTAATCGTTCTTCGGGGCGGCCCCACTACGCGAGGTCGCGCTCCCCGCGAGCTCCGCCAGCATCGCCCGCCCATTGCCCGCCGCGGGCCACCGCTGTGGAAAAAAAATGAATGGGGCTATAACAGCACATGCTTTCCACTGCCCGCCCCAGGACACCGCGAAAAGAATGCTACAATGCTACATTCTTTCTCACATTATTTCTAACGTATTTCGAACATTCATTCCTGTCCGCCCCGGATCCCCGCAGCGAAAAAAAAAAAAAAAAAAAAAAATCAGTGGTGCAACATCACATACATTCTCGCTTTATGTCTAACGTTTGTAATTTTCGAACATTCAAAAGGTTCCTGTCCGCTCTGGGCCATCGTCGCGGATTAGTGGTATTACAATATCACGTACTCTCTTGCATTATTTCTCACTTTTGTAATTTTCGAACATTCAGAGAGATCCTGTCTGTCCGGGTTACTGCCGTGACAAAAAAAATTGTGGTGCTACAACTTTCTCTTATTTCTAACTTTGTAATTTTCAATAATGAATACAGTTCAACGAAAAAGAGATCTGCGCATTTTTAAGCATCCTTGGTTCTATCTGCGGGGAAAAATAAAGAAAAAAATTAGAGCCGATTTTGAATTTTTTTATAAATTGCATTTACTTAAGGCAGAAATTACGCAAAAACTACTCATTTTTTTGAAAAAATTGTTCGTGACCTTTTTTAAAGATCATGATTTTTTAGACCAGATTTCATGTAAGACAAAAATCTCTATCAACAGAAAAAGATACACGATTGATATAACAACGTAATGAAATTTGTTTCTTTAATAATAAATACAAATCCGTCATATTTTCAACGTATAGAGAAGATATAGTTGCATCATGATTTCCACACCTTAGAAAGTTCAAATCAAGGAAATTTGTGAAGAAAACAATTCCAAGAGCATTCCAAGGATTTACTCAGTGTGTGCTACATAAGTGAAGATGATTGTAGTTTTACTCATTTACTCCATTCATTCCCCCTCTCCTTGGAATTTTGAACGTTCACTCTGGAGAAAATTTCCGATGCGTACTCTGTTTACAGGAGAATGGGAGAGTAGGCCTGGAGTGTAGACGAGTATGCATGGAGCCACGAGAGTACGAGAGAGCAAGTGTAGAATTGCACGGATGTAGTAGCTTAAATGCTATCCTTTGGTTTTGGTGGAATCTCACAAGCATGGTGCCGCGGGAGCGATGTCTGGAGTTGCGGGAGTGTGGTAACCACAGGAATGTTGGAAAGTATGCGCGGGACCACAGCCGTATGGGCGTGTATGAGGGGGAAGTCGTGAAGGGCGTGGGTGGATGCGGAGAACCACAAAGCTGAATGAAAGTATGCGCTGAACCACACATGTGCTCAGGTGAGCAAGAGAGGAACGACAGGAGTGCGAGTGCACAGGAATGTGCGCGGAATCACAGGAGTGTAGGAATAGTGTTCGAGAAATCTTGTCACTGCCCTAGTCAAACGGGTGGACCTCCTACGAAACCGTCGTGAAATTGATATAAAATCGGAAACATTACTTAAAGCGAAGACTAATTGTAATTATTTGTTAAATGTACATCTGTAGTAATATATACTTGATAATTTATTATAGGAAATTCGGAAGATAAATTGGATGACTATTATTCTCCATAAATATTGTTCAGATAAGTGACGGGGTCCCCAAAATCTGTACCAGTCTGGTTCTCACTATTAAATTTTAGACATACCTTGTTCTTGTTGTTTTAAGGTAAAATTGTACTTTAAAGAAACAAATAGGATTCTCAAATTATTTCTTCCGAGGGAGGTTTGACACCCTGCTTCCACGACATTTCGCACACAACAGGTTATGGAGGTGATGTCGGAGGTGACTAACGGTATCACGTTTGGCACGGTACATTTTCAGGGGGCGATCTTGGTTTTTATAATGCAAATTTAATGCAAGAAAACCATATCCCATTCACTCGTTAGGTAATTTAAACTTAAGTTGTTTAGTTAGTAGATGAAGTGAAGGGAAGCCCTTTGAGAGGACAACATTTATTATTCCTCGTCTTTTAATATAGCTAGTCAGGTTAGCAAAGCAATCGTACAGGGCTATCACGCCGATTGCTTTTACGCGTTTCATGAATGATGATGAGCGTATGCAACTGAATACAATATGAAGGAGGCTGGATTTAGAATAGTACAATTTTATGGAGTGGCAAGTTCTACCTAATTGTCATCTTATGATACTACACTGGTCTTTTATAAATAACTGCTCCTCGTATATAACATTTTTTGTGTGGGGTCTAAGGCTATCCCAGACATCATAAGCTAGCACTGGTGTGATGCAAGTGCCGACCGTGGAGGACACGTAACTCAGGCATTGAATGAGGTTGAGGATACGAAAGAAGCAGAATAGGATACAGTGGCAACCGCCAAGGTGGCGGCAATTTCCATTGCACATTCGGTCGTCACCGTGACGAAAGGTTATGATGAGACGAATGTCACGATATCTGGGAGACAAATCATTAGACGATGGTGATTAAAGGAAATCTGCTAAAACTTCCTTATTTGAATAGTTTCCATTTTATAATAATAATAATAATAATAATAATAATAATAATAATAATAATAATAGATAATGGTTCCTTAGAATAGTGGGATGAGATAAAAAGTGTCGTGATTGTAGTCGATGGACTTTGATACTGAAAAGGATTTAAGTGTCAATGAATGAAGAACTTGAGTTCTAATATGATGCTAACAGATAGAGCAAACATTTTCTGCTCTTGTTTTCGGTGACGGGCAGAACGAAGAAAATATTGTTTCTGTTTCTAGTTTCTGTTTTCCGTCACAATGAAAAATAAAGTAATGAGCGAAACTGAGGAAAGTGACCTAAATGGTTTTGGATGTCCTGGGTAAAAAAATTGCAAATCTGATTACATTAAACCGTGAGCGTTACCGTGTATAATACGAGTTTGCAACTGAAATTTCATTATTTGAGAGGTCCTGAACTTACGTCCCGACGTGGATGAATTTGAATTTAATTTAAAATAATAATTTATTGTCAAAAAGAGTAAAATCTATATGTGACATATTGAGAAGAAGTATAATCTGCGGATTATTTTCAGCTTCGGAATCCATACTCCTCTCATTTTCTCCATGTATTTGAAATATGAATGAAGAAACCAATCAACGTGGTTGGAACATTTGAAAATAATGAATTTTCGCTCTCGAGTATTCTAAAATGTATTTGCATCGGATAATGAACTGTAGTTTTGATTTAATAATATTGCTGACAAAACACCTCCCCCTTCTCAAGGATCTTGTGACACCAACTTAGTAGTTGGAAGTCAAGCGATTCCTGAATGAGAAATAGTAAACAGGTCACCGATCGCGTCTGTAGTCTCCTCCAATAAATCTCAGGCGGATGTCGGAACAGTCTTTAAAAACGGGACCCGAATTCCACGATATCCTTCCTTCCCCAGTCCGATTCTTAAAATCGTTTCCCCATCACCGTATGATCTACTTTCCATTATCTCACCGGCTGAACTGCCTCAGGGCAATGCCAATGCAGGGACTTGGCGAAATGTCCTGGGGGATCGAGTCTCGACGGTGGCCGATTTTCGTCTCAGACGACATATTTGAACCAAATTCAGCCACTGCCTGGAGCAGAATTGTAGCGACAGGCTTCTCTAAACGTTAGTTTTCTGTGGTTTCTCCGATCAAGGCGAATTCCGGATCAGTGCCGTAACAAACAGGCCACGGAGCGCGCGCGACCTCATCACACACACACGCGCGCGCGCGCGTGCACGCACGCACGCACGCACAGACTTACATATACTGCACTACGACACCTGGGATATTTGGCAGGAGCTTAGAGCTTGTCTCGAGTGCAGTGGTCTCCCGCTGTAGGAGATACTTGGAGAGGGGAAGTCCCCTAAAGCCAACTTGTAGGTCGGCGCCGTATCTCACATTATAGGGGGGAAGGAACACTGCCACCTCCCGCAACATAACATGCTCTACACTCAGAGGCGAATTCAGCCGATTGTTTTGGAGGAGGCATCATACATTTTTGATAAATAATATACATTTGTTATTATATTATATATTATTTTTGTAGAGTATACATTATATTACACAATATTATTTTTTAAATAATTACATAATTCGAATATAAATAAATATTTAAATTAACTTTGCCAAAGAAAAGAAGGTAAGAAACGAAAACCTTTTTGGGGGGCATGGTCTCTAAGCCCCCCTCCGCGCACCCGGGACCGCGACTGACTACACTAACGAGACTAATGACCATAGCAGCTGAAGCGCCCGGAAACAAAATAACCGATCTCCCATGATCTCGTTTGCTCTCGACAGTGGTAGCAACGCCCGGAGGCGGAACGACACCTGTGCGGCGTGGGCGCTGCAGCGACAGCGAAGTCGGCGCCTGCGATGGTCAAAGGTGGGGCAATAAGTACGCCCTCTAACGAGCTGTGCACGACGAGTCGTTCTCGTGAGATCCGCGAAGGTCACGGGCGTGTCCTTGAGTTGCCACCGCCACCGCCGCCGCCGCCGCCGCCGCCGCCGCCGCCGCCGCCGCCGCCGCCCGCCGCCGCCGCCGCCGCCGCCGCCGCCGCCGCCGCCGCCGCCCGCCGCCGCCGCCGCCGCCGCCGCCGCCGCCGCCACCGCCGCCGCCGCCGTCGCCACCGACGTCGTTGCTGCCACCGCCACCGTCGCCGCCGCCGCCGCCGCCGCCGCCGCCGCCGCCGCCGCCGCCGCCGCCGCCGCCGCCGCCGCCGCCGCCGCCCCCGCCGCCGCCGCCGCCGCCGCCGCCGCCGCGTCGTTAAGACATCGTACATCCGCTTTGCTGCGACTCTGCAACCTGCTTCTTCTCGCCCTCATCCAGCGGGTCTGGGAAATTCCATCCGAGAACGTACGTGGTTCGTTCGTACACGAAGAAGAATGGGAGGAATATAGTATTCTTTGAAAATTACTCTCTGCTCGTGATGAGCAAACGAACTAATGAGAAGCAAGGAATAGAGATGAGTATGAATATGAGATGTACATTTGTGTGTACTCTGTTAGATGCAAGTTTGAACTGGATGAGATATCGTAAGGATGTCAGAAACAACAATTACTTACAGTCTGCATCATCAGTGAGATCATTAATGAATGCATTCTGTTGATAGAAAGGTGAAATGAATTATTAATCATCAATATCCTGTGCAGAAATGTCAAATAATTTCACTGTTGGGAAAATGAATTTATTTTTTTCTTCTTTTGATGCTTTCAATGAGCATGTTAATCATAATAATATTTAAATATTTTCGCTTTCCGTGGAACTTCATATTGCTAGTAGAATTTCGCTGACGCTTTACAAACATTTGAATTATAAAGCACAAATATATTTTTTCAACAAAAAATAATGTTTGTAGTAGGTATGTAGGCGTTGGGAAGGTGATGTTGATTACTATAATAATAGAAATATTTCATGACGTAAGAAGCTTTTGATGCGTTTGAATTTGATCCATTGATTTAGATGGGATTACGCATCGCATATGCCTTTCTGCAGATTATTTTCAACTTAATAAAGTTTAACTTATATAAAGAAGATAAGTTTGTTTTATATACACTTAATAAATCGTATTTGTATTTTAAATTACAAAATTACTATATTTCTCTGCAACTAATTAAGAGAGTGACTTTAGTAACTCCTTTAACTTTAATATCATGCACTGTATTAAGTAAATACATGAATAAGTATTTACTTTTAATTAGTTTTTGTTTCATGCAATGTATTTTTCATTATCAGATCTTTAAAAGATGGTATGTATATCTATTTAAAAATATTAGTTATTTCGAGTCAAATCGTGACAGTTTCTCACAAATACGTAAATAAGATTGTCTCAAATACTGCGCAAAATGTTTTCCTCTAAACTTTAAATTGGGATACAAATCCTTAGTGTTAATACCATGGAAACCTTTTGTGATTTAAACTATAAAAAATAAATATGAAAAAATTAGTATTTAGCTTGAATTGCATTTGCATCGGATGATGTTGAATGTCAAACTTCTGTATTTTCAAAAATTCAAATGAATTGTCGTTGAAATGAAAATCGATTTTTCTTACAATTTTTATAAGCGTTCTTTTACTCCATTCGAACTAAAAATTTCAAGAAAAGATTGGAGTAGTTTTTGAGAAAATTTTGAAGCACTTTCAAGTTTTTTCAAACTATCTTCAAAAAATTAAAGATCCGTATCAAATTGGCAGAATCTCATTAACAGTCAGATGGATCGTACAATGTTCATTTTGAAGAAAGAAAAAAACAACAACTCCCGAATAGAGTTTTGGTGCAAGCATTTTTCATAAACGGCCAAACTTACATGTTTAAAAAACACTTTTTCTGTATTACGGACCTTAAAAAGTATTTCCGCCGACCTGGATGGCCGAGGTGGCTAAGAGCGAGTACCGACTCAGCGCTTCGGTCCGAAGGGTCGCGGGTTCGAGTCCGCCCTTGGGCATGGTTGTTTGTCCCTTGTCTTTGTATGTATGTGTTGTCGCGGAAGGCCTCGCGTTCTGCTGACCCCAGATCACAGGAGCCCGCAAGTGTGTTGGTGTCTAGTGGATGGTCGAATCTGCGTCCCATCGGGACGTAAAGGGTAACCGGCTGTCGGCTGGATAAAAACCCTAGAAAGAAGCAGTATTTCCGTCAAATCTCGAGTCCGGTTTTTTGGAAAAATAATAACTATCTCTACTGGATGTCTGAGTACAAATGCTACAAACTTTAAAGGCATGTAAGAGGTTGAAGATAATTACTTTTTGCCAATGAGCATATGAAAGGACATCTCGTGTGTGTGTGTGTGTGTGTGTGTGTGTGTGTGTATGTGTGTGTGTATGTATGTGTGTATGTATGTATGTATGTATGTATTATATATATATATATATATATATATATATATATATATATATATATAGAACAAAGTGTCAAATTTCAGAAATCTTAATTATGTGAGATAGACATACGCACATTCATTTATATATATATATATATATATATATATATTATATATATATAGTGTAAATGTGTGTGCAATGTATTTACTTAATACATTCACAAAATGAATGTGCTTATGTCTATCTCACATAGATGTAATACTACTCCAACGATTTCACTGAAATTTTGACACTTTGTTCTTATTAGTATCGAAAGTGTTTAGAGTGATTTGAATTAAATAGGATTTGAGGAGACGTTGTTGATGGTGGTTTATGCATATATGATGACTCAAAGGTCACTGAAAAGATGCTCTAGTTAACCCGCCCCACTCAAGTATTAATTACGTCTGTAGCTGCATATTCTGTCCCTGCAATTGTGAAATATTAGCCGGATTCTAGAAATTACACTTATAGAACTTTTCGGTAATCTATAATCGTGGTATAAAATGCTTCTGGCATTTCTCCTTAGCGACGTGTTACATTTGATACTGCCATGTCCTGTTGATATTCGTATGATCACTTTCGTACCAATGCACGTCCTTTACTAATTTGTATCTGACGAGAAATAATGCGTAGGTTTTATGCAACAGTGCACTCTTCGCCCCACAACTGATTCATCTCCTCCACGTAACAGCCTTTACCTTGCTGCTTCGTCAGATAAAATACTTGTACTTTCCTCGCTCGTTCCCGGAAGGTTCAGCACAATAACATACTAATGGCCAGCATCCCCCGCATTATTCTTCCATTATGCAGAATCTTGATAACTTGATCGTTTCCTGCAGTTATCGCTCCAAACATCTCAGCAGACGATTAGACTCAGAGGGTGAAATTCCCAGGACAGATGTTTGGAACTGAAGGCAGCCTTCACCCTCTCATGCTCCACTGATGGGAGTTTACGTCTTAATGGCTATTTTCAGTGCACTAGTAGTTCGCACGCTAAGAATCCGCGAGGGACGTAGCTTCGGCAGCGAACGCAGGTGGAATTTCCAACGAAGTAATTACCGTCCGGAATTGGCGATGTTATTACCAACTGAACACGAGGCCAGCGTCTCTATTACATACACTGCGAGTTTTTCCATTTTCATGAAACTATATATTCTCCATCAGCAAAACAATACAAGTGTGTTCGCGTCATTTGCATTTTACCATCGTTTGACGGTACGATATTTCGCGATATGCCAATCAATCTTTTTACTTTTTTGTATACATACGTATATACGGAAGTAATATACGCAGTATAGAGCAAGTTATGTAATGCTGCGGAAAATCGATTTCGAGATTTCAACGGAAATACACGTTTTGGGTTCCCCTGATACCGAATAAGTGGTTCTTTTCAAACGTCCGTCCGTGCGTCCGTCCGCCCACCCGTCCGTCCGTCCGTCCGTCCGTCCTTCCGTCGGTCCGACCACACAGCGCCTAAACCACACTTATGATCTTTTCAAAATTGAAGAAACCCTGTCTATCTGGCTGTAGTTGGCTTTGAAATTTTGAAAAAGATTCTTTAAGATTTGGGGTACTTTACAAGAAGTTCCCAAACATTTTGAAAATTTTCTCAAAAACGGCTTCAAATTTTTCTTTACATTTCTTGTAAGAATAGAATAAAATACACTTATAAAGGTGACACAGGTCCGATTTTAGGTAATTTTCGAAAATTGCAAAAGTTTGAATTTTTTGGCGTTTTTCTAAAGCTACAAAATTAAAGATAGAGATTTTTGCTTCAAATGAAATTTGTTCTCATAATCAGTTCTTTTAATAAGGTCAAGAAAAGTTTTTTGAAAATTTCCGTAGTTTTCGCGGAATGCGGCGTGCAATATTCACAATTTTAAAAAATTACAAAAACAAGATTTTCTCAAAAACGGCTTCAATTTTTTTCTTTAAATATTTAATAATGTTAGGGCCAAACAAAGCCTATACCATGATATATACGCCATATTTCTCTATTCCTTTGTTTTTTTCACAAATTACAAAAATGTAATTTTTTTTTACTGGTCTCTCACGTCTGTAATATTTACATTAGAGGCTATTTCTTCACGTTGGTGTATTTACGGGTACACGTGCTTTAAATAATGTCAAATAAAGTTTCTCGAAAACTTAACAATTTTCTGTAAAGAAGAGCTCAAAATTCCGCAGTTTCAAAAACACTCAAACAACATTTTCTCACAAATGGCTCCAAATTTCTTCTTCAAAATTTTACGACGGTTAGTGGTAATGGCTCTTTTTAACATGACGTAAAGTTCATTTTGTGTATTCTTTTTTTTTTCAAAAATTACACAAATGTATTTTTTAAACATCTCTCACTCCGTTAAATGCACATTTCGTTGAATTTGTATACATTATATAACTTGTGAGTTGATGTTCTTCAAATTACTTCAAACGAAGTTTTTCGAAAACTCAATTGATTCCTGTGAAAAAGAGCTTTGAATTTCGCATTTACACTAACGCTTAACGCCGTTTTCTTAAAGACGGCTCCAAATTTTTCAATGAAAATTGCTATTTAGGACAAGGTTTTAGTCTTCTTTAATATTTATAAAATAATATTCTACTATTTGAAAACCGAAAAGTCGAGAAATTTTCAAAAAATATACTTTGGGCTGCGATAGATGGCAGCTGGCAAGAAGGAAGGGCAAGATTGTACAGTATCAGTCCACACCAATTAAATTAGAAAACTACTACGAGAAAATCTGTGTCGTTCTGTAGCACCTCTAGTTCTTTTTTATGTGCTTTCTGTGGCACATCGTTACATGTAAAGTACAATGCTTTGATATTTAGACATAGCATTGGAAACGGCCTTACTCCGTGATCTCTTTTCTTTGAACACGTGTACTACTTCGTTTTACAGAACCTAGACTTATTTTCAGTTAAATATGAAAATGAGACACGTATCACTTGCATTCTAGTATATAAAAATACAAAAAATCCTAACGTTCTTTTCCAATAGATGTACGAAATAATTGTTTTATTCTTCACTTATCAAATTGTTGTAGTCTACAATTTTACCTTCGTAAAGTACTCTACTCCCTTGAATTACATTCGGACTACAATTCAAATACGGCAGAAATGGATGTAGTATTATGCCTTCAATGGCTTATGCGATGTACCTTCTCCTGCGCCGATTCCCCTTTCCCCACTCTGCTGTTCTGGATTCTATGGAGTAATTCAACTCTTTTACGGCTTACTTTTTTCGCTTACTTTGAACGAAAAATATGTTAGGCAACTGTAAACTTCGAAAAATTTTTGGAAAAATATTTCGAATAAAAATAAAGTAAAATATTTAACATCGAATATATTTTCACATGATTCATAAAAGTACATGATTGATTCACTGATTTCACATGATTGATTGATTTTTTTCGTGTTTCCGAGCGTATCAACGGTTTTGGTCATTAGTCCCGTAAGTGTAGTGCATGATTTTTTATCGGGAGATGGCGGTGATCGTCCCCCGCTGGATGACGAGATCCGGCGCCGACCTACCGTCGGCTAGTGGGGATAAAAGTACGAAATTTGGGAAAATAAATGTAGTGTTAGTATGAGATAGTCGCGATGATCTCAATGTACCCATACAGAAGAATCATGGTAATTCAACATATTTCAAATCAGGGGGTAATGAGTTAAAAAATTACGTCGTATTACTGGATTTTAAAATAAAGAAATTGGAATAAATGACAAACTATTCATTTTTCAACTTAGGAAAACATCTCAGAATAAAATATTTAAAAAATATAAAACAATAAATGTAGTCTATCTGCGCACGTTTTCTTGAACTCTGTGAGGTGTTAGTGAGAAATTTAAATATTTCTCCAAAAGTTTCATCAAAAATTGTTCTCCACGTTCTGGCGGACGTCGATACCTTCACATAAAGTACGATAATAAATGAGAGATAAAGTCGGTTTCTCATTTGCAGATGCAAATAGTTCCTATTACATGGAATAAATATTTTTTGTTAATTTTTTTCCAAACACTCTTGTATTCTTGCTACCCCTATTCACTGTGGAACTTAATATAGTAAAATGTTTGGAGTAGAGAAAACACGCACAAGTGTTACTTCTCTACCGTACTTCACTCGTCTTTAAAATTGTTTGATTTAAATAAATATGCAAGCGGAATGTACGTGTTTTCTCATGATTATCGCTCCATCGTATACATCGGCAAGCTGTTACATGAAAATGTGATGTACGGATTTCCGCACGTGTTCCTCCTACCAGGCTCTGCTGTACTTGGAGGCAGCGTGACTCACCGACAACAGAAGCGCTTCGCAGCGGGGATTGGGCGGCGTTCCCTCGAGGCTTCTCAGCGACCGCGTGATGACTACCAGATCGGTCTCTCGCTCGGGCACGACTCACCCACCGTCTGCGCCGCGACGCCTATATACGGACGCGTTGCTGCCGCCTCCGCCCTCATCGCCGCCGCCATCGACACCGCTAGCGTCACTGCCAGCATCTTCACCAGCGCCATCGCCATCGTAACAACCACCGCCACTTCACCGCAACTGCCACCACCGTAACGCCTATCTTCGCCGCTATTGTCTCTACCAACGTCCAGATGTGCTGGGAGAGGTGGCTCAATCCATCAACTGATGTCACTGCAGCGCCTCTAATCAGGAGGTCCTAGGGATCGAGTCCCGTCTGCGGCAGATTTCTGATAGTAGTTGCATAGCTTGGTAGAATACAATCGCGTACTGAAGAAGAATATTAGCGTGCTGGTGCTCTGATCAGTAGTTTTCTGTGGTGTCTCCTAATGCATGCTAATGGAGAAGAGATACCTTTACAAGCGTGCCTCACCGGGAGATGTGGCTCAGTGCATCAACTGATGTCACTGCAGCGCCTCTGACAGGGCGGTCCTAGGTTCGAGTCCCGACAATGGCAAGATTTTTGACACCCAGCTTGTCAGGTAGGTCGTTGTCTGGAGGACAATTCTAGAGGCCGGCTGCACTGATCGGTAGTTTTCCGTGATTTCTCCGATCGACACCAGGCGAATGCCATAGTAATACGCTAACAAACTGGTGACGGACCGCGCGCGATCTTTTCTACCACTTCCTCGTTCTATCCTCTTCCCTTATACTCACTTACGCTAACATGCACTACACTACCACACATGCCGGGACATCGGACGGGGGATTGGAGCTTGAAGGGAGGATTGAAGGATTGGGAGGATTGAAGCTGGGGCGGTGCCCCGCTGGTGGAAGATACCTGGTTGAGGAAAACCCCGCTAGCCGACGGTAGGTCGGCGCCGGATCTAGCCATCCAGAGGGTGAAGATCACCGCCACCTCCAGATGAAAAAACATGCACTACATTAAGGAACTAATGTCCTCAGTAGTTGACGTGCCCGGAATCATCAGCAACCAACCAACTAGCCACCGCTGTACGGGCAAGAACTTTAAGACCGGGAGGTCCTGGGGATCGAGTCCCGATGGCGGCAGATTTCTGACAGTACTTGCATAGCTTGGTAGAATACAGTCGAATACTGAAGAAGAATATTAGAGTGCTGGTGTTTTGATAGGCAGTTTTCTGTGGTGTCTCCTATGCAGCATGCAAATGGAGGAGCGGTACCTTTACAAACGTGCTTCAGACTGCGCGCGATCTTCCTTTCGTTTTCGTTGCTGGTTGTCTAGTATCACGTCATACGTGATATATCATCTACCCTGTTTTTGTAGAAGCCATAGCCCTACACGTACTCCCCAACATGCGCTGTGCGATATGATCCCCGAATGCAGAACCCCGAGTCGGGGTGGTTATACTTGAGATGGTCCATATTGATGGTTATGTTAATACTTAGTTGATATAGTGTTGAAAAATAATGGAGAACCGAAGGAACTAGAAACGGAAGAGCAATCTCCATCATTAATTTCGGCAGAGTTCGTGGGATTTGAACCGCGATACCCGGAAGTAAACATAGCGCGCTGGCTATTTTATATACGCATGACATAATAAAGAAATATGGCGATTTTGTAAGATTAGTGCGTATATATAATGGCATCTTTTAGATGTCATCAACAAAAAATGTAAAGGTACTGCTTCTGGGCAAGGAATTACATCCTACTTTTAAATCAAACATTTAGAACGAACAATACAAACGTTTCTAGATTACCTATAATATAAGAAAATCAACATTCACAAGCAATTGGCACCATGAAGACTATTCCCAGACACGTGGAGACGGGGTACCGCCGGTACATAGCTCAGTGGTTCGTGAATCATAAGTGGGCTTTTGGAGCTCAAAGGAGCCAAAAAAGATCAATGTGTTCCACAGTGTTTATTTAATTTCAATGTTTATGTAATTCGTTCAATTTTTATCATGCAAATCTTGTTCCTTTTTGCAAGTTAATTTAGCAAGCAAATATTATTTTAATAAGATCGCTGGTGGAGTAGGTACCTTCCAATAATTAAATAAATAAAAGGTGTTGTCCGGTATGACATATATATTTAAGCTTAAGAACTTTTCAGAAAAGTAGCTATCATTCAACAGAGCTATTTGCAACGTCTTTTTTTTTTTTTTTTTCCTCCAGAACTTTGTTTACTGCCCAGACGCAGCAGGAAGTTCTTTTCAAAGCTTCGTTTTCCGCCCAGATACTGCAATATATCTCTGATAATGATAGCTATGCTGCTGAAAAGTTGTTGTTTAAATATATATTTGATACCGCACAACACTTTTTATTTATTTAAATATTAATTTGGAAGATTGATAAAATAATGTAGATTATGTAGATAACTCGTAAAAAATATATATTATTTTCAAAATTAAAAGTTATGCGCAGGTCCATTGTATATTAAGCTGCTCCACATATTCGGTGTTCGGCGAGTAGCGAGCGGCCGCTCGCCGAATCCCGAGTAATGTGGAGGGGTTGATTGATATTTGTCGAGCGACGATCGTTTGTTGCTCACCCTGCCCACCGCGTGCCGGTCTTTTGGACACTTCAAAAGAAGGGAACATTCGCCGAGCATATCAGCTGTTCAGAATTGGGTGAGCAATTGCTCGTTGTTCGGCGAATACCGAATGTGTGGAGTCGCCTTTATGTCACGTGCGTGACAATGCGAATCTGAGAAACCGGAGTAAGCGTCATTTTCAGCAGTCAAGCACCGAAGAATATTCTAAGTCTTATATCAATGTAATCGGTTGTTGATTCATTGATTGATTGTTAGTGATTACCGGCGCGTCAACTACTAAGGTCATTAGTCGCGTAAGTGTAGTGCATGTTTTTTGTCGGGAGGTGGGAGTGATCTTCCCTCCCCCACAGGATGGCGAGATCCGGCGCCGATCTACCGTCAACTAGCGGAGTTTTCCCAAACCGGGTATCACTCACCAGTGGGACACCGCCCCAGCCGGGGCAAGCTCCAATCCCCCGACCGATCTCCTGGCATGTGTGGTGTGGTAGTGTAGTGCATGTTAGCGTGTGTGTGTCTAAGTGGTGAGGATAGGAGAAGGAAGAGGAAGGAAAGATCGCGCGCGGTCCGTGGCTCGTCTCTTATGGTACTGCTCCGGCATTCGCCTGGTGTTGGTCGGAGAAACAACGGAAAACTGCCGATCAGCGTAGCCGTTCGCTAAAATTCTCCTCCAGACAGCGACTGAATTCGACCTAGCTGAATAGCTACTATCGAAAAATCCTGCCGCCGTCGACACTCGAACCTAGGACCTCCCGATCAGAGGCGCTGCAGTGACAGTTGATGCACTGAGCCACCTCTCCCGGTTATAATCGGTTAAAAAATAATAATATTCACATAATATAAATATATGTTAATTTTTATTAGGGCCGCTCCAGTTTCACTCATTTACGGAAATTTTCCCTTCCGTTACTTTCCGGGCTTACCCATCACTACCTCACCCTTTCCGTCGCCTCCCCTACTACCATCCATCTACCACCACAATCGCCAACACCTCTACCACCGCCACTACTCTACTCCCACCACCACCTCCACAGTCTGTACAACCACCACCCCACCCGCCACCATCGCCACTGCAACTGACACCACAACCACCACCACCACTCGCGCAATCGCTACCACCGCCTCCACTTCCGCCACCACCTTCACCTCCACTACCGCTGTCACCCCTACGTCGCCCACGCGCTCTCCCCTTGTACGGCGCGGCGATCGGCCCCCGACCCCGGCCCGCGTGGAGGTCGCCCACGCACGTGGCGCCCCGGTCCTCGCGGCCACGCCCACCCGCGCACTGCACTTTCCAACCGCGCCTTTTCACTTTTCCACAGCGCGGGCCTGCGTTCTGAAAGTACTGAAGGGTGCGTCCAGAAAATATTTAGAAAGGCGGCATTTTGACAAAATTGAAAGGAACTATTTTTTTTTTAAATTAAACCTATGGTAATAAGCAGCGGCGCAAGAAAAGGTGAAGTCAGCTCGCTCGCTCCCTCCCTTCCCTCAAGAAGCTAACGCATATTCACTGCTATAGTTTCTATTGATTTTCTAGTCTTCAAAGAAAGTCATTCAATATCTCAGTTGAATGCTTCATAAGTCTCATACTTGAACAAGACAACAAATAAAAATAAATTTTAAATAGCAGCCCACATGAACAATTCTTTACAAGACAATATGAAGTCGGTTGGATTCTACATCTACACACACACACACATAAAAATCCTAGTTGCGCTACTGTAAGTAAATATTTCAATTTAGGCTGTTGTTTGCATTTTTAATCTACATACAAATTGAAAGTAAACTTGACTAAAACATATTTTTCTTAATCTTTCTACTAGAAAGAGTTCGAATTGAAACAGGGAGACCGAACTATATTTTTAAAATACGGTAATTGTTAATATTACACATTAATTGTTAATTCATTCAGAAAAATATTATTTTGTGCTAATTTAAAAGCTTCTTTATATTCATTAAAAACTTTTGTAATTCAGTCATTTTCAAGAATGGGGGCTTGGCTTCCATCTGGAACGGCCCATAATATAATGTAAATCATTTTAGGCGTAGGTGTCAGTACGGTCTTGTTCCTTTGAATACGGGTATCATTGATGTTTGTGTTTGTTGTCTAGTACCCTGTCTTTGGAAACTGGTCGCGGAAACGCTGGCATGGGCATCAAACCCATCCAATTTCACCGGAAAGAAAATCTAATTTGATGGGACAAGAGAGTAAAAACACAAATTTGTGAATTTATGGAATCCTTGCCTCCGGGGACGAAACGACAAATTAATTAAATATTGCCATTATTTAGTTAAACGAGAAACTAAGTGTGCAGTTCCGAACCCGGGTAGTGACGGTGGAAGTTCAAAAGAAGGAAACTCCTGTGTGAGTGGTGTAATGTTTTGGCATGTAAAAGGACTCTGGCTTATAAAATTTCCCTCTCTCATCATATTCTGTAATTGCTCAGCCTCGCAACGACGTAAGTAAATTGTCAAATATTACTGAAACCATTGTTATGGCGGCCTCGGAAAACGAATATGGGGGGTCAAAAAAATGTTTTTTGAGCGACAATAGATGGCAGCTGGAATGAGGATGGGGCAAGATCGTAAAGCCAGTCCACACCAAGGAAGTTAGAAATCTTTACTACGAGAAAGTCTGTGCCATTCTGTAGCACCTCTAGTTTCACTTTGTGCTTTGATCTCTTACAAAATCAAAATCCTTTTAGTAAAGTCCTTCACCTGCTACCTTTATCGGACTTCTCCCTAATTCCCCACGTGTGTGACAATACAGATTTATCAATATCAAGCATGGCCCCTATATTCTGGACCAGAAATTTTAGTTCTGTAAAATGAGTCTTTCAAGGTGTTTTCTGTGTCCTCGAGCCTGAAGTTCGATGATTCTTCAACCTGATAAACAAACGCAGTGAATCAAGGTGACACTGATATCTCGCGTGGGAAAGTACTAACAATATTGATTCTTCTAAGGGTCCCTAAGTCCTGTGATACTATTTTGAAATACTGTGAAATATCATATTATCACTAAAAGCCAGTGCCATCATAAATCCACTTTGTCTACGCCAGCTATGTATGTAATAAGGACTTCTTGATAAACAATAAAAGAATTTTTGAGTATTCATGACTTTTGAATGAGGACCTTTAAACGTCACCTAGAAACGTCACCTAGTTGGTCACAAAGAATTAATTTTGTTGCACCCTACTTTTACATTTGCATAGCCTAAACGATAAGAATTTATTGCTTATTTAAAAATTTATTGCTTATTTATCCTTGAAAATTTTATTACATGGGAGTTTTTTTTCTCCCTTTCAAAATGTATTGCTTATTTATCCTTGAAAATAGATTTTACTACATGGGAGTTTTTTTCTCCCTTTCAAAATTCAAAATTTAAGTAGTATATGACTTAGTGTAGGGATCACAGAATTTTGAAAATGTGCACACAATTCACTTTTCCCCATAGCACGTCATACGCAGTTTTTAACTGTTTTTTGACGTAAAATAAATAAATAAATAAATAAGAGCAAAATTTGCCATACTCAGGGTATTGTGAATGTAATATTCCTCATTGGCTATTGTGAATGTAACGGTTTCCTTATTGGTTGAAGTCTGTAGCGTTGCAGTGACGTTGTAGAAGGGGCGCTGTATCTTCTTTCCGTTGTTCAAGACCTGATCACGGGGCCCACTATGTGATGAAACCGCGCTGCCCTTGACCAAAGTTATAACTCTGTTATCTGAAGAGCAAATGGCCTGAAATTTGGTACACATATATACCTAAAGAAGATTACCACATTTACCACATTACTTGTTGCATAATTTCCAGATGACGGCTCACATATACGTACTGTCTTCAGGTGGGAAAAGGTAGGAATTAAAAATTCGCATGAAAACTTTTATGAAATTATTCATCTGTATTTTCATTTAACAACAGTTCATATTGTTGTGAAAGAAATAAGACATCATTTTTATTATTAATATTAAGTAATGTTCACTCTGATCACCAGAAAGAATCTATTCCATAGCATCCTCATCCGATACTTCAATAAGATCAGATATTTCCTCAATTGCTTCACGTGAACTTGATTCTGGTGCAGGGCAAATGAGCATTTTAATTACTTCAAGTGGAAGTTCCTTTTTCGTATTACTTTGAACTCTTTTCTGGAGGCTGGCAGTCGAAATGATGGGATCCGATGTTTCCAAAACTCTGTTGAAGATGCATTTTTTCCCAAAACATTTTTTAAATTGCGTTTTTTCGTCGTAGCAACAAACTTTTATTTACATCACCTCTCACGTGCCACACTTTTAAACATATTCTATAAGTTATGTGCAGAACACATTCAAAAAGTTTAATCCAAAGATGTAGGAGGGAAATTGTAAAGTACCGGGCTTAGGCAAAAATTCGGGTGCGTCAAATTCTGTCGCATCTTTTACTTGAAGAGGTTTTGCGCCACAAATTGGATAGGTTTGACTAGATGTTTCCTGTTATTATATTAAAAATTTTAACATAAATTAATGTCAAATATGGGACAAATGAAACCCTTATAGTATGTCCATTGCTAAGCACAATTTCCACTTCGTTGAGTTCATGAATTTCTTCCTCGATGTTTCATTTTTTAGAATATGCTTGCTGGTTTCCTTTGTATATTCCAACTTTATTGGTCTGCAGAACCTGACTGACTGAGGTGTCTGATTGTTCCATAGAATGTTATTTGGACTTACAAAGCGCAAGGGTATGAGTGTTGTGGCAAATATCGTCGATTCCAAGGACTCCGAAAGTGAAGAAATTTACCTATAGAGACTTTGTCCGGAGCTCCCATCAAAGCCATAACTGCAAATTTTTTGTGCATTACACACTGTTGTATTAGTTAACATTCTTTGGTAAATAATCACATCATCTTGGAGAAGAAATATTCTCCTTGCTGTATGATTTAACAGGGACTGTACGGGGACTCTAGCTACACTATCTGTGACGTGTAACCCTGAAGATCTGCATGTTGCTTTTGCTCTTTTCACTTTTTCGTATGATGGGAAAATATCTGCATTGTGAATTTTAGATAGTAGTCTTGTGTTTATATACTATTACTTGCTCAAATTGTTATCTTGCAAATAGCATAACGCCTCCTCTTCGGATAATGCAACTGGTAAATTATTTGACATTTCCGGGTTTGTAGGCCGTGGTCTAAGGGAGACTTGTCCATACGTTTCGCCTGCAGACATCTTCAGTGGCGTTGCTGGCGGGGGCCAAGTGTTCTGCCTGGCAGCGCCGCGTTGACTGTCAAGAACACTTGGCCCCCGCCAGCAACGCCACTGAAGATGCCTGCAGGCGAAACGTATGGACAAGTCTTCGTCAGACCACGGCCTACAAACCCGGAAATGTCAGATAATTTAGAAACCGGCCGTGAAAGCCTACAGTGTATATTAATGCAACTGGTAGTTTCTTGTTTTGGGAATTGCAAAGTTTTTTGTTTTTTTTTAAATAAATTTTAGATGGTCTGGTTGGAGTTTCAGTGACTTGATCCAGAACAACAGCTAGATCTCTCTTCCCCGAAGCTCGAGCCGACATGCTTGCCCCATTAAATCTGCCTGATGGTTTTTGAAGGATAATGTGACTCTTCGTTTGGGCCTCTCAGAATTCCCATCGTAGGAACGAACAGGTCGCACTGTTTGAGATTTGTCTTCATATGATTCAATCTATTTGCTCACGAAATCCCAAGAAAACTATTCAGAATTTTTTTGATAAGAACGTCTTTAGAATGGTCTGGTTGGAGTTTCAGTGACTTGATCCAGAACAACAGCTAGATCTCTCTTCCCCGAAGCTCGAGCCGACATGCTTGCCCCATTAAATCTGCCTGATGATGGTTTTTGAAGGATAATGTGACTCTTCGTTTGGGCCTCTCAGAATTCCCATCGTAGGAACGAACAGGTCGCATTGTTTGAGATTTGTCTTCATATGATTCAATCTATTTGCTCACGAAATCCCCAGAAAACTATTCAGAATTTTTTTGATAAGAACGTCTTTAGAATTTGGTGACCTGCCTCCCATCTTCTATTACGTTTGTGGCAAAAATCTTTTGCTTTTATCTTCAAATACTTTAAAAGATCTTGAGAGACATTATTACCATAACATTCACTCACAGTATAATCGAGAACTGCACATTCTTGCCTCTTTTTTATCTCCGATGAATGCCACACAATGAATAGGCATTTTCAATTGATATGACACACACATGAAAAGACACAAATTTCGTGTAAGGCGGCAGCTAAAATTATGTAAAACATTATCTACTTTAGTTGAGTGACACTTTAGAAATCGATTCAACGCAGCAGACGGCAGCATATTAGTTATGTGTTATTAGTTCATGTGAACATGAACATAACCTAAAATATGATAATTGTTACAGAATATGTTTAAGGCACGATTATTCCGCATTGTGAATAACTATATATACTTTTCTTATTAAAAGTAACAAAGCTTACGTTCATAGTCAGTATCCATATTTCGACTACGATTCCAACTCCGAAATACTGCTACAAGAAACAAAATATTCTATACTATCACTCGTGGCACTCGCGCTTTAGCACTTCCTTACAGAAGTGCCAACTTCCAGCACCTTGAACGTAAAACTAGGACAACCAACTTGAGTAAAAATAGCGATTCATGATGTTTTGATTATATTAGAATACTTTTACTCATGTTAATTTGTTATATGTTACAACTTATATTTCGACTTTTGGCCAAGAATTAGTCCATTCTATCCCAATGTGAGGCGTCTAGAGAGTGAGGCCGCAGGGACAACGTCCCAGGCCTCCACTTATAGTGGAGACCCGAAAATGCATGTTAAAGTTTATTTTTATCAATCTATTAAAAACATTTATTTAAGTTGAAGTATAATCCATTTTAAAATATAATAATAATAATAATAATAATAAATAGGGGTAACTTTTGTTTGAAGTAAGCCCTCCCCCCGTGGATCTACTGACCCATGTCCTATGTTTTCTCTGAACCCCTGCCTAATCAGTCTGAGATTTTGGCTTTTCGTACGCCCTTTAAAATCAACAAAAATGATTAGTATCATAATTACGCAATCTTATAGATTGTTTTTGAAGTTTCGAATCTCAATCATTGAAGGATGTGTGCTGCGCATGAAATCTATCAGATCAATTGTTCTGAATACGATCGTATCTATTTATACTTTGATGGAATAAGAATTCTGATAATAAATTATTTTGGACGCTTAATCTTTTTGCGATGAGTTGATTTTTAATTATTTTCTTAAAAAAAGTTTCTAAAGAAATCTGTGAGTGAATTTTGCATTGAAAGTAAAATTGCATCCAAGAGTTGTAACATATTCGTATTTTCAGGAAATTATATCGAAAAGTTGAGATTGTAATAGTTGAAATAAACGCAGAAAAAATGTAATCCGATGATAATCCGAAAATCTTGTAATTCGATGTAAAATATATTATGCAAATCTGTTCTCAAAACTAAGATTTATCTTCCTCTACACATACATTTTTCATGAATTTAGGTTTGACAAGCGCATGCTCGCATTACTGTCAGAGTCTTTTCTAGATCCCTCTTTTACAAAGCAGGAAAAGAAGGTCCTGAGCAAATGGAGATGAGATGTCAGACCATCGGGTAAGAGCGAGGGCAGGATGGGAACGGTCACATTGCGTGGTCTGTGGTCACTGTGGCCAGTGGCTCTGTAATCCTCTTGGATCGGACGGATCCTGGAATCTATTTTCGAAAAAAAAACAACAACAAAAAAACACCTTCCTCATACGGTGCTCATAAACATACACATTAGGTGACATACGGAGAAGTACAATCTGTGCATATTTTCGTAATCCCTATTCCCCAACTTTAACTGTATTGCAATAGTTCAGTCAAATAGTATCCGGACGAGGAAAAAATCCGGACGAGGAAAAAATTCCGGAAGTTTTTTTTCTCAACGGTTCTATATCTTTTGGGGGTGCTAAATTCGAATTTAAGACTCTAGATAGATATCTTTCATATATAATAACAGTTTTTAAGCGGGCTGTAGCTCCAAAGCCTTTTTTTTAACTAAAAGAAAAATATGTATTTCGTAGGGAAGTTTGTCTGCTTTAATTTAGAATGTAAAGGTGATTTCGATAGAGCGTGTATTGTCTGAATAATATTTCTGTCTACTTGACAGCTGAGAATGGGTGAGAGCGATGTTGCCACTTACTTGGGAGGCAGACATGGATGTTCTTGCATCAGATCACAACAGTATCAGAAGTGGCATGAAACGAACCGCAATAAGAGCACATCAGTAGAAAAGACAGAACCGCACACACGATGCATAAACAAAGAAGTAATGACGATCTTGAATTTTCAGTTGTTTCGCTCTGTAAAATTTCATTGTTTTCTTAATAAGTATCGGCAACTCTGCAGTGACGTCGGAATTCGAAGAATGTTTGGATAACGGAAATCTCTCTTCCCCGTCAGCCGCTAGCTGTCAAGCAGACAAATATTATTCGGATGGTAGAAATACATAGGTGAGTTCCTCCAGCGCACCAATTTTTGTTCGTTCTGCGCACCATCAGTTTGCGTCACGAACCAGGTGACCACGGCGGCACTTCGTTTGAAAAGCCAGTCCACAGACTGCCCCAGACGCTGGCCGCCTTGTTGCATGGAGAGCGAGTAGTGTCGAGAAACATTTTGAAAGTGGTACAAAATGACAATTTTTACGTAACCCACCATAAATAACGCGAAGAAGGTGACAAGATGCAATATTTGCAAGAGAAACTTCATAAATCTGTTTCAATATCTTGTAACGATGTAATAAGTTTGGTATCTGTCTGCTTTTAAAATTCCCGCTTATTAGCTGAAATTGGATACCATGCGCAGGAGCCCCACCTGGTTACCCCTTTTGAGCACCAGTTGACTACATTATACTATATAGGTCAGTCAGAAAGAAATGCCTATATTTTTCCAGTTATATAAAAATTATATTAAAAAGTTATATAAAAAAAAATTAGTTAAGAGAAAAATATGAATTTGGCACTATTCCTCAAACCTACAATCCACCGCAGTACACTTCGATACATTAACTCCGTTGACACTTGATCAGCTTGAATATCACCCAACGACTTAGAATATACTATACTCCAGGCCGTGTATTAGGCCGCACTAAATTCGCAATATGGCAGCTTGAAAGATTTCCTGTCAGAATAGCCAACTTATGAAACTATAACTCTGATCAAGTCTCTCGCTTTTGTTTTGTTTGTTGTCTCATTCACAATCCTCGCGCGGTGTCGAGTCTTGTCCACTGTTGAATAACACATGTTTCGTTTCTCGATGGAATTAAAAGGAGATGTTCATCTATAAACGAATATTAACTCTGTGAATAATTAAGTTAATTAAGAATTATCAACTATTGCGAGCTTAAGAAGTGTTAAAAGTGTCAACTGCAAATGAAAAATACAACCTCAAAAGTTATCTGCGATCATACTTCTATGTTATTCATGCTTTTGAGATGTGTGTCAACAGTTCCTTCACGTTTTGAACTGGTAGTAATGAGTTTTATTGAACGCAAATAAATACCACAATTATTGAAGTTAATTAACGTGATATACATGGTAGTTTTTAAGTGATGTAATGAATTGTTCCTTACAGTCCAGTTGTTTTAATGTCCATATCTAAACACCACAATTATTGAAGTTTATTAATTTGATTTTTAGTGTAAGTAAGTCTTCAATAACTTATCCATTGCTACCAGAGACAGTCTTTCTCTTTACCCATTTTTTCACCATTTCAGTGGGGTGTGATTCATAAGATTGGAATAAATGGTAATAAATATGACTTTTTGATTTTTTTAAAGATTTTTATTTAAACAGGAATGTATACAATCAATATAAATGACACATTAAATATATAGTTGCACAATAATATTGAATCTACTCTCTTATTGTGACTACATTACTATAAGCTTCTCCTGAACATGCAGTTATTACACAGTAAACCCTCTCATTGCTTGTTAAATAATTCAAATCAAAGTATATTATACTTCAGTTTCCATTACACATTCATGTCAAATAATTCCAATAGGCAGCCACAGTACAAGATTAATATATTGTTTATTTATTGCCAGTTAAATACACATTCTTGCTGTGAAAAAAATTCAAGGTAAGACAACGGTTATTTTCAGCATTAAAATTAGAGTATTGTGCCAAGGAAATTCAAAATGCATGTGGGATTTAGAGAGAGATGCGGTGCTACTTGCCCAAAACCAGTATTACAAGTAATGTCACAAATGCTACTAATCAAATAAGGTTACAAACAAGCTACAAAAAACTGAAACAATGTTGACAAGACTATTTACATATACATTTAGATATACAAGACACGTACATGTGTGAAAACTAAGAATTATAATAATTAGAGAGATGATTTTATGTCCTAAAAATCTTTAAATATGCATCTATGACCTAAAAATTCTGAAATATGCAATTAAAATTAACAATATTTCATTTCATGTGATACTTGGAATGAAAAGATGTATTTTTGTGCAAACATAATATAACCTAGCTCACTTCTCAGGAGAAATAATTGAAGTAATTATGCACCTTCATTAAGGACATTGTTTGTCTCGTTTCATTTTTCTGCTTGGTATAAAAATATATCAAGAAATATCCTACATTTGCACAAGTATTTTATTGTCTGTAGAAAGAAAAACACAAAGTGTGACAAGCTTTTTCTAATCAATGACTGCTCCCAAATAAATTGATTCTATGACAACAAGGAATGGTTTAGAGATAAGTCTCTCTTTTAACAAAATAAATGTAGGAGCATAAAATATGCTCTTATTATTATATGAATATGCACCAACAGGAAAAATTTGCCAAATTGCACTAACATATTGATCTACATAGCATCCAATTCTAACCACATGTCAAGGAATTTCATTTAGCTATGCCCTGAAGCAATGGACAAAAATATGCAAAATCATATGTATGCACTTCACTTGTATTATTATTATTGTTATTATTACTAATAATAATAATAATAATAATAATAATAATAATAATAATAATAATAATAATAATAATAAAATAATAATAATTACTGCCTTTGGTGTGTTGGAGTTTGTATTTCTATAGTAATTCCTCAGGAAGCACTCTCTTTTAAAAATTATAATTTCATTCTCCCTCACATGGGCATACCTGTCTCCCTTTCCCTAAGTAAAACCCATGTTCTTCACTATTCGATTTAGGGAGGTCTGAGAGCCTTCAAAATTTAACGTTCATCTCCCACAATCTCTGTGTACAGGTTTCTTATAGAAATACACAACTTATATAAAATATAATCCTTGGTACTTGTTAAATAATACATAAAACAACACAAAATGATCATAAAACTGTATACTAACAAACTAATTAAAAGTCTAATTGATTACCTGAATTCAAACTACAATAAATTTTATTGGCAATTGCATCCTTAGTGAAATTGTCAATATCTGTGACTGACGGATCTTTACGGGTCTCTTTGGGTGTGGTCAGAGCTTCTTGTTTTTATATTTGTTGATAATACTATCAACTGACTTTACACCACCTGTAAACACACAACATCTTGAAAAAGAAAATTAGATTTATTACGATTAATACATGAGTAATGGTAAAGATAATTAACAACTGTACTCATCCAATTTTAATTAAGAAAATTACACTTGTAAGTTTTAAAAGATAAGATGTAGAAAAGAAAAAATCAATCTTACCTGTAATATTTTTGCACTGCGTTATTAAACAAGAGTGGGTAACATGGACCTTTTCTTCCACTGCTTCCTTCCACAGTCCACAAAATAAATTGATAATTCCTTTTGAAAAGAACTTTGAATACGTGTTATCTTCAAAGGTTCAAAATTAAGTATAGACCCAGATGTTGTTGGGCTATCCATTATTTTCCAGTTATAATTAAAATGAATTCAGAAAAAATAATAATAATAAATATAATTAATCTAAAACAAGAAATACTAAAGGGACACTTAACAACAACAAATAATGAACTACAATAACTATTTCAATTAACTTTTTTATTATTACTAAAGAAAACAATTGGAAAATAATAAATAAAACTCAGAAACGCCTAGCACTACTAAATATATAAATTGAACGATAAAACGCAAAGAACGAAGAGCACCAAAACGCAAAATGCAAATCTTTAGCAACACTCGTAAACTAACACAACCTCACTTGTATGACTTTGAATGTTGGCGGAATCTACGGAAGTAGTCATTGTTTCATTGCAAACTTAAATTTTAAAAAATGTCCCTACCGCTTGAAGGTAATATATACTGGGTATTTGTGTGACGGTTGGCAACAACTTTTGCCAACATAAAGCGAAACGAAACTACCCTAAATCGAGTATAAATGTATGTTCTCATCCGACAGTGTCATTTTTCAAAAGTTGTCCCGTTAGTTCGGCTTTTTAGCTGGCCAGCAGTCTACATAGACTGGCTGAGGCAGCGCCATCTTTGCAGCAAATTGAATGACGAGCCGCCATGTTTTAAACAGTCAAATCCGGTCGGAGCCCGGGTGGTTGCGCGTAGAAAGCCTATTGCAATGAGTTTCACGACTAGTAACAAATCATTTAAAAATTGTCGTAAGTTCACGAATTGAGAAATTAAAAAAAATAATTACTTCCTTAACCGGGCGTTGTAATAAATAAAAACGAAACAAATAAGCGAACAAATAAAAACAAAACCTCTTGCACGACTGCTGATATTAACGTACAATACTTACAGCAAACGATGTCATGTTGGTGAGAATGAAGGAAGAGGGTTTGAAAGAAATGTACATAATTGTTTTCAGTAAACACTTTAATATTCTACTGTCCTTTGAATTGTATTAGTTTTGTAAACATTTGTCTTACATGTTTTCCCCTTATGTCGAAGGATTTTGTATTGCACAAGTGGTTCATTCTGCAACTCAAATAATGTTTGAGAATCAGTTTCACTAATGAAACATAGTGATTATTCTCCAAATTTGTTGCAGTCGTTACATGGTCACTCTGTACAAATAAAGAATGCCCTACAAGTTGCAAAATTTGAGTTTGAAATTTCAATACGACATTCTTTGGACATTTGAGTAGCAAATGTTCCTCGCTTCTAAAAAACTTCTCCGCAACCTGTAGAAGCCTAACAACATCATCAGAAGGGTTTATTAAACTATCTTTCACATCTCTTATTTTAATTCAACCCCTTTTCTCAGCAGTTTTTGGTGCAAATAATAAGAGATGAAGCCAGAAGACGCCTTTGGCTATTTGTTCGATACATAAACTTCTCCTCAAAGTGAGAAGAACACAAGTAACTTGCTGATGTTGGCGCCCATTTATCCCTTCTCATATTTACAACCCATCGTTTCGTATGTTCCTTGTTCTTCAATGGGAATCTACAATAATTAAATACAACAATTAGTGGTATCAGATTTTTATGTGTACATCAAAGACAAAAGTAGAAAACAGTTCAATGAAAGCACTTACTTGAAAAACGAAATGTTTGTGATTTGATTACTCTTGTTTGTGCAGTTATACGCCGAACAAACTGAAGGCATTATGCTCCAGTCACTATTACAATTATAATAAATGTGATCGAAAAGTAAAACGACACACGAAGAGCGCCTGGTATCACAAACACGTTCAGTATCACACGTATCACAGTATCGCACGGTGTAACATGCCCGACTCACCAATGTTTTGACTGTAGAAAACATGGCTGCCCCTAGTACTGAGAGCGTCCACCAAGCGCGCTGAAACCACAGACTCAGCCACTCTATGTAGTATATTCTATCTCGTTGATATCACCATAGTCACCATAGTGACATTCAAGCTTCTGATTGGATGACACCCACGCAGCTGATCAACGCAATTGTTTTAATGGAACTGTAGAGTCAAAATTAAATTTTTCATCTAACTAATTTTATTAAAGTAGAAAAAATACGAGGTATTTGTGTTTTTAATAATCCTCGTTTATGCAAGCATCATTGATTGAATTTATAAATAAATGTATCAAGGAGCAATTATTTATTTTTTTCTTTCAAACTTTGATATAAAGAAATATTTCTTGTGAAATAGAAACTGTTTGCATGAAAGAGAGCTATAACATTTTAAAACATGCCAGAGAGCACATTAAAGGGAGAAGTATCGTAATGTCGATCTGTTTCTTGAAATTTCAATTTATCTAGGCATCATATGTTTGAAATAAAATTAAAATATAAGATTATGACTATATAATTTTTCATTATCATTCCAGCAATTGACCACAATAAAGAAGCTCCATGTCCAGAACAAAATGTAAGTTAGAAAATATCACACACTGAGGAATATAGTCAATGAAATTTAGGGGTGTAATAAATTAAGAGACCATCCAGAGATTACTTAAAATTTTTGAATACTTAGAATGGAATTATACTAATATTACCAAATCTATTCTGATATTCTTGGCCGCTCTGTGCACAATAGTAATTTAATCCCTAAACTTACCAATTATGAAACGAAAGGTGGTCCAAAAATATACAATTTTTTATTATTATTATTGATATTAAGAACAAGAGTATACTCAGGCTTTTAAATTTTTGAAAAAATTAAAACCCTGATTACACGCAAGCATGTTGTGGTTAAAAGTTGGAAACTGAAATGTAGAAAATAACCAATATCAACAAGAAGCTAACCTAATAAAAGATAAACCAAATTTGACAAAATAGAGATTAACATAAGGAAACAATAAACAGTGTATGATACCACGGAAAAAAACACGAGCTTTGAAAGGTTCAATATTATGAAAATTCATAGCAATGTAATTTAGGCTAAAGAATAATTATTAAGAATAACCGTTGTCCAAAGGTATTTTATGGTAGTACGCAGATTTTGAATAGTATTAGATTTCTCACGTGTCTGTTCTGCACAACATGGAAATGCACCTGGGACAGTTGATCCAAGGGGGCCACTTATTTCAAACAAAAAATTCCCTCCACCCCCATTTCTCCATGCATTAGAAGTAACTTATAGCATTACATTTGGATTAGAGATAAATTTATTTTTCATTTCTTTTGAATGAAAAAAAATTGGGGGCCTGGAGCAAATTGCCCCAACTGCCCTCGATCAATCTTTGCTTTACAAAATCCAAGGAATTAATTTCAACGAAGACTGCTGAATCAAGCTAAATTGACTCCCCTCCTTGTTCATTGAGTACAGTTTATACGAAACTAGATTAGATAATTTTGTTTTTCTTTTATTACAAATCTTATGAAGGAGTCATAAAAAACTATAGGAGATCGGAAGAAACTACTTATGTAGTATTACAACTGTACAATAGTGCCCAGACATTTAGATTGCAAAAAAAAATTATCCGAATAATGAAAAAATGCCATCCACGTGATCCGTGCAAGCCTCTTTTCATTGAGCTTTTAATCTTACCATTGCCTTGCCTACTTATTTACGAGTCTGTAGTATTTGTCAAAACTGACCTACTTAATATTGCGAACTGATCATGTAATACTGATATTTATAGTTACAACACTCGGCTTAGAAATCATGTTCATCAAGTGTCAGTATCAACAGCTCACTACAAGAAATCCACATACAATACATGTACATTTCTTTACAACGCATTGCCAGATTAAAAATTAAACAATTACAATAGGTACACAATTTTAAGTTAAAAGTAAAATCTTTTCTGCTGCAAAACTGTTTCTATACAATTAGAGACTATACTGATCATCAAAAAGAAAAATAATGTTTACTTAAACAAAACCAAGATATTACTATATTTACTAATTCATTATACTTAATGAATTAGTTTACATTTGCATTGTATAATTTTAAAAAAGACTCAAAATGCCTGTAACAAGTAATGTACTTCAGCTTCCAGGTCAGTGACCCCATCTCGATCAGGTTTTTGTCCAGTTTCCCTGATCCATTGAGCAAATGCTGAGATGGCCCCTTGATTTTCTTCTGGACGTAAATGTAGCTTCACTATGCACATGTTTTGTTGAACTTTCCTTTTGCTTGTAGAGCTTAGGGTGAGTTTCTATTTTGTTAACAATACAGAAAAATCAAATCTGTTCGTTCGTTTACCATTTAAAATACATTTTCTATAATTCGGCAACGAAAATATCTAGTTTTTTAAATGTTAATCTCTCGCTTTTTTAAATTTATAATAATAATAATTATTATTATTATTATTAAATTATATTTATACATTATATTATTAAATTATTATTATTATTATTATTATTATTATTATTATTATTATTATTTGGAGGCTTGGCAACTGTGGCCTTTAGCCTTTTACTGATTAGTGATAAAAACTGAACCTGTACAATTTAAATTTTATAAAAAAGATTTCCTCTCTCAGGAATTGTAATGTTTTGTCTGTTGCTGTTTTGTCTGTTCCGAGGTCTTCCTTCAAATTCCCTTTCACACAACATCTGTCTCTGAGTCTTGAGAGCTTTGCACAGTCAGAAGATGTGTCTGTGAGAATTCCACCACCGCAGTCGCAGATAGGTTGCTCTTCATTTTTCAGCAGGTATGAAGAGGTTATCCTTGTATGGCCTATTCGTAGTCTTGTAAGACCCACTTGTTCTCGACGAGTGTAGCTGACATACGGTGACCATTCATTGACGCTCTGTTTGATTGGGTTTAATTTTGTTTGAAGGCTATTTCACGTAGTCTGCAATGCTCTGAGGATGCACTTTAAAGCAGCATTTCTTACATCTTGAGGGCGTACTTCTATTTCGATTCCTGATTGTTTATTTGCGGCATTTCTTGCTGCAGAATCGGCCTCTTCATTGCCTGAGATACCTGTGTGTCCAGGGCACCAGATGAACGTAACAGACTTCTCACTGCTTTAACTCGTGGCATAATAGGAGAATCATCTGTAGTAGTGGATCCACAGGTAGGCGTCTGTCTATGGCGGTGAGAAAGCTGAGCGAGTCAGAGCAGATCACAAATTTTCTTGCACCGAGAGTTTCACAGTATCGCAAAGCTTGTAATATTGCAAACAATTCAGCTGTGTACACACCCGCTTCTGGTGGAAATGTCCATGTTTCTGATGTGTCTTCAGTTACAAATGCGCTTCCAACTCCATGTTTGTTTTTTGATCCATCGGTGTAGATAACTGTGTGATCTGCTATGTATGTACTCTTCAAGAAGTGATCTAAATCTGATTTTTAATTCCGTGGGAAGGCTTTCTTTTTTCTTTACACTGGTGGTGTCGAGTCGAATTTCTGGCATTTTAAGCGTCCAAGGTGGGACTTCATATGGTTTATGTTTGAAAACCGGTGGTAGAATGATGTTGTAGCATCCGATTACTTCTTCTGCACGGATGTTGGCTGGACGAGTAGCTGTACGTCTTCGATTGTAAATATTTGTCAGTTGGGACTAGTCATCAATGGATAGTTTAGGTGCTCTGGTAGTGAAAGCATTTTTGCTCGATATCTGAGTAGTAGTGTTTGTCGTCTATGGTGTAGCGACATGGTACTGGTTTCACAATAGACACTTAAGGAGGGACTAGTGCGGAACGCTCCAGATACATAACGGAGGCCTGCGTTGTGAATAGGTTCTAATTTTCTTAAGCTTGACTTCCTGGCTGAGGAGTATACTGCACACCCATAATCTATTTTGGACATGACCAGGGATTTGTAGAGATGGATCAAGACGTCTCTATCTGCTCCCCAATTTATATGCGAAATGCATCGGACCACGTTCAGAGCCGTTTTGTATCTAGACAAGATATACTCTAGATGGTATTTCCAGGTTAAATGTTTATCAAAAATCAAACCAAGAAATTTTGCCGTTTCATTGTACGCCAGTTGAACACCATGTAACGTTAGATCTGGATCTCTGGATCTTTTCCGTTTTCTACAGAAGTGGACGCATTTGGTTTTAGCTGCTGCAAATGAGAATCCGATATTTTCCGCGTTTTGTATTAGGGTATTGATGGCATTTTGTATTTTCAATTTAATCATTGCTGGCGATTTGGCCGAATAAAATAGAGCAATATCATCAACATACATGCATTTTCCAACTGATGATTCTATGCCATCAAACATCTCATTGATTGCTATGATAAAAAGCGTACCACTTAATGGAGAACCTTGTGGTACACCGTTCTCAAGTACGTAACTTTCTGAGATAGACTGCCCAACACGAACTTGGAAGGATCTGGTACTAAGGAAGCTGGATATGAATTTTGGAAGGTTGCCTCTGATTTGCCAATTATGCAGTTGTCTCAAAACGTTGTAACGCCAGGTCTTATCAAACGCTTTTTCTAGGTCGAAGAATACAGCCACCATATGTTGTCTTTTGATAAAGGTGTTCTGTATTGCGTTTTCTAGATATACTAACTGATCAGTAGTAGAGTGATGCTGTCGGTAACCACACTGATGTTTTTAATTTTTCTTTCGGCACCATGTTAGTCGAGTGTTGACCATTTTTTCTAGGTTTATTTAAGAGTATTTTGTACCACCAGTTTGGGTAATTGCCTTGTACCGCATGATGTATGTATATATATATATATATATATATATATATATATATATATATATATATATATATATTGTCACGACTGTCCCCCTTATCTTGTGATTGGTTGACGCCGGCCCGGACGTAGCTCAATCGGTTGAATTGGATGGTGGAAGGAAGTTGATGAAAATAGTTTCAACCAGATAGAAGTTATTGTAGGTTAATAAAAGTGGGCTTTATTCCTGACAGGTGTCAGAGAAGTTACATTGAGAATTTCGATTAAAAATAACCCTACCTAATGAGCTCATACAAAAAAAATTTTAATTAAATTACAGATTTGGTTCTTATTCTTAAATTACAACAGCCAATGCGCGGCAACGCTTACATAAATGAAGTTTTTAGGAGAGTCCTAAATCCTGCGCGCAGGTTTATTTTGCCTGATGGCGGCTGGTGGCGAGAGAAGTGTCCTCGGGTCGCTGACCTCATCAGCTGGGGACTGCGTGCTCGGGGAGCGGGCCCTTGGCGGCCGTGGCAGCGTCTCCTGCACCGGTCGCGCTGGGGGGCGCGGCGTCAGGCCGCGTCAGCTGAAGGAAGCCCGGGGTGCTGGGGCCGTCTCCACCTCTCGGAACGACCAGCGGCGACACCACATCAGGTATCGGTTGGCGGCGTGGCTCAGGAAGATGACGAAAGTCACCAGAAGGTACAGGCAAGCATTAACCTGTGGCTAGCTTGGCGAAATAATGACTGGCCGTTTTATGCACAGTGGCGCAATGGTCACGAATCACAGTGCCAACAATCTCGGCGAATCGATCCGAGACCGAGAAACCATTCCCTTCTGCGCGTGAGCCTCTCGTGAAACTCCTCGGCCGAAAGTCAAATCGAGAGTGTTTCTGGATTTTGCTCCGTGCGTTCGAGCCCTTGTTCCCTCCCCAAATTGCTTACTTTCTTTCGAAATCACCCTTCCCCTGTCATTTGTAATCTGATTGGCCTAAGCCTGTGGCGTCGTGGTTAATTCTTCACCAATCAGATTACAAGAATCTCTAAAATTTTCCGTCAATTAGACCTTTTCCCTCTCACTCTATCTTTAAGTGTGTGCACGTGTGCAATGGCCGTTTTCATAAACACTCTTTTCAATAAACAGAGTACTTCCCAACCGGGGAATCACCTAAAGAAAGATATCGGCTTCGAGGACAGTGAAGCATTCATAAGGGTGGGCCCTGCCCGCGCGCGGCTGTGGGTCGTAAATCCCTTTGGAGACGGGCAGTTACGGAGGGGACCTGCCAGCTGCGGCGGCGACAGTGGTGGCGGTGGTGGGGGTAGTGGGGGGGTGGTAGGCCCCAGCGTGTCCCAACACACAGCCCTTTTGTTCACGAATATTTTTTATTATACGTGAAAATCATGTGCCGCCACAATATATATATATATATATATATATATATATATATATATATATATATATATATATTTAACAAGGTGAAAAGTATTTCCTCTGGCAACCGACGTAGTATGCTGTATGGGAGGTTATCTGATCCTGCTGCAGTGTCTCCGGCTGCATTTATACCATCTTGTAATTCTCTCCGCGTGAAAGTAGAATTATACGGCTTATCTGTACTGATACAGTTGTGAAATCTAGTTCTTGTTCTTCTTCCTGCCTTTTTCCGATAAATTCTTCAGGATAGCTGTTTGTGTTACTGGCTTTAGAGTATTGAGACGCAAAGGCATTGGCTATTTCTTCTGGGTTGCATACTAGTTGTCCTTCATATTCTATGCATGTAATAGGACTAAAACATTTTTTCCAGCTATTGATCTGATTTTCTGCCATACTTCTGTGACTTTGGTCGTTCTGGTTATGGTTGTCACGTACTTCTCCCAGCTTGATCGTTTGGCAGCTAGTACTTTCCTGCGAGCTAGTGCACGCAAACGCTTAAAAGCAATTAGATTGTTTTGTGTTGGTGAACGCCTGTATGTGTTCAGGGCTCTTCTTTTCTCCCTTATTGCTTCTTTGGTCTCTGTATTCCACCACGGTACTGGAATTCTGAATGGGCGACCAATAGTTTGTGGAGTGTATTTTCCAGCAGTAGAAATTACAGTGTTGGTGAAGTCTGTTACGTTTTTCTGTGTTTCCACTGACATTTATTGGTGTTAAATGACTGGTTAAGTTAAATCAGTCTGCACGCTCGGTACACCAACGTTTCTGAAAATATACGGCGTTCTTTGATATGTTTGATGATATCAACAGAGGAAAGTGATCGCTTTGATGAAGATCGGGAAGTGGTTTCCACGTCAAGCGTGTTGCAAGATTTGGGCTGCATATTGAAAGGTCTATGGCCGAGAATGTTCGAGTTCTAGCGTTGAAGTGAGTGCTTGCTCCTGTGTTTAAGAGTACGCATTCGTTGTTGAGTTCGTCGATTCTGCGACCGGCGTCATTTGTTCTAGGGCAGCCCCATATGGTGCTGTGAGCATTAAAGTCGCCTAGAATAAGAAATGGAGGCTGTAGTTGATCAATCAGGTCTTGTAGATCTTCATTTTGCCATGAGATGTCTGGTAAGTAAAGGCTACATAACGTCATCTTCAATGGCTGGTGTAATGTTACAGCTACTGCTTGTAGAGGTGTATTGAGATGGACTTGACTAGCAGAATGTGTATTGCTGATCAATATGGCAACACCGCCTCTGGCTCGCCTATCAGGTTCTACGTCATTGCGAAAGATCTTATAACCTCTTAAATTGAAACTGTCTTCTGGTTTAAAATGGGTTTCTCGTAGGCACACACACATTGGTGTGTGATTGGCCAGCCAACAATTTCAGTTCGCAATAATGTGAGATACAGCCATTAATGTTGCATTGAATAATATTTTCCATAGTTGGGATGAAGTTCTGCTGCTGTGGCATGGATGGGTCCTGCTTATTTTCTGGGTTTTCCTCTTTGCCATCCTTTCTTCTTTTTCTTTTTGCGCGGAATTTTGCTTGGATCAATTGACTGGTAATCGTTGTTTTCTGCACTTATCATCGAGCTTGTCTCTGAGCCAGTGGTCGTGTTTTGATCATTGGTGTTTTGTTTGAGCAAGTCCTCCTTGGTGTATTTTGGAGAACGAGGCGATCGACTTCGGTGGCCCCTTGCCGATTCACCTTTACTGGATGTGACTGCGGCGGCCACTGGATTTCTTTCTGCATCATTTGACTGGGGTGCTAAGGATTGCTTTTCAAGAACTATTTCACTTTGGGTGTTTGTGTTTAATCCTTCTGTTTACTTTGTTCTTGTAAGTTTCATTGAAATACTTTTCTATACAGTGAGTTATTACAGGTATGAGTTCTTTCACTATTAGTGAAGGCAAAGGTGTGCTTTTAGTAACTGCTTCAACGTATGTGATATTTCCTTTTTCAGGACAAACAAGGTTTTTTGCTTCAGGATAGCTGAGGTTTTGTCTGACTTTTATTTGTTGTATTGCTGCCTCCTGTTTATAGATTGGGCAGTCTCTTGACCTTGATAAATGCTGTCCGCTGCAATTGATAGGATCCATGCATGGATCACCACTATGAAATGGCTTTTCACATTGACATGCTTTGATTTTAGCACATCTAGATGCTGTGTGTCCGAAATGTAAGCACTGAAAGCACTGCATTGGTTGAGGAATGAACATTCGTACGCTCAGACATGAATGCCAGCTTTAATTTTTCTGGCAACGTGCTGCGGTTGAACGTCAGAACATGGGATGTTGAAGGAATTATCTGCCCGTCTCGCCTCATCGTTAGCCTACGACAGGCAATGACTCCTTGATGACTCCTTGACTCCTCTTGCACTATTTCCGGTTCACTGGAGTTAAGTAAATCACTACAAACCTTTACAGGTATTCAGCGTACCATGGGCATTTACTTCAACTTCGATAGTACCTATTTTGTTCAACTCTAACAACTTTTGACCTTGATTGTCATTAAATGTTTCTATTAGGAGTCCAGACGGAGTTTTCTTTATCTCTCTTACGGCAGATCCAACACAGGTGCTAACACACTTTTCTATTTGAAAGGGACTTACTTTTTCAAAGTTTCCTTCCTTTCTTTTAACTGTAAGGTACTTTGGTACCACTGATGTGTTCTTGAACAAGGCATCAAGGTTTACGTTTCTTCCAGTTCTCATTCTTTTTGCTCTAAACTCAGAACTTTTCCTGGACGAGAGTTTTTAAGGGATCCCTCAACCCTGGAATCGCAAACTTTCCATACGTGTCCCGCGAAGTTTGCTGTCACTCGTAGCAATATCTGCCCAGGGTGCCGAATGATCCGCACCCTTGGCATTGCAGTTGCTTGATGACGACGCTCGGTGGCCTGCTTGCTCACCACCGACCGCCGGTACTGGGGCTCCGATCCCCTGCACCTTGATGGTTGATCCTACACGATCCTCCATACAGAGTTTTTTCTTCAGGGTCGCTTTCCCCTAGCGTTTTTTGAGCTACCGCCAGCTAAAAGGAAATGGAAGAGAAGGACAGTGAAGAATAGAGTTAGAATAGATGAGTAGAACAGAAATGACTCCCTAGCCCTCGTAACCTAACCGGGGTCGGAAACACAAGGGTTGGCCGATACGAAGGTTGGCCCACAGGACAGGTAGCAGAAGTGTGCCACAAGTAAGTGGAAGCAATGACACACGTGACAAGTTCGTGGGAATGTGAGGATGTTTAGGGAAGTGACAGCGGACAGCTGCTCCGATTAGTCGCCTTTTACACATGGTGCTATTCTACTAAACCCCCGACACCACACGGGGTATTATTATATTATTATTATTATTATTATTATTATTATTATTATTATCATCATCATCATCATCATCATACAATTATGTCTCTGGATGTTGTCCCAGGATTGAAGTGACCTTACGGGCTTTTGCCAAGTGAAGGCCCGTTCCGATTTTGATTTGGGAGTAGGATATATGTACTAGGCGTGAGTCACACTGCTATCCAGAAACTTCCTAACTATTTTGCATGTGTTGAAGATTGTAACTTTTTGTTATTCTATATACAATGTTTTCGTCAGGTTTAACTGTTGTTGTTATTATTATTTATTATTATTATTGTTATTATTATTTACATTGTTTTTCTCGGTATTCACCGAATTTTTATTTGACTTCGTGTCGGGTTAATAACCAAGACACAGGTTAATTCATGTTTCGTCGCAATTTAGGAATTTTCGAACAATCTTGCAAGTATTTAAGATGATCGATTTTTGCATCATATTATCTTATATAACTAAGTATATTTTGGTATTTGAATAAGTTCCAGATTTTTATGGATGTTATTTGGTATAACTCCTGTGCACGAAATGACCAGAGGAACAATATGAACTTTTTGCAGATGCCATAGTGCCTTGACTTCAGCTGCTAGTGCTGTGTACTTTGTTATTTTTTCTGCATGTGCTATTTGAAGATTAGCTGTTTGTGGAACAGTTATATCAATCAGGAAGCCAATCTTTCGCCGTTTGTCTACAAAGGTTATGTCTGGTCTGTTATGGTGAATAGTTTTATCTGTAATAATTTCTCTGTCATAGTACAACTTTGACACAAGTTTGAATTTTCAAGTACAGTATCGGGAACATATTTGTAATATGGGCAGGTCATTTCTTGTTTTCAGATTTCGCTGCCAGTTCCTGGTGAATAATATTTGCAACTTGATTGTGCCTATAAGTGTAATCTGTATGGGCCATTAATTTGCATCCTGATGTGGTGTGCTGTATGTTCTCAACTGTTGTATGGCATTTTCTACATTTGTCATCTATTGTTTGTTTGAGGATATGCTTCTTGTAACTTTTAGTATTGATCACTTGATCCTGTATGGCGACCATGAACCCTTCTGTTTCGCCAAACAGATTACCGTATTTTAGCCAAGTGTTTGAGGCTTTTGAGTCTACATGAGGTTGCTTGAGATCATTTGCATGGCGTTCATGGAGTTCCTTTCTTGACCACATGTTTATTTTGCAGTTATTGTCTGTAACCCGCAGCGAAATGTCCAGCTGTTTGTTGTTAAGGTTAAGAGGGGTTAATTTAGTATCTGCTTGAACTATTGCAGCGTGTAGTTCTGAGGTTGCCTGTTTCTTGTAATAAAAGTTCCTTCATGAATGGATTTGTTTGTAGAACAAGTTATTTAGATCTATTAGGTCTCTTCCTCCCTCACTTCGTGGGAGTGTCACTCGTATTGCCCTATTTGGATAGTGATGTCTGAATTTTGTCAAAATTGTACGGGTAAATCTCTGGATGTCTTCGAGGTCTGTGTCGCTCCACGGTCCAACTGAGTACGTATATACTGGTAATGCAAATGTGTTGATTGCTTTTATCATGTTATTACCTGTTAATTTGGTTTTCAGGAGTGCAGTGATTCTTGATTTGTACAGTTTTGTTAGAGATTGTTTGATTGCCTTGTCTGTGATTGCTACTTGATCGAATCCTAAATACTAATATATATCTTCATCGCCCATTGCCTGTATTGTCGTTTGATCAGTTTTTATTATTATTATTATTATTATTATTATTATTATTATTATTATTACTATTATTTTTCATCTTTCAACTATCAATAGTTAAATTGTTGGGAAGGGATTCTGAAACTCAAGAAAGCGTACGCAGATGACTTTCTCCCCCATACGTCACATGCAGTTTTTGATTAAATAAATAAATAAAAATAATAGTTTCTAACATTTACCTAAAGAATACCCTATAAAAATGTCAAAAATGTTTTGAAAAGTGTATATTACAATAACGAATTGTATTCGGATTATTCATGCATGAGTTCGACCTTATCAGGACAGGCGACGCGTGGAGAAGTCCACGCTTTGACAAGCAACACGTAATGAAACGTCTGAATACTAATTGTCGGAAAACCACTACATGCAATGGTTCATATCACATTTACATTTATTTTTATGGACTTTGAAAGGTGTTAAACACGCTGGTAAAATTTCATGTCAATCTGAGCATTAGCCTGGCGAGTGTTGCGCGAAAGTGTTGAGTGAAAAGTGGCAACGCTGTCCTCCATAAGCGCTGTACGGCAATCAAATGCTTGAACGCTCTATATGACTGGCACGGAACAAGGGCTTATTGGGCTTTTAAATCCTGACACATCATTTCCTGAGTTCCTACCTGTTTAATGTATTATTAACAGAGAACATGAGATAAGAACAGCCTCGCAGATAAGGCTGTACAAGCCAGTCTCGCAAAAAGCCAAAAAGCTAGCTGAACTCGTGGCTCATTGCAAAGTAACTAGCCTTTCACCACTGAGATCCGGGTTCGATTCCCGTCGAATCTCATGTGAAATTTGTTCAAACAAAACGAGTTCGGCTGCTTCACAAGGGCTAGTCCAAAGTGAAGTGCCCTAAACCCTACCCCTATCCTTATTCCTTCCTAATTCTGGCCGCTGGGTAGTAACGCAGGAGCGCGCGGTAGGAGGCGCGTACGCGGAAATGCTACCTGGCGGTCCTCTTGACAACCGACTACGACGAGACGCGACAGACAATGTTAACGGAGGATTACTCCATAAAAGCGCTCAACGCCCCCCAAAGGGGCTTGGAGACGCGTTGCGTCGCAGCAGACGCAACAAATTTAAAAAAACAACAACATTTAGCAGCAAAATATTTTCAATACTGCTTATTATGCAGGTAGTTCTAAAACTTGTGAACTGTATTCGCTCAAGTGCCAAAACACACCGACAGTTCCAATCTTTTACAGAAGATACGAACAAAAACTAAACATATCTTCACAAGGAAGAGAAAAACTAATTTACGAATTGGCCAATTGATTGATTGAGTTTAAGGGCGCTTCAACGGCTAAGGTCATTTGCGCCCGTGTCAAATTATTTTAAGACCAATGTACAATATTGCAGTGCCAAGCTAACAAAAAATTAAATTCTTTAAATAGAAAGCAAAGTTAAACTGAAAAAGGACGTAATAAAAAGGTTTGGCAGAAAATGCGTGTTTTTAAAATCTCGAGCTAAAAGCCAATAATTGGCATTATCATCTCTCAGATACGGCTGTACAAGCCAGTCTCGCAAAAAACCAAAAAGCTTGCAGAGAAGATTCGCCATTTCCAAGAATCTCCTCTAGGGAGCTAGCAAGGTCATGCCTTCGACGGCTCTCTCTTATCTTAACACAGAGTAAGAGAACATGCTCCGCGGTAAGATCTATTTTGCAGTATTCGCATATAGGGGTGGGTCCCCGTGGAGGAGATAACCGTGGGGGAAATGGCAGTGACCGCTCCAGAGGCGTGTTAAAATGATCTCCTCTCGCCGAGCATCACGAGATGAGGAAGACCAAGGATTTATGGAATCCTTGATTCTCGTGAGCTTAAAATCTGAGTTTTGCCACTCTGTTTGCAATTCAGTACGGATAGAGCGTTTTATAAAGAGCTTAGTGTCTTCCGTGGGGACTGTGAAGATGTCCAATTCCCTTTTCTTCGAGGCAGACTTTGCCGCCTGGTCAGCAATTTCATTTCCTTTTATTCCCATGTGTCCAGGGACCCAACAAAATACTAAAATATAGTGGCGGACCAATAGATGATGGATTTTGTGTTGGATGGTCATTGTCAGTGGGTCACAAGACGAGAAGGAAGAAATGAATTCAAGAGAGCTTTTGGAATCACTGCAGATCACAACTTTCATTAATGCCATCGATTCAGCAAATTTAAGTACCTCCAAGAGCGCATACTTCTCTGCGGTATAGACGCTGCCGGAAGAGTCTAATCGAAAACCTTGCGTGGATCTACTGCAGTAGAAGGCACATCCGACTTTGCCGTTTTGAGAGGAGCCATCGGTGTGAATGAAGTAGTGGCTAGGATACGTAGATTTTATCGCCTCAAATTCCGATAAGAATGGACTGGGGGAGTTAAGGATTTAGGAAGGCTAGACAGTCTAAGATCTATTATCGGCCGGTGTAGTTTCCAAGGGGAACAAGGTTTCGGGGGAGTTTCACAGGGTTGGGTAGTTTTATATGAAGCTTCTGTAAGAGCATACGGAGACGGACTCCCAGGGGATGGGGTAACGATGGTCTAAGTGCATATGAGGTCAAGTGGGTTGGATGGAGGACTGCTTGGCGAGAGGGAGCATCAACATTGGATAATTTCGCGCCATAGGAGGCAATCAGAATATCCCGCCTTCGGCTCAGAGATGGTTCTCCAGCCTCGGCCAAGAGGCATTCAATGCGACTCGTGCGGTAGGCGCCTGTACTAATCCTTATGCTGGCATTGTGAATGGTATTTAATGGCCGAAGGGTTGATGGAGACACTGACCCATACACTATGCATCCGTAATCCAAGATAGGGCGGATGAGAGTTCTATACAAACGCAAAAGACAAACACGGTCTGCGCCCCAAGAGCTACCAGTAAGAGTGCGAAGGAGATTCATAGGTGATACACATCGGCCCTCTAGTTTACGGATATGATTTCGCCAGGTTAGGCTCTTGTCGAATGTGAGCCCAAGGTTGCGGATTCAACGAATGGAAGCTGCTGTCCTCCAAGAAAAAGGTCGGGGTGATTATGGAGGTGATGGATTCTGCAAAACTGCATGCAAGTGGTTTTTGAGGTAGAGAACTTGAATTCTGTTTCATCGCTCCATTCCTGCAGTTTGTTGAGCACAAGTTGTAGCTGCCCCTCAATAACTTGCACGCTCTTGGAGGAGCAAAGAATTGTAAAGTCGTCAACGAACAGCGATGCCTTCAAGGGCTCTCGGATAACTGATGCAATACTATTGATAGCAATGGCAAAAAGAGTGACGCTCAAAATCGATCCCTGGGGAACACTGTTTTCTAACTGGTGACTAGAGGATAAAACGACGCCAAGGCGGACGCGGAAAGATCTTGATGAAAGAAAACCTACTAGAAACAAAGGGAGCCGTCCCCTAAGGCCCCAAGTATTAAAGGTGCGAAGAATACCTACCTCCAGGTGATGTCATAAGCTTTCGAAGAATTTCGAAGCTTTCGAAGCTATCGAAGAAAATTGCTACTAGGTGCTGACGTAGCACGAAAGAAGTGGAAATCTGCGTAGCAAGGGTGACTAGGTGGTCCATGGTTGACCTGTGCTTCCTGAAGCCCAATTGGAGAGGTGTAAATAGTTTTTTTTTTTTGTTCCAGGAGCCAGACCAGACGTGTATTTACCATTCGCTCTAAAACTTTGCACACACAGCTTGTGTAATGATTTGTGAGACTAGCCCGCAAGAATGCATGGAACACGGAACGTTTATGTAAGCAAAGAGGAACTAAGAATGAAACAATAGACAACAGCGCCGCGTAATAATAATTATCAGGAAAGTAATAGAAAACATAAAAGGCGGAAATAGGCGTTAAGAACAGTAAATAGAACCCAAATTTAGGAACATTTTAAAACAAGAATCACATTATTCGAGCCACGGGTTTCGTAAATATCATAAATTGTGTAAATTGCATGTATAACCCGGCGAAGATTGAGAATATGGCACCCATTGTTGTACGTCTGGAAGTATACAACAAGACGGGTTTTATTGAATATCCAGTGAATGCCTGGGTGGATTTTGGTCACACTTTCGGAAATTATACAGAAAAATATTTAGATCAGGGCAAAATTAGTCACGGCGCGGGGGAATTTATGTGGGGCTCAGAATAAATTATTATTGAGTTTCATAGCATAGAGGATTAAGAAAGAATTGAAAGTGCGCCCGAAGATGTAAATGACGTCATCACGAGCTGAAAAGACGAAAAATAAAGGTTTTTGGAAAGGGGAAAACAGTAAAAGGGAATTCGGTAACGTGACAATTACAAAATAAAAGTTAGTAAAATTATGAAGCAGATAGTAAGACGCAAGACGCCCGAAAACAGTGAAAATGTAAACGTTTTTGAACATTTCTTATAGTGATGGGTATGTGTTTGAAAGAAGACAGTCACTTGAATTTTTGTGGACCAACAATATAAAATGTGTTACAGACAGAATGAGGTCGGGCATAATGATGATCGCACGCGTTTGATGCTATGTTAGATTTTTGGAGAAATTTCGCCGAAGTATTGTGCAAAAGTTCTTAATCTATATTTGGTTATGTAAAATCAGTTGTTTAGATGAAGTGGAACTAAAATTTAATTCAATTTGTTTCGAAATTCACGTGAAAATCCGCATGGACATTATTCACGCAAGTTAGGCGCAGGGAACAGAGCGTCGTAAAATTTAAATACGTCGCGAGAAATCGAAAGAACATTTAGGGAAGACGCGATTAGTTGCAAGGAACAATAATTGTGAATGCATTTGGTAATTTTAAATGGACGAGTGCATCTGGGATCTGGTGGTAGCTGAACGGGGACTGCGTGCACGGAAAATGCGCATTACAACTAGCAACGACGGGCGCTGACAGGAAGTGACATCGCTGCGAAAAGGGAAGTGGCACGAGTTGTGCAATTACTGTATTTTTTTGTTTGTTCACGTGCAAGTCCAAAAAAAGGGAAAGAAAAACTCTGTCGAAGACCAAGTCCTGATATTACGTTAAGGATAGGATTATCAAAAAGGTCACGACAGAATGCGCATTCTGGTGTGTGTATGACATTTTGTATTATATTTTCAGTGTGCATGTTTGTATTTTTTCTTGTGTTGTTTATGTATTTTGTGTTGTCATGTTTCGCAAGTCGGAGGGGCATATTGTATTTATGTTTGGGATATAAGAGAAGGAAATCCGACATTAAATGTATGAGCATCCCACATGGCTCATAATTGCCTTAGATCCATATGTTATTATTTAGTAGTTGACCCAGGCACGAACGAAACGGACCCTTACCTCAAGTCCGTATGGAATGAGCGCGCGGACCACGACCAGGTAGGATATAAATAGTGATTCGAGCTAGCAGAGGTACGGGCAACCGATAAGCAAAGGTATTGTGGCACCCAATTGTAAGTTAGAGCTAGGGCAGGGCAAAGATAGTTCACGTGACGAGTAAACAGAAAAAGACATGAATAGTTAGGTTGTTGTGCTCGCCGTGTGAGATCATGATTTACGACGATAGTAAGTAGGAGAAATATAGAAGTTGTTACATTAGGCGCCCGATTTGAGGGCGTAAATATAATTAAACGGAATAGAATAGGCGCAGTAGGTAGAGAGGGAGAGAGAGGGTGAACACGGTTGCATTGGCGCGCCAACGTGGGCCGTTGTGATTAGGGGTACCGGTTCGTCGTGCCAACAATTGAAATCACAAAAGGGTCGATATCAATATTAGTGGTGTAACCATGGAAACGCGCAGTGGTAAGATGATTAACGTACGCGAGGCGTTGGATTCCGAAACAATTTCTGCTTACGATGAGGGCGAGGACTACCAAAATATAGAAGAATGTACTGTAGAGGAGGAAGCCAATGTAGCAAGTGATGTACGGGAGACGGTGACAGATCAGGCGACCGCGAGCACAATCCAGAGCGAAGAACCAGCAGTGGGAGAACCTACCCTCTCCATGATATGGCGCTTCATGGCCGAAACTAACGCCAGGCTAGAAAAAAAAAAATTCAGATAGCCAGGGAAAACGAAGAACGTAGTGCTAGGGTGGAAAGTAACCTGCAGGAAATGAACGCTAGACTCGAAAGCAAATTCGAGGAAGTAACAGATCAGATACGAGGGATTAATTCCACGTTAGATAAAGTGCAGTGTGAACTGCAATCCACTGCAGCAAGTATACGCGAGGAAGTGGGCGCGTTCAAAATTGAAACGGCCGCGCAAATGTCCAGAGTAGAATGGGAAGCGAAAGCAATTGAAGAGAGAGTAGAAACTCGCTTTGCCGTTCAGGGTGTTGTCAACCAGCAGGTGAATTCTAACCTCAACGACGTGAAGGTGGTCATAGGCGGTTTGCAGAATGAATGTCGAACGACAATTGTGTTTGCTGCGACTGTATGTCGCAGCAAACACAATTGTCGGACATCAGCAACGGCGAAGGGATTAAAAACGCTACGATGCGACAAGATGTTAGGTTGGGACAGCTCGAAAGATCTGTGAGCGAAATTGACGACAATATCAGGTCAACCGTGCAGGGCGAATTAGACAACCTACAGATGACAGACAACGGGCAGACAAAAGAAATCGATGAGGCGATTTTACGTAAGATCGCGGAGCTCGAACGACAGGTCGATACGGCGCGCAGGTCAGCAACAGTAGGCAATGCGATGGGGCACGCTACGTTGCCGAATCATTTACGGTTTCACGACGAGAGCAAGGAGCAGCCGTATTCATTTTTGACGGCTCTCGAAAATTATTTTTCAGTTAATGGCATTCCCGAGGGCGTAAAACTTAGGTTTGTAGAAGAAGCCCTGAGTTCTAAGGCACAGTATTGGTGGCAGGCGTTGACGCCAACGCCCAGAATGTATGAGGAATGGAGGGCCAAATTTTTAGATCGTTACTGGAACCAACATCACAAATTTGAGCTGAAGTATCGATTGATGTCGGAGAGGTTTCGAAAAGGGGGTTCCGAAAGCATGAGTGATTTTGTGACCCGCAAGGTTAGTGCTTTCAAGGTCTGTAGTGAGGAATTTAACCCCGCTGAAATTATTAGGATACTCATCAGACAAATGCCGAACGGAATTTGCAACTTGTGGAACAACATGCCCGAAACAATAGATGTGCTGATCGAGCGAGTGAGCCGGTTTGATCAGGCGAACGATGGGGATGACCGCGACACGCAAGACGGTCGAAATCAATATTCCGGTAGTGGCAACAATATCAACCGGTATAATAATAGCAAGCGTAGGCAGGATGAGATGTGCGCGATGGAAGTACGCGCCGAGAAAGAGCAGGGGAAAAACGAGAAGTCGCAGGGCGGTCAGGCACCGCGAAAACAAAAGTCAAGGGAAGGCCTTAGTGAACGGTCATGCGCGGAACGGGCGGAACAGGACATTAAAAATTGCAACGTGGGAGATGATGGGGAAACGCGAGTTCAGTGGCAACAACGCAATAGAGTGGAAAACTAGATACGTTTGGCACGAGACGGTGGCACGAACCAAACGAAAATGAAGAAGATATTGTGACGGTCGTGGCAACGGCCAGCATTGTTGTGGAAGGGGACGATTTGCTACGGGAGGACAAAGCGAAAGGAGTAAAGCCGAGTAAGTTTGGGGAAGGGGAAGCAGTGTAAGCGGGTGTAAGGGCTTGGTAGTGATGGCTAACCGAAAATTGGCAAATACCACGGGAAAGAAAGTTTGGTTGGAGCTGAATCTGGCAGAAATGACCATGGAAGTAGCAGCGATTGTGGTCCGGGGACTGATCCGCGACGTCATCGTAGGAACGGATGCATTGGGGGCTTACCAAGCCGTCGTCGACGTAGGTACCAGGAGGGTTACGCTACGATCGAGAGGTTGTATTGGGAGCAGTCCAGTGATCACCGAAATGGATGCGCCGGAGGTCGAAGGACACGAAATACAGTCTACAGTGGAAGGATAAACGGAATAGAATAGGCGCAGTAGGTAGAGAGGGAGAGAGAGAGGGTGAACACGGTTGCACTTGTGAGCGATATTGGGGGTTACTTCAGGGGGTTGTTCTGTCCTTTCCTTCTTTAGGGATTGGGAGAACAATAGCCTCACGCCAAATTCTTGGTATTGCGTGTTCAGCCCAAATCTTGTTGAAAATGCCGAGGAGAAAGGAACGAGCGTTTTCCGGTAGGTGTTTCAACATTTGGTTATGTATCTGGTGTGGTCCTGGAGCAGAATCTTTCGCACAAGCGAGGGCACAGGAGAGTTCGTGGAGAAAAAGGCATTGTAATCTTCCTCCACGCGACTCGAGAAGTCTAATTTACAGTTTTCCATTTTTCTTTTCGTTTTTTGAAAGCCAGAAGGATAGTGTACGGAGCTGGAAATGTGTTCGTAGTGAGAGGCCATTTCTTCAGCACGTTTTTCACAACGGTTCACGCACTTTGCCTCTGCGGAGCAGTTAGAGTTATTACAAGCCTCCCTTCCAGTACGCAGGACTGCGGCGCTCATGCAGCGAAGTTGCGTATGGCCAAAACCCTGGCATTTAGAGGGTTTGGAACATATTGCCTGACGCGGAGATTATAGAAACTACAAGATATCTTTTCTGGTAGAGATGGACGGTCGAAGGTCAGTATCGGGGTTGAGGTAGGAGTGAGTACCCCATTTACTCTCCGCTGAATCCTGTAGATGTCAGACACACCATATGGTTCGAAGAAAGCTTTCAAGATTTCTTCCGATTCGGTTGAGAAGACTTCAAGATTTACCACACCCTTGCAGAGGTTTAAGGTCAGGTGGGCGGACACATGCTCCTGGAGGTCGGCTATTTCTTTTAGGTCAGTGTTTTGGTTGATCTTTTTGTCAGAGCGGCATTCGAAAAGGATTGTGCCGTTTCTTTGACGAATCACCGACTGAAATTTGCCAAACTTTTCGATTTCTCTGGCAAGTTTGATCTGGCTGACACTCTTCATTGTTTCATTATCTCTTTTACATGACATGACGAGAAAGCGGGGTTTAGTAGGTCTGTCAGATTCATTACAGAAAAAACTCTCAAGATTAACTGTTTCACCAACAAATCTCCTCTTCCTTATGGAAAGTGCGGGGGGGTAGGTTTTTTAACCTTTAAGAGGATATCAGATTCATCGCCGTGGTCCCCACCCACCACGGAGCCCAACAAAGGGACACCCCATCGGAGTGCCAGGGTTGCCATGGGGATATAGTGGGGGGTTACCACAGCGCTGCACCGCCGTCGATTCCCCCGCTCACCCTGGAGTTCACTACAATCCCTAGTCCAAGCCGGTTGATCGGGAGTGGGTCAGCTCCCGACCGCCCGTCTAGAAGAGTCCGTAGCCAAAGCAAGTGTATTGAGACCTACAAGGAATGTTCTCCAAAATACGTAGGAGCACTTATCCCTGGATGCCAAGAAAAAAGTAGCGCGAGGAGAGCAATGGGAAAACAGACAGGCCCCTCAACCGCCAGGACATACATTCTCTCCGATACGGGTCGCCATGCACGGCAAACACATGGGCGGGCGTTCAGCATACAGAGGGAGCCAGTGAAATAGAAGAGGGAGAAGAAAAGAGACAGGATCTTATAGAAGAATGAGAATGTACAATGAGAATACTGTGAAGGAAAGGAATACTTGAGAGCCCTCTCTGTATCCCCCCATCAGGACTAACCCATCTCGACGGGGATTTGGCCAAGACTGTATTTAGCTTTCATAGCAAGTTAAAGCTTCTTGGCAAAGACCTTCAGAGTAAAACATTTGCTCACTTCAAATTTTTAAAGAAAATTACTAAAAACTTTCCTCACGTTCAGATAGAAACTAATGATTACTTGAGTAAAATGTCTGACCTTGCTGAAGAAATCAATAGTAGATTTAATGAATTGAGATCACTTAAACCATCATTTTTATTCCTGAAAAATCCTTTTGAAGTTGTGGTTGGCGATGGCTGTCCTGTTTCATCACCAATAACATAGGATTCAGCATCTGAGCTGTTGCTACAAGAGGACGAAAGACTACAAGGACTCAAATGAAGTGGCGTTTCTACCAAAGAATTTTGGAATAATGTTCCAGACGAAAACTATTAACAAAAAAGTGTGCTAAGAGACTTATCACAATCTTTGGCATTACTTATGTGTGTGTGAATCACTGTACTCAACACTTAAATTCATTAAATCTAAATATAGATCTGAACTGATGAACATTTAAGTAAACTTCTCAGAACTGCGCGTACCAATTATCATCCAGATTTCAAAAAACAACAAAAATGATCACTCGAAAGAGCACTTCTCAAAAGTATAATTGCATTCCTTCTTGTGTTTCTGAATAATGTTTTGCGTAGTGTAAAAAATAAAAGTTCCTTAATTTGTTATAAAATGAAATGTCATGTCTTTTTGTTAGTGGCCACGCTTAAATTTATATATATATATATATATATATATATATATATATATATATAAATTTAAGCGTCGAGTACAGTTATTCACCCACACATAAGCAATGCCAAAAATTGTGATAAGTCTCTTCGCACACTTTTTTGTTAATATTTTTCCTCTGGAACATTATTCCAAAATGATTTGGTAGAAACACCACTTCGTTTGAGTCCTTTTAGTTCTTCGTCCTCTTGTAGTTCTAGTAGCTCCAACTGCTCAGCTGCTGAATCCTATGTTATTGGTGATATCTGGGGTGGCCAGTAAATTCTCATTACCACAAATTCCAAGGAAGCGAAATAATCAGAGTTCGTGTTATCCGAGTATTATATATGTATTACCACAATCCCTTGCCGGAACCGAAGTTTTGTTCGTGTTACGTCGAAATTCGTGTTAAATGAATTCGTGATAGCAAGAGTTTAGTGTACTACATTTTTCATTCAACGTATGGAGATGAGAAAAGTGAAGTTGCCGATGCCACTTATTTGTTAACTTTGCTTCTAAGGAACTCACCTTCCTAACTCTGCATCGTGTCAACTGTTAGGGAGATAGTAGGGTACATCTAATTTTGGTAGCTCCTGTTGTTTTCTGCGCCGCTCAGAAATGTGTAATGTGTCATATATACGGAATGTAGAACGCAATTGAGGTTATGGAAATGCAATGCTTGCGAATACTTACTAGCCAACGCCCACCCTTGGCATGTTAGACATTGGGTGACGCGCTGACCAATAAAGACGTGCAGTTTCCCTTACGTGGTCTCCGTCTGTCATCTGTGGATCGGCCGTCAGAGCAGGACATTCAGGGAGGTGAGTTGAATGCCTCTTTGTGTGGTTACACAGCACACAGGCGTCGCTCTCGACGCCAATACGATGCAGGTGAGAGGCTAGGTAGTCATGGGCTGTAGTAGTTGTGAAGGCTGCAACACCCATGGACCTCTTCGGGTTACGAGGGATAGATCATTCGATCAGTTTGGCCCATTCTTTCCAGTGCTGGTTCACGTATGGCGCGCTCTGATCCACGCATTGACGGCTCGTGTGATGGAAGATTTGGCAGAATAGATCTGAGAGCTTGGAGACTGGGGAAGGGTTGTGCCGTGCTTCGTACTCTGCCTTCTCGTTACCCCCACCCAACATGGCTCGGGATCCATTGCAGAGTAATTTGTCATCCTTCTTCCAGCAAATTTGAGAGTTTAGGAAAGCACTGAAGGGTTATGGAGCAGCCTGTATATTGGTTATTGGAGAACGTAAGTATTGCTACCTGGCAGTCAATAACGAAAACAGCCTTTTGTGTGGAGCTCAGGCGCTCCATGCGTTTGTGTAGCTTCAAGTACTGCAGCAACTTCTCCGTTGTAGTTGGTTAGGGGGGCCCGTGCGGCCACAGAGCCCTGAAAGGCAGTCGAGATGTATCCAGCTCCCGTTCTTCCAAAGCTTGGCACTTCGCATTTCCATCGATTTGTATACATTATTGCATTGGTTGGTGGAAGTACTTCTAATAACGTCAAATGAAGTTGTTCGAAAAGTCAATAGATTCCTGTGATAAAGAGCTTCAAATTTCGCATTCACGGTAATGCTCACTCGCCATTTTCTTAAAAACGGTTTCAAATTTTTCAATGAAAATTTATACTTAGGGCGAGGTTTTACTCTTCTTTAATATTCTTAAAGTAATATTTCTCAGGTATTATTAGGAAAGTAAAAAGTTGAGAAAATGTAATCATGCGACGTTAATGGCCGCTGGCCAGATAATGGAGCAAGAACTTATAGCCAGACCACACCAAGGAAATTAGACAAATGTTTGTACGAGAGCCTGTGCCATTCTGTAGAACCTCTAGTTACTTCTAGATTTGAACGGAAATACACGTTTTGGGATCCCCTGTGTGATATATAAGACTGTCACACAATATTTTGATGGGAATTGGGGACAAACATTTATTAAATTCATCGTAAAAAGTGTAAATGTTGAGGGCATAGGCATGCGGGCAGGGCTTTCCTTAGCAACCAGGGAAGCGGAAGTAAATAAACATAGCGCGGCAAGTAACGGACAGAATATTGTGATATAAGGGCATGTAGGATTGGTGGTAAACTGGTAATGAGGTATGACCTAGAAGGAAACTCGAGATTGTTTTGTAAAACAAGAGACAAGAATGTATGAAAGTTATCGAGGGTTGAACTTTGTAATATCGGGGAGATGAGCTTTAGACCGTGTATCGTACACATCGTACTGCAGAGGTTATTGTAAATGATAGATGGGGGACTTGGTGGACTTTTGCGGGAAATAAATGAGCAGTGAGGACTTATAAATATTTTGTGGGCGTAATTCTATTTGGGACTTTTGAATAATGCTGGCACCGGGAGTGCGTAAATCGGACTTGAAGAAAATACGGACGTGAGAACAGGGAAGAGAAGCTCGAGACATATATTGTGGTTTAGGGGATGAACTTTATATTTTATCGCTTTAAAAGTTGGAGGAATTAATTAGAAGAAATAGACTTTCGTGTATCGTGGATTAAGTCAAACGTGACAGTCTTGGAGTTAGTGCCCATCCGTGGCAAAGAATAGGGAAGTAAGTGAACCAATTAATAAGTTGAGGAGAACATCGATCCGGCAGCGGAGAGTTGAGGAGAACAAGATACAAGAGAGAAGATTGGTCGGAGCGGTGGATTGTTCCTGGCATCATCGTCCAAGAGCGCATGGATATCTAAAATAGTAAGAATAATAGCGCTATAGACAATTTTTACGATCGGTCATGGCCAAGGTGACATTTCAAGTTAAAAAGAATTAATCGCTAAATAAACTTATAACGTTCTGATTCTGAAAAAGAAAAGCTGAGTATCATTTCTTTAGCATCTTGAGCAATCCACAGTTTAATAATTTCTTTCCAGAAACAAATTTCAAATTCCTCGCTTCTTCCGTATGGCGAGCGGATCGAATGATCGTTTGCTAGGAAGAAAGTAAGTACCGCCGACGATTATTTTCGTAAGAACTCAACCGGCAGAGCTAGTAGGATAATTATTTCCCTTTAGATGTGTTTGCGGGAAATTTAAAATCGCAACCCTTTTCTGGCGCCCAAAAAAATGATATAAATTCGCAAAACCGGTTGCAGAAATAATTTGATTGAAACGGAGAGCGTTTCACCTGATACCGAAAAAGTATTTTTTTTTTTTTTTCAAAACGTCCGTCTGTGAACACTTCTAACGCCTAAACCATCCATACTATCTCTTCCAAATTGAAGAATTCTTGTTGATCAGGCTCTAGTTGAAGATTTGAAATTTTGAAAACCATTCTTTAAAATTTGGGGGTATTTTACATGAAGCCCTCCGGACATTTTCAAAATATTTTAAAAAACTGCTTCAAATTTCTTGTAAGAATAGAGTAAAATACACTTCTAAAGGTGGTATAGATTCGATTTTCACAACTCTGAATTTTCGAAAATTACAAAAGTTTGGATTTTTCGGCGTCTTCCTACAATCACAAAATTAAAGACAGGTTTTCCCTTTAAATGAATTTTTTTGTGCATAAATAATTCTTTCAATAAGGTCATGTGGATTTTTTGGAACTTTTAGTTGTTTTAATGCAATAGTGCGTTGTAATTTTAAAAAACAAAAACAAGATTTTCTCAAAAAGGGCTTGAAATTTTTTCTTTAAATTTTTAGTAGGGTCAGTGCCAAAGGTACCCTGCACCTTGACATAAACGCCATATTGCTCCATTCTTTTGTTTCTTTTTTTTTTTTCAAAGATTACAAATTTTTTTTTACTTGTCTCTCACGTCGGTAATATTGAATTAAAGGCGATTTTTCCAATAGATAGTGCTGTAAAGTTCATTTTGGTGTATTCTTTTGTTTTTTAAAAATTACACAAATGTATTTTTTTACTCGTCTCTCACTTCGTTAATATTTACATTACCGGCAATTTGTTTTCATTATTGTATTTATGAGTACATGTGCTTTAAATAATGTCACAAAGTTTCTTGAAAACTCAAGTTTTTTGTAAAAATGAGCTTGCTTAGCACAGAATATTGATTTGTCATTGGTAGTTTAGTGTGTTTGCCTTCTTGACTTATTGTTCGACTTTTCACAATGGTGCATAATCTTCTCCATGATGCCACTTTGATCATGTGAGAGCGACTGCATTTCAGAGTAATCTCAAATGCACACTTTTTGCTTTTTGGTATTATAATTATCTGTTAACTTAATATTGTTTCCTTTAATTTATCTACCTCTTTTATGTTCAAAGCACATTTGATTACTGGTGAATTGATTGATTGATTACTTAGTGTTTAGAGGGCGCTTCAACTGCCAAGGTCATTGGCGCCCATGTCAAAGTATTTAAAAGGGTAGATTGAGTAAGTTTGCAAAAGCAACTTACCCGCTAATTAAAAGCATGAACATTACTTAAAAAGGGCATGAATCCCGCAATAGTGTACGATTAAATAAGGCAGAAGGAAAATATAACAGACTCGTAAAATGTATCATAAAATGTAAAATTGGCTGTAAAGGGGCCACAAAACAAACTACATGAGATATTGTCCATGCCACTCAAATAAAATTACGTATTCCACTTTCTCTCAAAAAACAAAAGAGTTTTGAGAGTGCAGAATCGTCGTCCCCAAGCACCTCCCGTAGCGAGTTGCCCAGGCTATGCCTTCGTCGGCTGTCATCGAATTTTGTGCAATGCAGCAGGACGTGTTCCGCAGAAAGAACCGTCCGGCATGTGTCACAGATGGGAGGACTTTCCCCTCGAAGGAGCAAACTATGGGAAAAGTGGCAGTGTCCAATACGAAGGCGGGTTAAAATTACTTCCTCGCGCCTACAGAAGCGGGATGAGGAGCGCCAAGGATTTACGGAATTCTTAATCGCGCTAAGTTTAAAAGTAGTATTGTGCCACTTTGCCACGCTCTAAGTACGGATCGTTTCAACGAAGCCTTAACATCCGACAAGATTACTGGTGAAAATATCTTTAGCTTCAGATGAAAATTTCAGTGGTGGGCTTTGTAATTATGGATTTAAGTCTCTCTTGAACCATTTTCATTGGTATGTAATCTTAATTAATTATATCGAACCAAAATCATTTTTCTATTACATATTTTCCTTGATTACACAATAATCTTTGCCAGTACACCTTGTTTTAAAAAAATAGTTAACCGAACACACAAAATTTTTGTACACACTGAAACAATGTTAATCATTTTATATTTCCTATCACGATATTTAAAACAGAGCCACTATAATGTCTTGAATGAGGAATGTACTATATGATATGAGCAATTAAAATTAAGACAATACACTTGAAAAAAACAAAAAAAAAAAACATATTTCGATGTATTACTATGATTTTCTTTTTTAGATTTATTATTAACATTCTCTCCCAGGGGCCACCGTCTTTAAGTAGCACTGTCCATGTGGGCAGAGAGGTTTGAGTGCTCCATTGAAGCTGAGGACTCAAGCAGTGGTAGCATGACAAATGAATTGAGTGCTGCTGGTAGGGTCACCCATGCTGTACAGGTCTCACCACAAGAGCCAGACAAAGTGGTGTCCTACATTGACCCATCACACCAATTCTGTTCCTTGTTTCCTGACGCCTATTCCTACGCTTTCTCTGCAAGTAACGATCTCTTTCTCGGATGAGGTATTTCTTCCACTTACTTATACTTCATCCCTCTCTCTGTTGGCTGCTCCAGGCCCCTTGTGTTTTTTCGACCCCGACACTATTAGGTTTCGAGGGCTAGGGAGTCATTCATTTTTTCACCTTCACTTTTCTTTGTCTTTCTTTCTTTGTAACTTCTTTTTCCTTTCATGCGGGGAGGGGGGCGTCAAAGCCTGGAAAAGGCAACCTCCCTACAACTGCAAAATTTCTCAGCAAAGCCTCAGAATATGTCGAACATAATATACGACGGCTTTGGGCAAGGAAAAGGACTATGAGAATTGGAACTTGGAATATTCAAGGGCTTTCAACCAAAGAGATAGAAGTATTAAAAGAAATTGATAAGTCGAATGGATATTGTAGCATTTTCAAAAACAAAGAAAAAAGGTAAAGGTTGAGAACAGAAGGGGGGATATATACACTCAGGGTACAATATTTACTCAGGGTACTAAAGAATGAGAGCAGCCGTGGTGGTGTTTCATTGGTAATAAGGCAAAAGTACAGAAACAACATAAAATCTTGGGAGTAGATAAATGATTGAATTCTACAAGATGAAATGGAACTCTGTAGTTACAAAATAGTAGTAATTGCTGTAAACACCCCTAATGACGATGCCACTGTAAATGTTTAAGATTTTTTTTTAATGAGTTGACGACGTTGCTGAGAACAATCAGTAAATGTTAGGAAATAATTTTACTGGGAGACTTCAATGGTAGAAATGGCTGTCAAGTGAGTGACCAAGTGGTGGAGCCATATGGCGAAAACAGATTAAATGATAACAGAGAGCGCCTAATTGAGCTGTGTTGTCAAAACGCCTTGAAAATAAAAAAAGGATGGTTTAAATATAAAGACATACATTGGTATATATGGATTCAACATTCTCGGAAATTGAGGTCCATTATCGACTACACTATTGTAAAACAGTGCAATAAAATACAAGTCAACGATGTATGAGTAAAGAGGGGTCTACAGTGGTATTCAGACCATTATGCATTTTTATTTGAAATGTACTTTCCATTAAATAACCTTGTCAAGAGCTGTATAATCAAAATTATGTCAGTGAGAAAGTGATGTCAGCAACAAGGTATAATCTTGAAAGTCTGGAGGAAGACTACAAAATTTTTATATCAAGTGCGACTGGCAAACAAAATATTATCAGTACAAGAAGAAACACCAGACACAATGTATGAATCTATGAAACGGTGTATCCATCAGTCTGCCTATAAAGCCTTGGGTGAAAATGAGGATGGGACAAAAGTGGATAGAGATAGAATAGAATATCAAAGAATCAGGAAAGAGAAATAAGTAAAGTATGACCACTAGAGAAAAGACACAAAGCATAGAAACACCTATAATGTCTATTGTCCCAAATAAAATAAGAGCAGCCCTGGCCCTTATATAGAACAGAAAGGCCCTGGGATCAGGTAATATCAGTGTAGAACTCTTAAAGTCAGCACCTGATAGTGCGATGGAAATACTGGCAACAATTTTTAATAAGTGTCTACAGTTAATTGACCTACCAAGCGGGTGGAAAAGGCCTTCATTACTCTAATTTATAAGAAAGGAAGTAGGTGAGTCTGCAACAACTATCGTGGGATAAATGTGATGTTCACAGTAGCAAGACTTTACAGTAGGATTCTTAAATGTAGAATTGAACATCATTGTACAGAAACAGAGGAACAGAATGGTTTCAGGGTAGGAAGGCCTTGTATTGATGGTAATTTCACTTTAAAAAATCTAATAGAAAAACAAGTTGAAAGAGTCCATCTCATATTTGTTGACCTGCAAAAGGCATACGATACAGGGCCATTAAATAAGTTATGGCCAAGCATGAAAGAAAATGGTATTGAGCCAACCTATATAAATGCATTATATAGTGATAATAACAGCTCTGTCAAGGTAGGTAAACGACTCTCCCCAGAATTTCAAGTGAATAAACACAAGCCTGCTCATTAGCCCCTCTCTTATTTAAAATTTACCTCGAAGAAGCGCTTAAAAATTGGGAGAGGAAGGGTAGCAGAATGGGATTGCCAATAGAAAATGATGTACTGTACACTCTACTGTTTGCTAATGATCAATTGGTCATAGCTGGAGACGAAGACGATGCGAGTTATGTGTTTCGCAAATTGCAAGAGGAGTATGAAAGATGGGGGTTTCACCATAAACCTTAAAAAAAACGAATATATGACAGCAGGAGATAAAGAGTATGAGGATTTGGACATCGCTACAGAGAAAATTAAACAAAATGAAACCTTCTCCTCAAAGGGAAGAAGCTCTGATGACATTTCCAACAAGATAGGACAGGGAAGGAGAGTGATAAGACAGTTAAATTCTCTTCACTGGAGCAAAAATATCACAAAACGGAAGAAGGCTCATATCTTTAAGACCATTGTACAGAGCATAAGAACCTACGGAGTTGAAACATGGACATAGAACAAAACGGATGTGGTAGGTTGATGATGGCCCTTGAAAAGGACTACTGGAGAAGGAAATATTAGAAAGAAACATAAGACAAACGATGAAGTGAAGAGTAGCATCTTGGATTCAATTGGAACAAAACAATTGAATTGGTAGGACATCTCCAACGTATGGGAAGCAATAGATGGCCAAAGAAGATCTGGGCACGGACACCTCCAGAGCGGAAGAAGCATGAAAGACCACCAAGAAGTTGAAGAAAGGACATCCAAGAAGAAATGGAGGCAAGAGGCCTCAAGGATGGAGACTGGGAAGAGCGGAAGAGGTGGAAACTGAATGGCGAGAAGCGGCACCAGCTGTAAAAAACCCGCTACATTTTGAGATGTCAGTCTAAATTAAAAATGTAAATCCCATGAAATTGTTGGAAGCAGAGCCTGTACTAACCTACTCATTATATTACACTTGTACCAATGGATGCAGCCACAAGTTGGGCAGGTGAAAATAATGTTAATGAAATGTTTTCCCATGAAAAGATTAGAGAAGGAAAAGTTTGGGTTCCACGGAAAAGAAAAGTTTGGTTTCTATTCCACAGAAATTATTAGCCTTGTATAGAAAATCATTTATCGTTTTACAAGTTTTCAGCCTTTAACATTTACATTACCATTTCAAGTACGTAAATAAAAATCTAATAATTTCTTTATCAAAATTTTATTTCACAGATATATTTTATACGCCGAATTTATTGTGGCAGTGGAAGCATTTTAATACATAGGAAGGAGAGAGGAAGCAAATGCCCATACCTGTTCTACAGCTGGCAAAGCTTTTGCTTGAGATCTGCTCATTATGATGGTGGTGATGATCATATATTGATGTTATTTTCAAGAAGTTTGGGTTGATGAAATTATAAATTCTTTCACAATGAATCCAAGTTTTTTTCATTCCATACTCAATTGTCCAAAGCCATTAATACAGCCCACATTAATTCAGAATACAATATTACAAATCGAACATTTTACTTGTTTCTACTAGGTAGTTCATCGACAACGGACAGGGTATAATGCTCAATTGTATCTTGATCTTTGTAAAAAAAATAACCTTTAAACATTACACCTTTGAGAAAGAGTGGGAACCAGAATTCATCATCAGGCCACATCTTGCCGAAAGGAACTTCTTGAATGGAAAACCACTGAGGTTTCATTTCTGAAACAAAATATAAAAACTGTTTAAACAAACATTTGCAAATTTTCACCCACACATAAACAATACTAATAACTTGAGCTCACCATCACTCTCTACAACTTGTCCAGTAAATGTGTTTGTAGTAAATACGTGAACTTCCAAAATTTTGGGGTCATCAGCAAATTCAAAATCAAGAAGGCCAATGTACTTCAGATTTTCTACAATCAAGCCACTTTCTTCCCTGAGTTCTCTGGAAGTTATAGCAGATATTACATCAATGCCCATTTAAAGAGCAGCTCATGCAAACGGCAAGTTATTGGGACATTGTCAGACTACAGAAATAACTAAGACATAAAAAATACAGAATTTACGAATTTACCTTACAGCTGCCTCATGAATACTTTCACCTGCCTCCACTTTACCCCCAAATCCATTCCATTTTCCTTCACCAAATCCTCTTTTCTTTAACCCCAGTAAAACTTCTTCAGCATTTCGTACTAAAGCTAATGTGAAACGCTGTCTGAAACTCATTTTGAAGCAATAAATTATTCTCGAAGCCACCTGCCTGTTCGCAAATGATGCGAAGAGGAGAAAGCAATCAATTGCACGTGAAATAATATTTAAGTGAAAAAACTGTTAACTAATTTATGAGTCCACAGAATATGATTTAAACTCAATGCTTGTATTATTCAATCATATTGTAATTTATTTCGATTAAGATTCTTAAGCTTTAGTGAAACAGCAGCCATTCAGAACAATGTACCCGAGGATTAAGTCTATTATCTGGTTTCGTCAAACGGGAATACATATTTTTCTACATATATTGTAAAATATTTCTGCTTTGGTATCGACTAATGGTAAATTTAGCGCTTAATACATCATTACAGGAGCATGTGAGACTATATCCAATCAAACTCCGCGCCTCAATCAAAATTGTACGAAGTCGTGAGTACTGAAAAATTCCGTAAAATATTAATAAGCAAACTTCAAATACATGGTTTATCTTAAAATACACTTTATTTTATTAAATGTAGACTTATCACAATGTCAAAATGCAGTTCTTGGTCTAAAGGGGCGGAAACACGCCATCTTGATTTACAGGATGGGCTGCGACGGGTGTTGATGTGTGTTCTGTGATTCGTCGGTAATGAATGGGATTGTCATAATTTTCTACATATTGTTTCTTTTGGAGTTTTAATGTTTCAAATGTACCAATAAACTCTTCCAAGGTGTGTATAATGCATTTTAGCATCATTTTTAACAACATAGAAGGTTTTTTTTGCATTATGATGGTTTTATTTACGTGATAAAATGCCAAGCCCTTGAAACCTTTGGTTATGGGTCATAGTGACGTGTGGATTTCGTGTTATTTAATAGAGTGTGTTGTTTTTGTGGTTGTAAAAATAACAGAATAACCAGTCTCTAATGATTAATAATACGAATATATTATAGTATTGGATTGTCAGCCGAGTGGTGCTATGTCAAAGTGGGACAGTGTCTATAGGAGGAACTTCCTGATTGCAAAGATTTTCCTTCAAGGGTTTCCCATTATACGTCCCCTAGTGGATGTGGTCCAACATTTAAACAAATTGACCATGAAGTGTATTCTAAGGTCTGTTACATTTTAAAGGACTATTTTCCATAGAATGTGACATTTAATACTTCAGAAGAAAATGTTATGTAAATAAAATAATTTATGTGGTAATAATTCATGAACAAAGTGAAATGTTGCAGATTATAAATTTAAACGTAAGGAATATTTTCAATGTTCACCAAAATTGCTTTTTATTTTTGAATGACTGTACAGTTTCTTCCGTTAATAAAATTGTATGTCCATTTGCCATCTATCATTTTGTCACTTTTTCTAAATTAAGATGTATACTTTTTAAAACATTTTCATTCCTACTATTTACGTTTTTGAAAATATTATAGTTATTTTTACTTTGAAAAGTTTCCATTTAAAATAATGGTTGCAATTTGAAAAAATATTTTGTAGTTGTTTTTAATAAGAAATCAATTTACTTGCATTTTACATTCTGTGTTGAATATTTGATATTCTGTGTTTGTTAGGTTGGTCCAGGTTTTCAAAATTTCAAAATCTGATGTTCAAGAGGTGCTTTGTTTAAATAGGTTCCCCCTCCTGGAATTGTGTAGTAATCGATATTTATTAACATTCAAGGTCTTTCAGATTAATTTTAGGATTTAAAATTGAACTAAACATTTAAAAAAATGTTAAATGACATTTATTGATTAGAGAAGAGGAAACCCTTTATCTCAAAGTATCACATTCAAGAGAGTTTATCAGATGTTTATCAGCTTCTACTGATAATATGAATTATGGGTGTTGCTCTAACAACTGATGTTATTTCCACTTCCTGTCTTACTCTGTTATTCTCAGTAAGTTTATGAATAAAATAAATGTTCTTGCCTCAATACTAGTTCTAAATAGAGTTAATTTAATTACAAAATATTAACTCAAATATTCAATGTATTAATTGTTTTGACTGTACTGTGTGAAGCAAAGTTTACTTTCTTTGCCTACGTATTGTAACTAATCTTTAAAAGCTAAGATTGCCGAGGGCAGGGTTTTACATTGTAGGGTGAAACCTTGCAGATGTTAATCTGAAGCCGTACACTCCATATAAGGTTTCTTTGTGAAAGGGGTGTGCAGTTGTTTGTGAGTTGGCAGGAAGATAATAGGAGTTGATGGTTACAGTAATTTTCTGGCGTTATTCATATTGTCTGTACAAGGAGCCTAAATATTCATAATTTAATTCCGAATGGTTTTTAGGCTCGTTATATTCTTTCTACTGGTAAATTGTATAGTAATATTGGACTTCTTTTGTGAAATTTATATTTTTTATAAAATGCACTTGAGAAATGTGACCCTTGTTTTTTATCTCTATGTAGTTAGCTCACTAGTAAATAAAATAGATTTCTTTGAAAAGGATGCTTGTTATCGATGATGGAACAACAAGTTATTTATGCTTTTTGCAGCATTTGATTTTTTTTATCTGAATCCCTAAAAAGACCGGATAACTTGAACATTGAGGGTTTGTGCATTAAAGTATTGTGGTTTTTGTTTCTTCAGATATACTGTATTACGTTTTAGTGGTGATTTTCATTACAAGGTACAGTGGGTGATAAATTTGTGATAAGCTGACTAACAACGACAACAAAGAAAAAGAAAATAATCATCCATTAAGAACATCAATTCATTTTTTACAAAACAATTATAATTTGTCTTATTTATTAACTCGGACTTGTTTCATTATTGATTTTGATGTATTGAGTTACATTTTTTTGAATTTTCCTTTACAGACTACTTGAATTAAAGTGCAGCACTTTATTATTTCCTGGGGGGCTGGGTTGTAAGTAGACTTATCATATATCACAAAGGCTGTCTAAAAATTCATACTGTATAGAATATTTGTTAATGTTTTTTTATTTCATTAGTTAGTAGAAAATTTTTTTAATAATTTTCATAATTGTGTTTATATTGCAGATGTTCAAATAGAAAATAATGCAAGCAAACATGGCGGGTTTAAGACGTAACATTGTGAATTTGGCCCACAATTATTCAGATGCTCAGGTACAAAAGTTTCTTTTGAGTGATATTGTATCAGTTTCATGCCTTTTCCTTAAGTATATAAAAAAATTGTGCACTCTACTTTTACTTCTACTTTTAACAGGTTAAAGTTCGGGAAGCTACAAGCAACGATCCATGGGGTCCAAGCAGTACAATTATGTCTGAAATTGCAGACCTTACTTATAATGTAGTTGCATTCACTGAGATTATGCAGATGATTTGGAAACGTTTAAATGACCATGGTAGAAACTGGCGTCATGTTTACAAAGCATTAGTACTACTTGAATATTTGATAAAAACCGGCACTGAGAAGGTAAATTGGTTGCAAGAATTTAACATAGACATGAAGTAGAGCATTTTTACTGAAGTTACTTTACTTTGTTTTTTACATATTTATTTAGTATTTTGATAAACTAATGATCAGAAAAGCAATTTATAGTTGTTGTTTTTTTGTGTGATGTGAGTCATTTATATTTGCCGGTCTTAAAAAACAGAGCAGTATCTTAATACAACATTCACTTTCCAAGTTGAGCTGAAATTGAATTTGTTTTCTTTCTTCTTTTTTAAATTGACATTTCATCTATTAAAACCTTATTCCATTAGAAAAGAAATCTTAGAATGATTTTGATTTTGTGTAAGATTTATTATCCTGTATTGACCAATGCCATGAAAACAATTTAATGAAATGTTTGTTTGACAGTACTAGCAATTTGTTAAGTTATTAAGATTGTTTCTGAAGAATAAGAGTGTTCTGAAAGAAATTCTTACATCAGGATATATTAGCTCTTTTAATTAACACATAGTTGCGTGAACCTTCATTATCCTACCATTGAAATGTGTTAATGGAATAGATCAGAGGTGTCAACTTGCACAAAATTGGAAGCTATTATGAAGTCAGTAGATCTGTCAATTACATATGTATCCATTAGTTGGTGTTTATACCGGAGAAATAAACCTGTAGTTTTAGAGAATTTTTTCAAATACAACAAGAACAAGAAACATTTTTAATTTAACATCTGATATTAACTTTGCACTATTTTACTACACATTTTTGGTAATAGGTAATTTTTGAAGGTCAAGATTTTTTTATTCTGAATGGTTGCAGTAAACAAAAGATATTGCATTTTTAATGATAGATAATTTTGAATTTATTTATTTTAGGATGCATTATAATTTCGTGGTCATCAGCAACCTCAATTACATCAACAAATATTTAATTCGTTCATGTTTTACTCTTACATTAATAAGGATTGATTTAAACCAGAGGTTCCTAACATGGTAGGTGTCGACTTCATGTTGATGAAATTTTGATTAGAGTCAATGTTGATCAAGGTGTTGATTTGGGTCCATAGCGGAATATGAACTGGCGATTGATAGGTATAGTCATGTTTCCATTGATTAAAAAAAAGATTAATGAACTAACATAATTGTTTTCTGATATAAGCAACACAACATATACATTACAAATACACTCTTCTATCTTATCTATCGTTGATCATTAGTATCAGGGGCATAGCTAGGCTGGTGTAACCAGTGCACCATTCCGGTCCCTCGAAATAAGGGGCCCATAATAAGGACCCCTCAGATGGATATTGGCAAAGAATGAAACAAATCATGCTGCATGGTTATTTTCTCCATTGTATCAGCCATATTCTTAAATCAATTAGATTTAAAACTCTAATGAGAGGTTGCCAGAAAATTTTCCTGTAACATTTTATTTCAGGGCTAGCAAATGTATCTTTAAAATTATTGTGGGAATTCTGATTTGGTGTTGTTGACGTTCTTATAAGAAGAAATAAAAGAGGTCATCTTCGTCAACATATTAGCTTTATTAAGATAGCCGTCGAAAGCTGGCTATCTTAATAAAGCTAATATGTTGACGAAGATGACCTCTTTTATTTCTTCTTTAAAATTATTTGACCAAAGGGTCAAGAATAGATTGTCACATGAGTGACATTAATGATCCATTTACTATTCCTTCTTTTAAAGGAAATGTTTGAAATGGACCATAGTTGTAGAGGTTTGTAGAAGTTCTTTGACGAAGGCCAAAGCCTCCTATGCCTACCCCATGATGGTCTTTGATTACAGACTTCCTTCAAATGTTCTCGTCCGCATTTGGCTGTGTGCCCTCCGTTCTGTGTGTGTACTGCGTGGGTTAGTAATGCAACTTTTTAATGGTGTTGCATTCATAATGGATAAAAGTAAAAGAAATAGAGCAAGAAAATTTCAGAAAAAAAATATTCTTTTGGATTAGCAAATATTAAAATACAATTGAAAATTAAGTCACCCACACAGTGACAAATACAACAAAAAATTAGTGCTGGGAAAAAGATGCCCAAGAAGATAGCAGATTCCGAATGGAGAAATTGAGAAAGGTCCTTAGTTCTGCTGTACACACAGTCTGGATATTAATAGAAAAATTTACATTTTCATAGTAGCGTAGGCAGAATATAGCAGAACGTTGAGTAAAGCATGGTTAATGGTTTTCAGAACTGAGTATTCAGTTAATAATATCAAGAGTAATGAATCATTAAACTTATAGACGGTTCTTGAAACACTTTCTTTCATTAAGACAACACTTACAGGACCAATAGCATTTAATGTATCTTTAAATAGGTTTGTGCAACCCAGGGTTAATTGCACATTTTTTGCAGTTAAGGCCATTTATACTTTCTGCCCCAGGCATCCTAGCTACTCAACTGCTTAAGATGTTTAGAAAAGCAAACGAATTATTACCACTTTTACTATGTATTCACAATGATACTCTATCACAGAAGAAAATACTCCCTGTACTGGAGAAATGCTATGGCTAGTTTTAAAAAAGGCAATATTTTGTAATTATTGCAGGACAGCTGCTGTTTCTCTGAGGGTGAGATTACATGCCCCAGTGTAAAAGCAAGTTTTCAAAGGAAGAACATGTTTATGAAGTTTAAAATACCCTTTCAAAACTAATCCTTTCCAGGTTAGAGACCCGTTGAGACCTCTTGCTCTATGAGACCTTCTGGCCTTGCAGCTGTGAAAAGAACTCTGCTTTCATTTGATAATTGCATGCTCAGTTTCACTTGGTTTCTGTTATTTGTGATACATAGCTTTCATATTTGAGGAAATAATACAGAATTATATTAAGCTGGAGTGTTAGGAATGAAGTGTTAGTTGAATAGTTGTAGTATTATGTAACCATTACCAACAATACAAGGAAGTGTAGTACACCAGGCAAGTCTCTCCACAGTGGCTCCAGGCTGGTGATGGTGCTAGCAATTTTGAAATTATGTTGGTAGTATGAGCTGTAGCTTGTAACAAAAGCAAACCTATATTGCTTACTCACCCCATGCACAATATGATGGATGTGTACCTGATGTTGAAGGCATCTTCAATGCATGAACACTTATTATCGAAAACTTCATTTAAAATATCTTGTGTTAATGACCTCATAATTAATGAATTTCTTTTTTAAGCTCACCAATTTTTGTCTGTACACAGCATATTTTGCTGTGCCCCCAAAAGAAGTAGTCCAGTGGAGTTAAATTAGGGGGCTGTGGTAGCCAGAGTTCTAAATTTAGTATTCTCTCCCTAAAAACTCATTCAAAAGTGCAAGTGATTGGTTAGATGCATGGACAGCCGTGTTGTCTCGCTGAAAGAAACAATGTCCCATTTAGTCTACCTTAAGCCGAGTAACAAATTTGAAAATATCTCAGAACAGGTAATATCCACGATCAGTGTACTCTTAAAAAGATTGGCCATATTAGCTTTTGAAATGACAACTCTCGTGCTGATTTTTTGCAGATGCGATGGTGTTTCTCTTATTGCATTGGGATTACGTAAAAACCAATTTGAGAATCTTTGAAGTTTGAGTTTGTTTTACCAGATAAATGAAACCATGCATTGTCCATAAAGTTTTATTTAAATTTCAAGTTCTTCTCTATTTATGAATATGTGGAACCACTGACAATACAGCAACCTCTTGTAATTACTTTCATTTCCTTCATAACCACTGAAGATTTATAGGGATACGAATTGAAGTTTTTAAGAATTGTATGTGCTGTCCATGTAGAGATTCTTGTCTCTTGTGCTAATATTTGAGATTACATAATACTATTCAACATTATATCTGAGATTTCATCAAATTTTTCATCTGTTAAAATTGTTTGAATGCCTGCACTTGGTGCATTGTGAACTGAGTCTGTCACTCAAAATGTATTTATTAAATCGTGAACAGCGACGTGATGTGGACACATGGAATTAAAAAAATAGGCATGAAATTGTAATTTTAATTTTTCTGAAAACATCAATATTGTAATGTAAAAATCAAAAACAGTCGTTTTTCAATGGTTAACGCAACAACAAATTGTTGCACTGGCCCTGTTCTGTATGTAAAAGCACAAAGCTTTCACAAGATAGAAATATACTGACCATTATTAGAATATTAACCGCTAGCTAACTCTTTACTTGTTTCACTGGTTGCTTCCAACATAAATGCAGTTTTTAATCAGAGACTGTGACTCTGCTTGGAGCAGAGGCTTTCCTGGCTTGGTGTACTACGTTGTAACACCTTCAATTTCTGTTTTTTGTCTAATTTGCAAAAGCCTTCATACAAGAAATTTTATTCAAATTGTAAGGGAAGGTTCAAATGAACTTATTTTTGAAGATATTTGATCCTTTTCCTAGCAAAAAAAATCCATTTCTATGCACAACTTGTATTCAAAGTGACAAATATTCATTCAATATTCCAGTTGTTTCATTCATAAAGTCTGTATTTGGATCAAAAGAAAGTTAGAATTTACAGACATGCAAGTCTGAGGGTCCTGTCCTTTGCTTTTCAGTGTCAGTTAATGTGGAAGATTGAATGCCTTCTCTTAGAAGCATGAGCAGAAGACTGAGACCATTTGTTGCCTCTTAGAATTTTTCTTCTGAAATATGTCATTTTTCATCAAAGTAGAACCTAATAACTTTCTATTGCAAAATATTGAAAACTGTCTAATATTTTTTTGTATTTAAATTCATAAAAATCATTAACTTTAGTATGCTCAGCAGACCCCCCCAGAATGCCCAGCTGTCGTTTCAGCTCAAGCCTTCGATGATACTCCTTAAGAGGCATAATATTGCAAATATATTTATCTATGTCCCTGTAACTTTTGAAGAATGATTGATTGTATTATAGAAGAATTATGCCACATTTCAAACATGTTCTTGCCATTACTGTTCTACAGAATGGGAATTAAAGGAACATCTAGACCAGAATGCACAAGTAAACATAAAATGATATGTTGAAAAGTAAACCTTTATCTATGAATAATATTGTTGTAATAAGAACAATAGAAAAGTGTTACAAACATTTAATTTTAAATATTACCAGTGTCACATGAGACAGACAATTATGTTTCATGTGCATTGCATTTCTGTCTACTATTGTCTCGCTATTGTCCCAAACTTCATTTGACATCTTTCTTTTACATACTTTTGTTTCATGTCGAAAGGAACTTGATGTGTGTTACATGAAGGAATTCTAATAGAATTCCAATGTGATTCAAATGGCACTTCTTGGTCTTTGTTCGGGTTTTCATTGTATTTACTATTGATATACTGACTTAACTTTGCATATAATGTAAAAGTATGTCTGATTGGAAGATTCCAAATAATAATGACTTGTACAGACCACAAATTTGAAGCACATTTTGTAAAATACTACCCAGCTGTTTGATCAACATCTACTTCATAACCTGGCCATGTTAATGGACACATTTTCTTGGTGTACCTTCTTATTAATTAACTTGGCTATCCGGGAGATGCCGCGTCCAGGGCACAGGTGCCTGTGCCCTGGACGCGCGTCTCCCGGATAGCCAAGTTAATCATGACTCCGGCCGCGGAAGCCTACGCTCTTACTTTCTTATTGTCATTCACAACACTTTCCCAATATTTCCACTATAAGATAAAACATTGGCATACATATTTTTAGTGATACCAAACTAGAATTAGTGATATTGAACCGCTGCAAGCATCAATTGAATGCTAAATTTGACCAGTGTCCATGCCACGAACTCTGATAACACATTGACTGGAAGAAAAAATGCTCTCTCATGAACTCTGTTCCTCAGACTTATAGTATGGCTACAATTTGTAAATGTATGGTCTCATACTAAAACAAAATAATTTTTCAGATCAAGGCAGCTGTTGATTTCTTCTCAAACCTTTTTTTAATTTGAAAATCATGAAATGAAACAATGACTCTAAAAAAGTTGTGTGTATCTGACTACATCGTCACCAGCTGGAGTACCAAACATGTTTTTGCACACAAAAGTTTTCTTCTAAACTTGAAAATTTCTTTTTATGTGAATGATTTGAATAAATATTTTGTCATTCAACCTTTGTGTGAAAACAATGCTATTCCCTACATATAACAAATTTGTTTTTCAAAACTTAGTGATAATTTGCTGTACTGCCATGAAAAACTCGTGATTCATCAGTTTTCATGTTTTGTACAAGAAGGCCAGAAAACAATTGAAACTGGAAGAAATATTGCTTCAGAACATATCTTAAATATTAGGAGATACATTTGAAAAGGTATAGCATTGAAATACATGGAACAAGCTACAGGATGGGGTTAGTATCCAAGGAGATCAAATGTCTCTCAGGCATTCTAGGTATATTCAATTATTTTTCACAAAATCTTTAGGTTTTCAGTATCTAATTTACTACAAATTAATGATAACAATGAAAAGTCACAAACTCCTGTCTATAATAACAAAGAAGTTACAAGGACAAAAGAACACCAGGAGTTGAAATGATGCCTCTGGGCATTATAGCGATTTAAAAAAACTTGTAAATTAAAACTAAGTTGTAGAATATGCTATGGCTTTCAGTTATTTCAAACATGCTTATGCATTTTAAAGAGTTAGAGAGTCATTGAAAAAATGAAGAAGAAAATTCATTTCTCTGAGAGATATTGTATAACAACTTCGTAGGAACAAAATTTTAATATAAGTATTTTTGAAGAGGACTACAGTTCAAGTACATTTTCAGTATTTGTTGACAATTTAAATAAATAAATAAATTAAGTTACTAGAAAATTTACTCTAATAATTTTTTATATATTACTTCCAATAAACTTGGCGGAGGAACGTTAAAAATAGGAATTAATTATGTTTAAAATTTTGATAATAGTATTATTTTTTTTTTATATTTTTGTATGTGGAGTAGTGTATGGTAGTGTAGAGAAAGTTATATAATGCTGTGAAGAATAGATTTAAAGGAAAAACATTTTTTGGGATCCCTTGATTTCAAAATAAGTTTTTTTTTCTTCGAAATGGCCATCTGCCCATCTGTAAACAAACACTGGCACCTAAACTATTTATACAAAATTTTCCAAAATGAATATTCCCAGTTGATGTGGTGAGATGAGAAGCCCTGCGGCTTTGAAAAGGATTCTTTGAACTTTGGGGATACTTTTCTTAAAGCCCCTAGAATGTTTACCAAAATTTTCTCAAAAATGGCTTCAAATTCAAAAACATGGAACACGATCAGGATATTTTGAACTCAAATAACAAAACAAAAGCAATGTGGAATATAATAAAAAGAATAGGACCAAATCAACTAGAAACATTGTAGAGTATGTTATTTTTAAAATATAACGATAGAAATGTGAACAATCCGGCAACACCTCTTTAACTAATATTTTTCGAGAATTGCTACCAATCTAAAAACTAAATAGTATTGCGAAACTAAAAAATAAATATTCTGCCGGTTTAGATTAATTTCTGGATTGTTTGTTAAAGACCTGAGCGCCTGCCATAGAACACCTGTTAGCTCACATATTTAATTCATCCTTTTGCACTGGAATTTATCCAGATATTTTCAAAACAACTAAGATTAAGCTGTTCTTCAGAAAAGGCAGTAAAAATTAAATTCAAAATAATCAGTCTATTTCTCTCTGTCGTTTTTTTTTAAATATTAGAGACACGTATGAATGGAAACCTTTCTCAGTAAACACGACACGCTTTCAGATTGTCAACATAGATTTAGAAAATCAAAATCTACGGAAACACATTTTCTTTTCTTAAAGATGTCGGCTCATCATTGGATGAAAACAAAGCACCTATTTGATTATTTTTAGATCTTTCAAAAGCTTTTGACGTCATTGATAACGACATTTTACTTTCAAAATTACCTTCATATGGAATCCGTGGTATTGCTCTAGATTGGTAATGTTTGTACCTTAAACAACGATATCAGAGTAGAAATACCATACTGGAATGATGGAACATTATGTACACACCTTTCTGACACATTGCCAGTTGCACTTGAGTCCCTCAGGGATTGTTTTTAGGCCCTATTCTCTTTCTAATATACGTAAATGATATGCCCTTAATAATTTGAAACGGAAGAACAGTTCTCTTTGCGGATGATACAAACCTTCTTTGCTATAAAGAAACTAAATAGTACAATATCAGACGATTCCAATTGGTTCCATAATAACAAATTAATTGTAAATGAAAAGAAAACGGTTGTAATACTGTTTTCCATTTCAAATAAACAATTCTGTGCTCCATTGAAAATGAACAGTGTACCATTGATGTTAAGGCAACAAAGTTTTTAGGTCTTTGAATTCAGTCAAACCTCAAATGGAACATCCATTTAAATGAATTGAACACAAAATTAAGTTCATTATGCTATGCATTCAGAACTCTTTCAAATTCAGTTAGCCTTCATACTGCTTGTGAATGTTGTGCAAATGTTCATTCCCGCCTGAGATATGGCGTAATATTCTGAGGAAATTCATCTTATAGCTCAGACTTTTAGATTACAAAAAAGAATTATACGAATAATAACCAAATCCCACCATCGTGATTCTTGCAAGCCTCTCTTTATTAATCTAGGAATTTTACCATTACCTTGCCTGTTGATTTATGAATCGGTGGTTTTTGTCAAAAATGACTTGCTTAAGGGCGGGAATATATTTTCAGAAAAGGCCGATGTCAATAACTATAACAGTCAACATAGTAATCATATTCATCTGGTGACAGTATCAATAGCTCATTACAAAAAATTCACCTACAATACATGTACATTATTTTACAACACTTCGCCAGATGATATTAAACGATTAAATTTGATAGAAAAGTTTAAATCCCAAGTAAAATCGTTTCTGCTGCATAACTTTCTATACAATTAAAGACTATACTGAGCATCACAAGGAAAGTAACATTAATTTTAACAGTGATATTTAATGTATTATTTACCATTTGGACTGTATAAATATGTATAAACAACCTGTAACAAGTATTGTATCGCACCCTCCGGGTCAGTGGCCTCCATCTCAGTCAGGTTTTTCATCCACTTTCCCTGATCCTTTGAGCAAATGTTGAGATGGCCCCTTGTTTTGCTTCTGGGCATAAACATAACTTTAATTTCTGTGAAAGTCTTCTAGAATTCAGTGGGAAATGTAGTTATTCAAATTATCTTACACCATGTTGTTGCAGCAGGAAGTTTTATTCCTTGATGAAGGACATGATAAGGGATAAGTACCCTTATAAAATCATACCTACGATAGACCGATTTTCATGGTTAGCTCTGAAATTTTGAAAATGACAAAAGGTTTGAATTTTATCAGCATCTTTCTACATCTACTATATTGAAGATACAGATTTTTTTCTACAAATAAAAGCTGTTCTCCACAATAAGTTCTTTAACCCATTGACTGCCAAAGACACTTTGAAGGATATTATCTGGGAGCTATTAGCCAAAGAAGAATGTTGTCTCTGTGGGCCACTCCATTTTTTCATTTTATTGGTGAAATCATTTTTAGATATATCTAAAAATAGTATTAAAATTGAAGTTAAGTGTCACATATGTGATTCACACATGAGGGACATCAGCGACTCTCAGCCTGACTTATATTTACATGGAGGTCACTAATGGGCCACATTTTTTTGAAGGAATGAGTAGTTATTCAAATGCAATGATAATCAGGACATTTCAAAGAAAATTCTGAGCTCTCATCCCCAAAATCATCATCACTGTCAATATATTTGTTTAACATTTCTCTCATGCAGAACTCATTCATGCAAAATTTGTTTGTATTGCAACTGCTGCTACAAGCGATAAAACAGCTCCAAAGTCTTCAGTGAAAATTGGCATATAGGGCCAAGTTTTACTCTTATATAATACTCTTAAAGTCAAATTTGAGTCCTACCTTAAGCGGACTGAGAAATGGAGAAAATTCTGAAATATCCTTTAGGTGCAATAGATGACAGCTGGTAAGAGTGGGGAAAAAGCGAGAAGGTAGCTGAGAATAAAGAGATGAGAAAACTTACTAGTACGAGGAAGGTGGTGCAATTTTGTAGCACCATTAGTTTATTTGTAATGTCATCCTGTCAATAACATGATTATTCATATTCCCAAATACAGTAAGTGTGGATTCACTTACCCTAGTGTGCTATATTTGTTTTGTTGTCAAATTCAGACATTTCTTACTGTGTGGCAAGGGTTGAAGATGACTGACAAGTTCTTTACGACTTTTTTATTTGGTTGTATTCTGAAAAAAAAATTTCAGATGATCTTACTCTTTGTGATCAGTAAGATCAACAACAAATGTATTGTTGTTATTATTAGGGAAAGGTGTTGAGGAGCAAATTATGGTCGTAAAAGGGGAATAAAGGTTCTGAAAATACATGCAAAAAGGTGCTGCTGCAACAACAACTTAATTAAGGTTTAAACCATTTACATGAACTCAGTTTCTAGAATATGCATATCATTTTGGACCACATTTTTCTTCTTTATAGAGTTTATAAGAGATAATTTAGTGCTTTATCAAACCCTGTAATTGATAGAAAACTGTTAAGCAATACTTGCCTATGCCTGTACTGCCTGAACTTATTTTTCCCATGGATCACGTTGTAGAATGTACTTTGCAGGCTCATCAAACTGTGCCTGTATGAGCACTTGGAAGCGTGGGAACCTTGGCGCTCTTTCGGGCGTTGTCAACTTCCCGGCTCCCTTCTCCTTTCCCTTCCAAATCCAGAAAGGGGTGCACAAGGGCTGCCAGTGCTCTTTTAGTAATGACGGCGACACAATGGCTAGGGTAAACATTTTCCTCAGGTCACTGATGATAAGTGGATTTCTGCACACCCATTTAAATGTCCTGATTTGCCTGTTTTGATACACTTTAAATCCAGTGGGAAAGGATTGAACTGTTGCAGCAACACTTGAAATTTAAAATTGACTTTACAGCTGCAGATCAACCATTGTCATTGGGATAGAACTCACTGGTGGTTGGGTAAAAGATATTTTAACATTTAATATTGTTGTCTTCTGATTAAATGAGATTTTAGGAAGCTGTTCAAGAAGAGAAAAAATATATTTTTCTGCCCAATTGTTTAAAAATTTTAAAAAGTGAAGAAAAAGGTGCTGAAGCATGAAAAAAAAGAAGGGAAAAAAAAATGCAAAATTTAGTATTCTCACGAAAAATGCAGCAAATTGTGTTTATTTCACTTCATTTCATTCCCCTAAATACATTAATTAAACTATCTGTATGAAAACAGCTATATTTTTTAAAAGGTGCCGCACCTTAAAATCTTTTCCCAATTATTGATATTATTATTAGTAGTAGTAGTAATACAACTAATAATAGTAATAATAGTAGTATTTCATGAAGAATTAATGCTTAAATGAATTTGTTTGGTCAGTTTCAGCACTGACATTGTTGTAATTGTTTTATTTTATTCATTTATAGGTTGCACAGCAATGTAAAGAGAATATATTTGCTATTCAGACATTAAAAGACTTTCAACATTTTGAAGGCACAAAAGACCAAGGGCTGAATGTACGAGAGAAAGCCAAACAACTGGTGCAGTTGCTGAAGGATGATGAGCGGCTGCGGAATGAAAGAGCACGGGCTCTAAAAGCTAAAGAGAGATTTGCTCAAGCAGCTTCAGGATTTGGAAGTGATGGATCAGTATGTAATTTTTTCTTCTCTCTTTCTTGCTTTCTCTTTCTCTCTCTTTTATCCCCCCCCCCTTTTGATTCTTCTGAAAATTAAATTTTTTTGCCAGTCGTGTAATCTTTGAAATTACAAATAATTTGTGTAGGTAAATTGGTAGTGGGTTCTTTTTGTTGTTGTTTTTTTTTTAATATGTATATTTTTCAGTGTGTATGTTGCCTCATAAGTACTTAGTGATTGTGTGCCACATTCTGAGTCATCCTACAATTGCATGTTGTGTAGATAGAGAAAGAAATATTGAAATAGTTTTTAATGAAGTTAGGTCAATTTCTCCACTTTTTTTATCCTTACATGCTTTTTTTTCCCAAAAATTTTGATGTCTTACTTCAATTTTCAAAAGGTTTTTATTCACACTTTTTACAATGGTTCTCAAAATACCAAGGAAGACTTCTTGGGTAAATCTTTCTCACAAAAACATAACTTACCTAAACCTTTTATGTTATTTTATTTTTTGTGTGGTTGTAAGAACAGGTGTACTTACCCTTTATGATAGGAATTAAGCTACTAGACAATTCACTGAATCAAAGTGTTAAATTTTCAGTATCTGCAAAGCAGATCTATGTGGCAAAGAGTCCAGATTATTTTTTTGTCTCCACTGGATGGCAATTGAAGTTTCACTATCCAGGATAGCTCATAAACTTCAATGTTACAGTTGTATAATTTATACAAATCATAAAGACTTAAATATGCTTTAAATTGCAATTGTTATTCTTATCTTGTTTCGTACGTTTATGAGTGCCTAAAGTAATTTTTCAAGGAAATTCAATCCAATGTAATGGGGAAACCAGTGAGAAGATAGAAAATATTGACTAATAAGATTGGCATGGGAAATTATTCATGGTTGTTTAGTCCATTTGTTTTGTCACTTGTTAGTTATTTGTCTTCTAAGCTAGGACTGATGTGCTAGCAGATAAGAAGGTAATAATAGGTAATAGAAAGTAAATTGTGGGAATGCTGATGAGATGTTATTGATGTAATTAAATGATGAAAATTGAAGGCATCTTCGTCAACTTAATGGATTTATTGAGTGATAGCTTTCAACAGTTTTGCCGCAATGATTATTTTGTTGTAATGATTTTAACACAAATATGTTAATAGTACCAACCTGATCCACCTTTCATACACAATGAATAACTTATATTTAAAATTTGTAACGCTATTATACTTAGATTTTTTTAAAATAAAATTTAATTAACTTTTTAAATATAAGTTTCTTCCATTATTCAATTTTTTAAAGTTGTTATTTCAAATGTGAATTGTAAAAAACCTAACAAAAAGTAATTTGTATCGAATCTCTAAAAAGCAAATATCATAAGAATAAAATTTAGTTTTAAATATTGTTGAAAAATCTGAATAAGTTGTTATTCTGATTTTTCAAAGTGGTGACAAGTTGGGGACCTTTCAAAAAATTAAAAAATATTTTCTTATTTTCTTTCATTTTTACTTAAAAATGTGTACATGTATGGTTTGGGGTTGCTCAATCTAAATGTCAAAACCCTCATTGGTTGCACATTTTCCTTTTATTTTGTGTGAAACTTACTTTGCACTGTGAGACCGTTTTGTGTGTGCTGGCAATCCAGCACTACGTATGGTGAGCCGTGTGGGTACGTAGTTAGACTGTTGTAATGACTGCTCCAGTGAAGTTCCCTTCGATAGCGAATCCTCAAGTCACATCTGTGTTTATATTTGCAATTATGATTGGCATGTGTCATTGGTTTCTGTATTATGCTGCTTCTTATACCATTAAATTTTACAAATTAAAATATTCTCATCATCACCTGATAGTAATTTAATAACATTGAAATATTATAATTTGATGAAGCTTTATTGCTTAAGAAGAAGAAGAAGAAGAAGAAAGAAAAAAAAAAAAAAGAAGTTTTCCTCTGATTGGAACATTTCTGTTGGTCCTTCTGAAGTACCCATGTAAATTTAGTCCTTCAGAAATTAAATAATATAGTTGTAATGAATTTTATAGAACCAATTTTTGTCAAAATTCAGTTGGGAAATTATCAAGATTATATGGGTTTAATGAGAGTGGGTGTTCCTGACCCCTCCCCCTCCCCTTATTTATTTATTAATTAACAGGTTGAATAAATATACAGCAGTTAACATGATTTACATGTGTCACTACTTCGCGAGGTAATAAACCTGTGTGCGAAACCTGAATACAATCATAGTTACTTAAATACTACTTTTGAGTTTTTTTTATTTTTATTTTTTCCAAATTAATTGAATTGGAAGGCACTGTAGTAATGTTTACATGTTTCAAAAATTCAGAAAAATAGTTTATTAGTAGAAAGGAGAAACCCAAGAATACCATTTGATAAACCAAAAATTTTCTGTGTGTGCACTTCTCATTGGATTGTGTGTTTGCTTCTTATATCTCATGGTTATGGTTTAACTGCATTATGTGTGACCTGGTGCACAGACTATGTGGATCTAACTTGGCGTGTTGTGTTCTGTTTTGTGCAGGAGGCTCTGTCTCCCCCGAGCCCAAGTTTCCCATCAGTGAGTGTTCTTTCTTTCTTGCTTGTTTGATGCATGTTACTCATAATGTACTTTGCCAAAAGCTTTGGACAATCTTTTTTCAGTTCACATAAGGTCAGCTACTTAATTTCACATAACTTCTGCTTAAGTACCAATTCCTTTCAGAACTGGATTTTATTATGGAAGGGTAATAACTAAATCAATACTTTTAAACATTTTTTTTTGCTTAAATGGTTGAAACATTTGAGAAATTAACTAAGAACAATATAGCATATTCAACCCCATAATGATAGAAGTATTTTTTCAAAAGTATTTTAAAATGATTGCAGAGAATAGGCTTTGTAAGGGATTATTTTGTTAATTTCAGACCCTTTAGAATCCTCTAAAAATTACAAGGCAGGGATATGGATATTTTTTTTTGGTTAATGTTCATTTTTAAAATCCAATTTAAAAACATTTTGGGATTCAGAGATGGTATTGATGAAAATCTTGTCAATAAAAATAATAAGAAGAAAAATGAAAAAAAAATAAAAATAAAAAGGTCTTTCCCTCCCTCTTACTCTCCCATTTCATCATTTCCTCTCTGACCTATTTCCCAATCTCATCTCTCCTATTTTGTTTACAAAGGTCATTTTAGTATGTGGTAAAAGTTTTGAAATTTTAAGGGCAAAATTTGTAGATATATTGGTCCTGAAATACAGAGAAAAATAATTCCAAAAAAGTTTAAAGTAATTGGAATATGGTTCAAGAAGTGCTGACAAAAACTCAAACTAGTGGTGCTACAGAACGACAGACATTTTCGTACTAGTCAAACTTTTTAAATTTTCTAAAATTCTGAACTAATATTGTAAATCAGACCTATGCTGTGTTTATGCGTTATTTCACTCTTTTCATACAAGAAATTAAAAGAAAAAAATTTGAAGCCATTTTTTATGAAAAATGTGAGAATATCCCAGGGGTATTAAGTAAAGAATACCCAAAATTTCAGGGCAGGGCTTCAAGTTATAATAGGAAGATGTAATATTTGTTTTGGAAAAAATTCTACAAATAGTTTAGGAACTAATATTGTTCTCAGGTGGATGGATAGAAAGAGGCGGGAGATATTTTCCACTGTGTTACACAAATTTCTCTGTAGTACTTCATATGTAAATAATTATGAGATACAAATTGTTATTTGAGAAATAAATGTCTGAACATCTTGACATTAGTATGAGCATACTTGAACAAAACAGACTTTAAATATGCATAAAACTTTTTTTTTAATTATTTTTTTTTTAAAGAATGTAATGCTGCTAGACTTTTTTGTAATGCTATGGCAAAAATGGTGATTTTCGGACTGGAGGGTGATGGTGCAATTCTTGCTTCACATTCAGATTCAGCGTATTGACATACATTGAGAAACGTGTGTCAAGTCTTTGTGTCTGACAATAACCACTGAAAACAAAGAATGCAATATCGCAAATAATGCAATGTTTTTCACGATTCAAAAAACTTGAGGGAGATGGCACAATTTTGACATCAGATTCAGTGTGTCAACTTACATAGAGAATCATGAGTGAAGCCATTGCGACTAACAACTTGCCTGTGTTATTATAAGTTATTTAATCTTTCCTTTTTTAAACAAATAACTGTGTGTTTGAATTTTTTTTTTTTTTTTATCACAGAGCATTATGTAATAATTACATTTGGTTCAAATTTTCAAGAGTTTAACCTGTTGTCTGTGACTGTGCCCAGACTACGATTAGTAATGGGTTTTACAAGTGATGATTGTGATGTGTTAATTTGGATAGAAGTTGCAGTATTATATTATGTAACCTTCACTTTGTGAGGAAGTATATACTGTAGCACCACGAGTTTCATCTTTGGACACTTACTTTCCCCTTAATTTATATATTCCTGTAGGTCCCCTTCAGTGTCAGCAGTTGACATAATTGGTTAGAATTTGGAACACATTGAAAATATCTTTTATATTAAATATCAAGTTGTGAAATTTGAGGTTCTTCTTATGCACCTTTTGCTAATATTGTCATTTAATAATTGCCATTTTTTACTTTACACAGCAGTTCCAGACACAGTGGCCATCATCCTGTGAATCGGATTCAACATCTAGAGGTACAGATCCACAATTCTCTTTATAAAAACACATAAAATAATTATTTCATTTTCATTTATGAATGTTGAATCCAGTTATAAAGTTGGGGTTGTGTGTGTGGTAATTTTAAATAGTCCTCTCTGTCTGTCTCTCTCTCTGTCTCTGTCTCTTTTTTTTGCAGAGTGAATTTTTTTTCAGTGTTTGTCAGCTAAGTTGACATATCCTTGTGAATCTCTCTGTTTTTTGAATGTTTATAGGAACAGATTCACTTTTACTTTGCCTGTCACATTGAGTTTACAAATTCTTATGATAAAAGTTGAGTTGATACCTGGGATGAATCTTGAAGACCTTGAAAAAATAAAAGATGAATGCCAGTGTAATGGCATGATGTGTTTGCAGAGCTGGAGACAGCACGACCACAGACGGTTGGGGAGGAGGAGCTCCAGCTGCAACTGGCGCTGGCCATGTCACGCGAGGAAGCTGAGCAAGAGGAGCAAAGGCGTCGCTCTGATGATGTGCGACTGCAGTTGGCTCTCTCGCAAAGTGAAGAAGAATTTAAGTAAGTGAATCTCACATTTATTTTATGGCTTCTAATGTGGAAGGATAGGACCGAAAGGCCTTTGTAATATTTTTTGCTATGTCTATATCTATGTAAAAGTTATTTTGTAGTGTTTTATAAGAGTTACTGCATTTTTGGGTTATTGCTAGGGGGGCAGTTACTTCAAAATGTTCAATGTGCAATTTTCTGACATTGTAGAAACCAACATAAAGATGGCCACGATAAGCGTAGTCATATGCTGGATCTTTTGGATGTGAATTTGGACACACGAGGTGCTGTGGCAGTAGCTTCCTCAGCCTCTGCCAGTCCCACAGCCTCAGTACTGGCTGGTCCTGCACAGCTCCCAAGAGTCGTTGACCCCTGGGGGTTCCCCCAGCCCATGGCCACACCCCCGCATACCACTCCTCCACGGCCGCAGGTAAATATTCTCCCGTCTTGTGACTCTTCTGTCTGGATTCCTGTACTGTTGAATGTGGAACCATGTTTGTAACATTTGGAAAAGTCAATTACTTTTTTTTTTTTATTCCTGTAAATTAGAATGTTTCTTAATTCTCAATTTATTTTTGAAAAATTTAATTTCATCATATGAAATTCATGTAATGTGTATTTCATGTATGTGAATTAACATATCTTTGATTCTATAAGTGAAGTTGAACAGTTTCTTTAATATATGAACAATTTTCCCCTGAAAATACAAAAATTGCAAAAATACATGAAATAACTAAAAAAAATGTTCAAAAGTACATAAAAAGTAAGATAATTCATAAGTACATAAAAATGAAGATAATCCATAATTCAATAAGATCCTCCTCACATTAGACAAAAATTTAATTTGTTTTCATCATTGAAGTTAATTTTTAGTGTGTATTAGCTGTTTTGCCAAATTAGTTGATAGGAGTATTGGCTGTGAAAGAGTCTCTATAAAATTTAATGACAAAAATGTTGTTTCTAAAATTGAAATTAGACATTCCGTACACTGTTTGTTTGGACAAAGTAGGCAATCAGTATCACCATTAATCAATTTGTACCAAAAAATCTAATTGTTCAAGCATCACAGAGATTTAAGAGTTAGTATATTCAATCTCAATAAATGTTTTTTATAGTAAACAAAAATATAGATCAATGAAAGGATGGGTTAAACCCAGACATCAGGCAGCAATTAGAAAAAATTATGTTGCATGGTTTCAATTTTGGATGTATAAATACCAAGGAAGGGGGACCAAAAAACTGATGAGAACATCTGAACTTCTTTAACTAGCATCGGGTGTAGCAATCTCAAAATTACAATCATATGCAGTTCATATCAAGTATGCCTTATAAAATCCAAAATTTTATTTAATTTGGTAATGTTTTGCTGTACATGATCTAACAAAGTCATCCCAGAATTGTATATCACACCGAGTCTCTTGTGGTTGTAAGCCTTTCAAGCACCATGGTCTTCTGAGCATAGTTCAAGGCTGCTAATGATCGGGATCTAGTAAAAGTGATTGCTTTGGGTTTTTTAGTGTTGAGGTAAAGATCATTATGTGTGTATCAATCTGACAAGGCATTTAGTTCATTCGGTGAGGGGGGGAGAAGTACTCTGTCAGTGTCCAATGGCAACTTCAAAAACATCTTAAGGTCGTCTGCCAATAATGATGCAAAAATATCAGTGATATTGAGTTCAACATCATGAAGCATCGTTAATATCTTCACAGATGTCTTTTACGAAGATTTTGATTAAAAGAGGTCCCAAATGTGAATGCCTATCTCTTTGTGAAACTGATGAAACAAAAATCATGCTAGACATAACATTTTTATATGATACCAACTGAACATGATTAAATAAATAGCTGCAAAACCATCGTAACAGTGCTCTGCACTCCGCACAAAAGTAGACGAATATGCTTGACCTCAGTGGATTTTTAACGAAGCGAGTGTGACGAGGACCAAGGCTAGCTAGTCTTGTCGAGGAAGGCAATGACAACTTATGGTCAGTGGTGTGATATGTTTATATACAAGCTACAATAGATTTGAATATAGGCATAGAAAATAGCAACCAATTATATCCTAATGTGTAGGTATATTATGGCACTTAAATTATTATATCTATCATCGTCATCATCATCATGAACAGCAGGATAGTAGGTCAGGTGCCTGAACGTGTTAAAGGACAGTAGATGTGGTGATTATTCCGTCAGATGTTCCTGAGCCATCCATGGGGTCTTACTATATTTCTTTGCCCTATGGGGTTTATACTTCGAAACTGCTTTAGGAAATCTTTCCGTTTCATTCTCTGCACATGTGAAAGCTATCCTGTCTGGTTCTCTTTAATGTCATCTACTATGTTTTTTGTTTTGAGTTTTTTCTGATTTCAGTGTTTCTTTGTTGATATAAACATGTAATTCCTACCAGGTGCCAGAAAAATCTCATATGTGTGGCTTCTAATCTCTGACAATCTTTGTTTTAAGGTCCATATTTCTGATCCATACATTAATATTGGCTTAGGCGTTATGCTGTTTATTCTTAGTTTTGTCTCTGCTGTCATATCTCTTCCAAATTATATAATTATATAATTCCATTATTGTATAAAGTATAATATATAATTGAGAATGAAATATTTAAATAGGAATACTCTGTTCAAATGTTTTATTGCCCTACATTTGATTTACTGTACTGGATAAAATACTACTACTAATTGTACTACTACCTAAACTAGAGAATAAAAAGATATTTCTCTGACCTAATTTGATTATTAGAAATGATTCTCAAATTGAAACAAAATAATATTGAACAAATAATAGTGCAGAAGATAATAGAACACTAGTGCAGTGCCGACCCTGAAATTCCGTTATGGATTGCAAGCAGGAATAAAGGTTATTTGTAAAGTTCAGTAATTATTAACTTTACCATTCTTTTCAAATTCCACTTTTCTTTTACCCTTTGTTTTCCAATATTTAAAAAACAAAAATGAGACACCGATAAAAGAAGCGTAGTTTGCAAACACATGAAACTGTAACGATTTTTTGTTTTTCCTCAGAAAAAATGTGATTGCTTACATATAAACTTCTCAAACCTACAGAAAGTTGATGGGATTCACAAGTAATGTCTAAAGCCTCCTCCTCCTTCTCTCTGTCTGTCTGTCTGTCTGTCTGTCTGTCTGTCTGTCTGTCTGTCTGTCTGTCTGTCTGTCTCTCTCTCTCTCTCTCTCTCTCTCTCTCTCTCTCTCTCTCTTATATATATAATATATATATCTCTATATCTCTCTCTCTATATCTCTCTCTATATCTCTATCTCTCTCTCTATCTCTCTCTCTATCTCTCTCTCTCTATCTCTCTCTCTATCTCTCTCTCTATCTCTCTCTCTATCTCTCTCTCTATCTCTCTATCTCTCTGTCTGTGTCTCTCGTCTGTGTCTGTGTGTTTGTGTTCAAAAGGTGATTGCAACCACCGAAAAACGCATTATGAGAGTGTCAAACGGCGAAAAAACACCACCCCAGTAAATTTCAGAATGAATTTTTTTCAAGAATTTCAATTTTCTGATTTCATTCACAAGCAATATTTCCATTCTTTTGTGTGTAAACTCAATCAGAGTTTATTCGAAGTTACATACAGGAATCATATAAATTGTTACAAGTGACAAACATTAACATTTAGGGCTTAATTTTGAAGAACATTCATTTCTTAGGATTAAAAAATATGGGTATTGCAACAAAAATATGACTTTCTCTCAATTGTGATAAAGTCTAGAACCCAATAATCAAGTAATTTAAAACTTGAAAATGTTGACTTAATGCGTTTCACTTGTTGGCCAACAAAATTTGGTTAAAAGAGAAACGACAGTAAAATGAAAGAAATGGACCATACCTTGAACAAAGTCTATTGATCACGTGCAAAATTGTTGCAAAACCAACTTTTTCAGGTTCTCAAACTCAAACAAATGTCAATTTGGCCTCAAAATTGCTTTAAACTGGCTGAATGCTGCTCTACATCAACAATCAATAGGTAATTTAGACAGAACATCTTTTATTTGATTAAAGTAGTTGGAATAATACTCAGCTGCCTTCAGCCAAGTACCTCACCTTTTGATGACTGTTGGTAGAGTAGGTCAGGGTAATTTGTCTTAAAAATATCTACATGACTTAGAGCCTTCAAGAATACTTTCTTGATTGTTGATATCAACTGATAAATATCTGGGAATTGAAATCTCACAGTTTCTGCAACATGATGAAAAGTGTGAGTAAGGCAAGTCAGATGAAATTTAGGATAAAAACTTTTATCACAAGCCCTGCTTTTCACATATAAGGTGCACCATCCAACTGAAATAGTAGAACCTTTTCATGTTGAACACCACTCGGCCAAAGAACACTCATTCATTGAAATACCTGGCAATGAGGTGAATATGCTCTTTTCACAGATGAGGGGTGAATATGCAACAAAAATATGCGAAATAAAAATAACTTAAATTGATTCTAAATGCCTTAAAACATATACAATTTGTTGAAACAGGATGTTTAAGTTACAAAAAAAATGCAAATGCATATAAATCACAGCAATAATAATAATAATAATAATAATAATAATAATAATAATAATAATAATAATAATAATAATAATAATAATAGTGATAATAATCGTAATCATAATCTTAATAATCATAATCATCATCATCCATTATTCACTAATTTTGATAGTGGAAATGCAAGCATTTTTATTAAAATTTTGGAATTTTCAAGTCTTCCAAACCTCACATTTTTGTTTGGTTAGGGTTTTTCAATTGATAGCTGTTAAATAGAACTATCTATTATAATTTACTGAATTGTCCCCCACGTTTCAAGAAAGTATGTGCTGTTGTAGCCCCACTGGTTAAAAATTGCATGTTGACAAAAAGAATTTTGAACTTCCTCTAAATTATATATTTTGTTAAAATTATTGTCAAAAGACGTGTTTCAGTCCTGAAAGGCTATTGATTTTCTCAGTGTGTACAGTATTATTCTTATTATGCAGTGTCCAATGAGTAGCCAGTGTAAGATAAACTAAAATATTAAAACAATTTTGCAGAATTCAAGCGTAATAAATGAAGGAGTGATGTGTGTTTTCTGTCTCTTGATTTACAGGTTCATATTTTTGTTTCCATTGCTTTGATTAGTGTTGTCCTTTTTGTTTTTGCCCAGACTTTGGACATCTTGTATTCATGTTGGGATGTGGTAAGAAGACATGTGTTTCAGCTCCTCTTTCGCAAATTGTCCAGCAATTTTGGAGTGGTTTTCGTTTACATTGTGTAAAGTATGTCACTCTGTCAACCTCGTGATATAACAGTTGTATAGAAAAAAAATGTAATTACTTACTTCACTCAAGAACAATAATTTGAGTGAGAGAACACCGATTTTTTTAAAAGTATCATTCTTACAGGCCATTCAGAAAATATGTTTGCGAAATTGAGCTTTTTTGAAAATCCTTTGCCCCTGTGAAACGTGTGAACAAATATCTCCTGAGATGAACATTAAGTATTGAATGTCCCTGTCTGAATTAAATCAAAATATCTTCACGAAAAATTGAGTGAAATTTTGTACATACTACAATTTTTCAAACTGAAAACAAGCAGCACAAACAGAACATAAATATAGTTTTTAAATTAAAAAGAAGATAATCTTTTATTAATTTGAACATTGATTTATAGTTTCTTATTAATATAATAAATATAAAGTTTAAAGTTAAATTTATATTTTTTACATAACATTTTCCATATGAGAGCTTAAGATAATTTGTAATTTAATTTTACTCAAAAGTAGCAAATTAGTGAGGGGTGAAAATATGAATAAATATTTTGAGAGGGTTCCTTTTTACCTTCCTCTTTCTCATCCTCATCCTCTTCCTCTTCCTCCCCTCCCCCCTCCCCATCCCAAAAGTGAACTTAATTTCTGAATGACTCTATGAATTACATTACTTTACATCAAAATTAGATATTCTATCTGGATTTACTTGTTTGATGTATTTAGTACGACTTCAAAGAGAGTAGTTTTAAATTTGGAAATGAGAATGATACATAATGATTAGATGTATCAATGAAATGTATACGAGAACTTCTCATATATTAATAACATTCTATTATTATCTTTCTGTTATTTGTCATTTGTAAAGAGTGTTCTTTGCTTGATATGTTTGCTGATAATTAGTGTATTACCTTTGTATTTACATTGGCTATAATAAGTGTAAATATTGATATCCATTCAATTTTAAATAAAAAAATTGAAGTGTTTGCAAAGAGTTGTTTTATCATAATCCCTCATATGGTAGATAATAAGTGAATGTTTTGTGAGACCTATTTTTTAAAGTTCCTATAACATACTGTAAATAAAAGGAATGAATTCACATTCTAAAAGAAACTTTAAACAAATTCTACTGGTCTTCAATTGATGAAAATGAAAGGACTGGTAATACTAAATATTCTAGACCAGATGTTGAATACTATTCTTGTAAGTGCTAGGTCCAATAATGTATTCCTCTAACCTTTACAGATACCCTGAGGTGGTTTTGAAAAGTGTACTAAGAAAGCGTAAACCATAGTAGTGCTAGAGATCTTAGTTACAGATCTACAGAACATTTTATTTTATTTTTGGAAATTAATTCATTTCAGCTTTTAACAATTGTAATTATTTAGTAATTAATATAAGCATTCAATTGTAAAGTAAAGCTGCTTGCCATTGTAGAGTATTGTTTCTAAATTCTTTTGTTTTTTGTTGGTCAATCAATGCCCATTGTGTATTTGCAATTTGTGACAGAATGACCCATGGAGCAGCCCCGCCTCTGTGCCCAGTGCCTCTTCTATGACTTCTCCACAATCTGCTGATCCCTGGGCACCTGTGCCGCGAGAACCTACTCCAAAATCAGGTACAGTTGGCAGAAATTGGATTCTACATATTTGTAGAAAGTTGCTTTGATCACAGTTATGGGGAAAGGGTAAAATTGTGGTGATTGGTTGTACCAGTAGAGTAACTGCTCAAATGTAGTTCAGATGGGGTGCAAATGTTTTTTTTCTTCTTTAATTTCGGCCCCCTGGCTGAAGTGACAGTACAGAGTTTTTTAATTGAAAATATTGTAGTGTAATATTAGTAAATGTTTGAATGTTTTGTTCCTCCCACCTCCTACAGGAGTTAGAGGAGGTTAAAACTCCTTTCTTCTTAAGCCTTTTGGCATTCGTTTTCCCACTTTCAGGGCCCTCGGTAGATTAATGCGTCATAGATCTTATATAATTTCTGGAAGTGAGAGAAGATGGCAAATGCTATGCTTCATGTGCATATTTTTCCCAATATTTACTGTCAATAAAGCCATTAAATATTGGTACTCTTTTGTAAGAAGGCTAAGTTTTATGCAAGATTTATGCAAATTATGCTAAGTTTTATGCAAAAATACTTTTATGCAAATTAAAGTTGTAAATTTACCTGAATTGAATAAAAGGTTGATTAGTTTTTTTAAATCCTTTGTAGTACGGTATTGTTCTTTGAAATCGTAAGAAACTTGGAACATTTTTAATGCCAGGCACTTGTCTTATAAGTTGTGAATTATTTGAATTTGATTCTTGTATTTAATCTTATTACTTAACAAACACTTAAGTTTTGTGTTGCGGATGTCTGTAATAAATAATTTTGCAAAGTAATAAAAGAGGACTCAATTACCTGTTTATGTTTAATGTTAGAGAAGGGCTAACAGGATATTTATAGCCATGACCAATAACTTTCTATTGATATTATGTGAAGTCTTTGGTAATACAAAACATGCTTTTTTCCATATTTTTGTACTTTCATTTCTATTATATATTATTTCAGGTTTGTCATTCTTTTATTATACCGAATCTTTAATCCCTGTTAATTTTTTAATTTTTTTATTTTTATTTTTTTTTTTGGTTACTTTTTTAAGAAAGTTGGATGAAATCAATAAATAATAGGTTTAAGTGTTGATTAAAATGTTTTAATTTAATTTTTTTTTTTCACATTTCTATTATATATTATTTCAGGGTTTTGCATCAAATATGTGATGTGCAATGCGACAGAGCCATTGCCCTATAATATTGATATTAAATTCAACGTTTAATTAAATGTTAGAATGATTTTGATGCTAGTTGTCATCAGTACAAAATTCTTAGAACTGTGTTGGACCCTTCTTATAAATTCTATTTACTATCATGTAAATGACCTATTTCTGTATCAACGTTTCATTGTGTCCTAGTTCTCTTAAAATTTTGTTCAAGACAGTGAGATTATCATTTGAATTTCTCAAATATATAAGGTACAGGATATGTTCTTTTTATTTTATGTGAGAATTTACATTTATTTCTCTGAGAGATCACTTATTTGATTAATGAACTTCACAATGAGGCCTGATCATCCTTTTAACCACATAATTGATTTGTAGTACTGTGTATTGGATAATGGTTGGGCTTTATTGAACAAAGGCATTATCATGAATTAGATTCTCGGAAGAAAGTGTTTTTTCATCATTATTATTTCACCAAGAAGCAACATGAAAATTAAGTTAAAAAAAGAATTGACCATTTAAAAAATTATTACTAGATCTAAGCTGTCTTTTTAATTAGGCAAACATAAGATATTTTATTTGATCTCGCAGACAAAAAATTTCTCACGTTCTTCGCTGGTTCTAAAAAACGTGCAAAATCTGAAAATTACTACATTGGTTTTAGTGAATAAGTTTTAGATGACCATCGCCATCTTCTTGCTTAAACAATTTGGACCACAGAAAATAAAAGGTTCCTCTCTGTTCTACATTAGTTTGTTTCAGACTTCTTAAATGATTAAAAAATGAAGCAGGTGCTTTGCCTTTTTTGTGATTAAAACATGATGACAAATTTAAAGAATGCTTTAAAAGCCTTAGCCTTTAAAAGAAGAATAGGCTGACTTAGGAAACTGAATTTTGGTGTATTGTAATTTACAAAAATTTTATCAACTTAGTTTTATTATATTTGATATTCTGGATAATTTTGAGGATAGATGAGCTGGATCATATAGTGATGAAGAAAGCGGAGTAGTTTGTGTTTTGCTTTGTGTCAGTGTCCTTTGTGACGTGAGAGCTGTGCTTCTGTCGCAGTGGTGAATGACCCCTGGAGAGCCATATCCCCCCAGCCTCAGCCTGAGTCTCAGCCTCAGCTCCCTGCACGGCAGACCCAGGACCCCTGGTCTCCCAGCACAAACACTGAACACTCGAGCCCCGGAGCCACCAGCCCCAGCGGGGACCTTGATGACTTTGATATCATCACCAACCGCCAAAGGCCTCCTGGCAGTCAGCTCATCAACAATGCCAACACACTTAATAATAATGGTAGTGACATGGTTTTTGTGATATGTGTGTGGCTTTTTTTGTGTTCTCCATTATGTTGGTTTTGTGTGAAGTAGAGTTGGATCTAATTTTTAGAAAATCATCTTGTTTAGAGGGATTTTAAATGTAATTTGTAGCATGCTTTTTTTTTTTTCTTTCTTTCCAGTACTAACAATTCAATTGTGTTTTTAATTATATTATTTTCTTGGTTTGTAGTTTTGTATTGAATTTTATATTACTTACAAATGGTGGTTTCAAGACTAAAAGACATTATTTCTTTGGTTTTCTGCGTGTAGCTGTAGCTTTTGTACTGACTTGAAAAATAGCTAATGTTTTTTTTTAATCGTATGTCTACAATTTTTTAGAATACATTAACTCTTACTGTTTGAATTGTTCAACAATTTTGTTGTATGTTAATATGTTAAACATGAAAATATTTTTGTGGTTTGCAGGTGGCACTTTGTCACCAGACCCGTTTGATTTGAGTGTCTTGGATGACACTCTGTCAGACAGTAAACAATCAATGAACAAAAAGACCCCCCACAGTTTTCTGGGAGAAAATTCCTCTTTGGTGAATTTGGACAACCTGGTTGCCAGACCAGCCTCTGCATCACCTTCCACAGGTGTGTTACGCAATTTGTTATGGAAATAATAGAGAAATAATTACTTGATTGGAGTAGCAGCAGCATTGGAAAACATCTGCAAAGTGTAGTGTATTTTTATCATATTTGTTAAAGTTTTCTGGGGAACTATCAATTGTTATCGAAACAAACTCACATGCAGCAACACTATGAATACCAGAATATTTATTGCTTATATTTCTGATGGTCAAATTTTGTGTGATTTTTGGGCAACATAACCTAATACTCTAAAGTATTAATGTGTGTTATTCACTAGTTATATAAACTTGTAATTAAATATGTTATATTTGGTATTTTCATATATTGTAAGGCACATCTCAGATTCACTGTTTGCATGCCTGTGGCTAAAATACACTTTGATAATAACCTCAGAGGATACAAAGTACACCATAGCTTGGTCTCTAAACAAATATCATTAATTCAAGAATCAACCTGATCAATTATTTTGCTGGTCGACTGATGCACCCAAGCTTTGATTCTTATGGACTAAAACTGGGAAAAAATGTCAATCTGATTGACCAAAATCAAACATCAATCTGGAACGAAGACTAAGGTGAGGTTAGATTGGAAGTGGCTAACATCAACAATCACTCTATGAAAAACAGGAATAAGTGTAATAGTGTACTTTTAAAAGCATCCTATTTAGCCTGAAAGCATAAAATATTTGTGTATTAAATTATACAATAAATTCAACATTTTAAATTAAAAATTTTACTTGAAATGAGGTTTGCTCTAGATTTTGTTTTCCATTTCTGAAATCTTTTATAGAGTCTAGATGAAGTGTGCGATTTTTCTAGTAGTGCCTTGAAATATTTTCCATTTTTGTGTGAACTTTTTGTTCAGGATGAGAATTAAGGCTTGAAAAGTGGTCAATTAGTGCATTAAAGAAGCATTCTCATTTTGGCTTAGAAAAATTTTAATTGAATTGTGAAATGTGCAGTTCAACCTTCTTTTTTGTGGCTGTATATTATTAGGATTGTGGTAATTTGCTAAGCCAAATTTAACCCTTTGGCTTCTTATATTGAGTGGGATGAGACATTGCAGAATCTGAACTGATTCCAAGTTACCCTTGACTTATATTTTCATCCTTTTCAGAGCTCCCTAGTTGTATGATGGTTTGAGAGAGTGTGCATGATTGTGGAGTAGATAATTTGTATATGTCAGTCATATTCATGGTTCAGTCAGAATTTCAGCTTGTTAGGCAGTTCATTAGGTTTTTAACTGATTGAAGGTGTGTTGATATAAATGAAATGGATGCCTTTCCCACTGAGTTATGATTGCTCAATGGCTACGGTTCTTGTGAAGTCAGTGGGAAACCCAAGTTCACTATCAAGCTCCTCCAAATTTTTGTTGAATGTGGAAAGTGCCATCCAATAAAGATTATTGAGTGTGGACAATGCAAAATCTACCATGTTTGTTGCAACATTTCATTTTTTTTAGATAGTTGTAAAGACCACCAAACTAAAAAGTGTATTGGTGTGAACCAAACATGTTTATTCTATGACAGCATTATAAACAACCGTTTTCATTCATATAATGGTGTTTTATGGCTCAGATTATTATATATTAGCCATTCCATGGCACCCATAATTGCATTGCATGCATGCGTGCGCTCACACACACACACACACACACACAGGCGCACACACACACACACACACACACACACAGGCGCGCACACACACAGGCGCACACACACACACACACAGCACGCACACACAGGCGCACACACACACACAGGTGCACACACACAGACAGACAAACACACACAGACAGACACACACACACACACACAGGCACACACACACGCACACACAGACAGACACGCACACACACAGACAGACAGCAAATATCATGGAAGGTAGTGGTAAACTGCACAGAAACAAGTTTTTCAGCACAAATGTCAAATGTGCGTGATGACATCCATGTTGCAAATTACAAAACTTTACATATTTTGATTCTTTTCCAAATATATAAAACTGTTGTACAAAAAATAGTGTATGCAGCCAATTTATAATGTTGCTTTGAAACAAATTTGAAAATCTGTTCCTAAGGACATTCATTTTCAAAGCACGTACTTATCTAATAAAGCGTAACTTTATACAGACTAGTTACATAATAGGGTGATATCTTTTACTTTCTTAACCAAATTCCCATTTCTTTTCTGCTCGAAAGTTTGAAAACTGTCAAAGTATTGCAAGCACATCATGGAGGCTTGTCTATGATTAAAATAAAGAGCTGACAGGAACACAGTGATAGAGTAAGTTTGTTGTCTCCCTCTGATAACCATCTGTGCTATTTGAAGATGCCAGATTGAGTGACTTAAGTAATGTAATGAGTTTGGAATATTTCAATATTATTCTTATATATGTATATATATGCATTGGTCTAAGAAGAAAATAGAGTGGAATCTTGTAGCACCTTCCCCGTTATCACGTTCTTAGTATGTTCATATTTTTAAGTCTCTGTATTTAAGTCTTTATATTCCATCAAATTATTCGTTTACATGTTGACCAACCCCTCTTAGTTCGTTTAAAATTTGTATAAGCAACTTGCTTCGCAAGAGACGCGAGTTTTCTGATGCATCAGTGCGATCTTCAATGTATGTGGTTTTCGTGATATTTTTTGGGCCCCTTTCACTTTCAGTCTGATTTCAGAGCCTGAGAAACGTGTTTTGCTGTACCCTCCACGTTATTTTTTCTTTTCTGTTTAGGCCTGTTGAGCGTGCATTGCGTTGACATGCATCAGTATTAGTGCTGATGACATCAGCTGCGTTGATGCCTGCTAACATTAGTCGCTTAAAATACGTCGCGTATTAACACTGTATTTTATGCAAAACGGCACACGAGCGCAGTTGGCACAGTCCCGCAGCTAAGGCACAACGTAAGTTAAGATAACACTAATTTTCTAGCTTTCAACACGCGGCGCCCACAAGGCAATATAATACACGTCGCCAAGAGCGCTCGTGCACCGTTTCGCATAAGATACCATGTTAATCTATGACTCGCGTGAAGTGACTCGTGTGCGCAGGCATAGACGCAGCTGACGTCGTTAGGTGCCCTGGATCGACGCAGCTGAGGTCATCAGCGAAAGGTAACGCGCGTCAAAGCAACGCCCGTGTGACAGGTCTTATTGTGCTTTACTTTGAGTGCTTTTTTTGTGTCATTTAGTTTTATTCAATCATTTATGAATAAATTAGTTAATCCCGTGGATATTTGCTTGTTACTTACGTATCTATTAGTTTTCTCTATTATAGTGTTTCGCAGACGGAAAGGTGAAAAATAAGTATAAATTGAGCATGTTTCGTTAGCACGTTTTTCTGCTTACGACGTTCAAAATTTTCGGACCCTTGAAAAACGTACTAACGAGATTTCACTGTGTATGATTGAGAGAACAATGAACATTTTTCCTGAGAGAAATCTCACTATATAGTGAGAAAGTCAAGTTATGGTATGTATAATGTTTGGTGTTTGTTTGCACTGTTTTGCAGTTCCTGCAGTGCCTGTCGCAAGTGCAAACCCCTTTGCAGGGGTGGGGTCTGCCCAGCAGTCGACTGTTTTCCCTCAGCCAGCCCCTCCTGCAGTGAGACCATGCATGAACCAGATCCGACAGCAGCCGTTTGGCAGCCCTGCCATGCCTGCTGTGCCAGCAGCAGAGAGTGCGTGGGCAGCAGCACCTGCAGTGCCCCTGAGGCCTCCCGTTCTGCCTGCTCCTCTGCTCCCTTCCAATCAGCCCAACCCCTTCCTCTCCTAACACTCTCTCTTCGTACATGTGACTCCAACCCTCTCTACTTTCTCCACCTGGATCTTTGACTTAAGTCTGTTTCGCTGTTTCTGTGTATATGCTTGAATGTATCATATCGCAGTGGTTTAGTGCTGCTTTTGCTAAGTTGTATATTTTGTCATTTGCAGAGGCATGTGTGACGATAAAATAGTTCTTGTGAAACTGACTTCTATAATAAGACACTTCTGACCCAACAATAAGACACAGAAACTGTTTTTGTAAAATGCAAGCAGTTGATACAGTGTGATATGTATTATGTTCTCTAAGAAATACGATTGATATTATGAAGTGGTGAGGTATCAGGACATAGTGCCACTCCCTAATTAAGTGTTGATGGATTTGGTATTAGAACTTGATAAAAAGGGACAATTCATTATGGTGATAGGAGTTTTACTGAATGTACCTTATTACTACTGGTGTGTTTATTTTAGACTTGCTGCTAACCATGGTTACTTGTGACCTGCCATGTTTGGTGCTGGTTTTGTGAAGAAGCTAACACTTGCCCTTGGTATTGTGTTAAGAGTACTGATGAGATATGATGAGACTGCTCACTGGCAACAACCAGTGTAAGAATGAAGATTTATATACATTGCATTTTTTACAAAAAAGAGAAAAAAATGGTAAATGACAATCTCATGTCTGCAAAACTTGATTATTGCAGTCACTAGATCAATTTCATGAGAGCAATTTTTTGAAGCCAGTTATTGGAGGTTCCTCTTTGATGAAATTTTGCTGCATGTACATTGCTTTTTTTAGCTGTCATTTGTGAAAAGAAGTTCCTGAGCCTGGCAAAGGTGCACATTGTCTTTGAAAAATTTAAAAGGATTTCTCATTGATTCTTGATTCACTCAAAAATTAATTTAAAAAGCAATTTTGCAATAATTAGTTGTTTTCTTTTATGAAGTCATGTATGGGAGACTGATTCTTAGAGATTCAGTTTAGTTTCTTACTGTGCAGCTATGGGCTTGACAATTGTGATGAAACATCACTTATACAATGGGACAGTATTGAAATTTAGATATGATATTTTTCTATTCCATTTAATAGTATTGACTATCAGGTAATTGTAAATATTCAGATATGCTCTTTGCTCTTTGTTATAAAACTTCTCAATTATGAGCAGTTTTGAGAACACTAGCAATCAATCACAAGAACTCTTGTGTAATCGTTAGCTCAGGTAAAGAGTAGGAAATTACAAATAAGAGAAACTGTTGAGGAAGTAGGGCAGGGTACATTGCAATAGAAGTGTATTTGACAGAAATAATGCAAGTGTCTTTATTTACAACTTGGTTACTCAACAACCAAAGTTAGACTGGAAAATTATAATCAAATTACATCTTAACCTGTAGCTGTGGATGTCAGAAATTTCGTCCAAAACTTAGTTTAATTTGTATGCTTATCACTTTGATACAATGCAAATAGGCAAACATGAGCACCGAGTGCTTTTTGTAGCTTCATTAATTTCTTACTCTTGTAATTTTGTAAAAGGAAATTGTCAAGAAGTTACAGTTAGCTATTGAAACTTACCCATTTTAACATGGCACAGTTTCCAGCACTGTTTGTATTATATGTTGCCTCCACATGGCAAAGTTTTATGTCTTAATATTACTGCTCCATTCCACATTTGAAATACTTTTATGTTGTATATGACACCATCTGTATGTAAATTAAGTACAGGTGGTGCACTCATTACATTGCAATCAATTATATTATGTAAGTTTATTTTATATTGTGTATATTTCTTTTACTGTATCATACATTACAATTTAGTATTGTAAATGCAAGAGATAATTTGATCAAAATGAATCTACTCTACACCCATCTGAAGAATAATCAGAACATTTTAAAGATTTTTCCCCTGATTTTGTATCTATCTTACCAATGCTAGGGTCTGCTCATCAGATTTGTAATTATGGTTGGGGGAAGTAGTTGGATATAATTGGTTACAGGTTTTTGGTTGCATGTATTGTATTGTTTTCTCTGTGTAACTTTTGTACTAATGCTAATACATGTGAAGATACATTCATATTATCATGTAATGAATCAGTTATTTCTTTGTCTTATTGTAAAGTTTTATGAATACCCTATTCTGAGGCAGCTTGTATTTAGCATTCTCTCAGAAATTATTAAAAAAAATATTTTAGTCATTGTTACATTTATGTTATGTGTATAAGTAATTATGGTTTATGATATAGTTGTGCTAACTTAATGCTATTTAAAAAAAAGATTATTCACTGGTGAAATTTGCAATTTTCATCTCAATGTTTAAATTTGTTAATCTTTCATTTAATTTGATGTATGTGTCAACATACCCCCCTTATATCAAGTATATTCTCAAGCCAGAATGGTTTATGTGCTGTGTGTTATATACTAAAATAACTAATCCTTTTATTCCCGTGAAAGCTTAATACCATGTGATCTAAATCTTAGAGTGGCAAATCTTTTTATATGCAGGTGCCATATTTTATAATTGTTAATAGGAAAATAAACGGCCCATCTTACTGGCATCCAATTGACAATCTTAAGGAACAACTCTTGAATGACCCTGCCGTCCTTGTCAGCTTCGATGTCATGTCTTTGTTCACCATGATGCCGGTGGATGAGCTTTTGCTCCCGCGGGCTCACTACGGAAAGAGCCGACCTATATATTTGGGGGTATAGAGACCTTGAGAGGCAGCTATATAAAAATTGCACAATAGTAGTGTGGCCCGACGGCCCTCACGCCGTAGCTGACATCTTCCAGCATCTCAATAACACACACAAAAGTTAATTAATAAAAATAATTAATAAATAAAAAAAATTTTGTTATGGAGGTGGCAACTGTACTGCGATTTTTATATAGCTGCCTCCCAAGGCCAGTCTTCACAGTAGCATCATGTCACTGCATTTCGCGTCTTTCCTCGGTGGTGACGCTAGATGTCGCATGATTGTGACCGTACCGAGCACTGCTTGATCCTGCGACATCTAGCGGCACGACGGAGAAAGCCGCGAAATGCAGTGACATAATGCCACTGTGAAGACAGGTTTTGAGAGGCAGCTATACAAATACCGCACGATAAAGCGGAGGGGTGGGTGGGGTGAAAAATGACCATCAGAGCAGCTACACCATAGAGTAAAGATGTATATAGAGGGCTCATGAGGCTTGTTTCGAGCTACCTCCTTTGAATAGTTTCCCGTCCGCCGATAGAAAGCGCTAACGTTGCGAAGTGTGAAGGGAAGAACAGGACTGGCTGTTGGTGGGGGGTATTTGTAGGAAATATCGCGCGGTGCAGAGGGACACGAAAAGGGGGTGTTGTATCCATGCCGACGGGAGGCTCTCGGGTGGGCCGGCCGACCTAGCTGGTCCCGCTACCTGCCCCCCTCCCTCCAGCCTCTGAGCTTCCCAGGCGACTGCGGGGTCTTCCTGACGAACGATGGCCAGCATTTGCCTCCAGTCCAGTCGAATGGTGGAAAATAAAAGAAAGTTTTGGTGTAGTTTTGATATTTGGTTCCTATATTTTTTGGGGTCGCTGATCACGAATATCAGGTTTGCCAAGAAAAGTTTTGTCTAGAAATACGTTTTTAAGCAAAAAAATACGTAAATACCACACCTTTTGTCAGTTTTTTCAAAATAACTCAAAAGCCATCCATTTTTCGTAATTAATGGTCATATACAAAATGAAAGAAGATAAAATTACCTACCTAAAATGTTCCTAAGAATTGTTTTTCCGATAAACGATTTAGCCGCGAGAACACCACGAAATTTGGTGATGTAAGCGAAACACGTGAAAAACGGGAATTATCCTATTTTATCTCAATATAACTTAAAAACTATAAATTTTTCGTAAATATTAACCGGATATGGAATGAAGGAGGTTAAAATTGCCGACAATGTGAATGTACAGTTTTCTTGTAGGATCAATGGTATTGCCGTTAGTGTGCAAAATATCCCGGAATGTTACTGTGAAAATGGAACTCCACTTAACCTCCTTCACTACATTTATATCCAATGAAGTTGTATGCAAATAAATATAGGGGCGTGAAAATCTATTTACATTTTAATTGGAAAAAGGAAACTAGGTAATTAATAAAGTGCAAGAGAAAATTAATATTTTGGAAGTCGAACGTGCCTTCAGCGATGCGTAGGTTCTGAAGGCCCTAGTTTTTATAGACATTATATATATATATATATATATATATATATATATATATATATATATATATATATATATATATATATATATGGCATTCGCGTTTTTTTACCGGATAAATTAAAATATTTTGAAAAATCTTAAATAAAAGTACTTTGTTCATATTTTTGGCCTTGTTTCCGCGCAAAGTTATTGATGACAAACCTGAACACTCGTTATAGCATTCTAACTACTAACATAGAAGCAATTTAGTGTCCAAGTTCAATACGTCATCAATGATGGGTTTTTATCTCATACAAGAAACACGAGTATACGAGTATATCCGTAACAATTACATTGATTATGTGTCGAAATATCTCCTTAGATGTTTTTATGGTTACTCTGAAGTGCTAAGCGAATTAATATGTCTCAAAAAAAAAAAAAAAAAAAAGTGCGTACATAGTGGTAGACAAGACAATGATTCATATGACGTGGAAAGAAAATTTGCTTGCTACCACGAATAATGAAAGTCGGTTAATAGCAATGTTCAATACAAAGATTTTATCAGCAGAAATGGCTTGCAAACAAGCGAAGGAAGACGCGGACACCCCGATAATGAACACAGTTTTGTGCTTAGATCCAAGTAATGAGACTGATTAAAGTTGGTGAGGATGTAAGAGATCTGTTGGTAATATGGTTAGATCTCTGCCAGCATGCAAAACAGAAGAACGACAAAGTTTCTTCACCCGATTGCTACCATAAATGAAACCTTTACCGATAACTGTTTCTCCCAACCAAATAAGTGATTACGAAATCTCGGTTTAGTCCAAGTACGGAATAATGAGCTTTGCTTTATAGAAATTTGGACGGAAATTTGCGGAAACACAAATTTGCTTTACAGAACATTGGTTATCGCCTAATTCCAAACTTCTACATCGCAGGCTTTTATTGCAGAGAGAGAGAGAGAGAGAGAGAGAGAGAGAGAGAGAGAGAGAGAGAAGACAGAAGAGAGACAGAAGACAGAGACAGAGAGAGAGGGAGAGAGAGACAGAGAAGGAGAGAGAGACAGAGACAGACAGAGAGAGAGAAGAGACAGAGAGAGAGGGAAGAGAGACAGAGAGAGAGAGAGAGAGAGAGAGAGAGAGAGAGAGAGAGAGAGAGAGAGAGAGAGAGAGAGAGAGAGAGATTTATAGAGAAATATTTTCGAAATTTCTGTTGTACATCTTACTTCACTAAAAGTGAAAATACTTTGCATCTACAGACCTCCAACAAAGAGAACTGCAGATTATATTTTGTTCTTAGGAAACCTGGAGATAACACTTAACAAAGTCAGCAATCGCTCTTTTGAATCCATTGTTGTATGCGGAGATTTTAACATTGATTTTCTGGTCGAATCTTGCGAGAAAGAAAAGTTTCTTAGTTTAATTAATTCCTTGAATTTGGACATTGCAATTAATGTACCTACACGGATCACACAAAATTCGATGAAGGCAATTGATCAAATTATAATTAACAAAACTACTACTCGATATTCATATCGATATTCATATCGTTGAAACAAAAGATTTAGGATACAGTGACCACGATGCACAAATTTTTACCATTATAAGAAATGCGAACACTGACACAATAAATAATACACGTATGACTAGATTGTTTACAAAAAGTAAAATAAAATTATTCATTGATTACTTGATGCAGGAGTCATGGGAAGTGGTTTATAATACTGTTGATACAAACGACAAATATAATCCTTTTTTTTTTCAACTCTTTCATTTCATTTTTACACTTACTTTCCTCTTCAAAAAAGAAAATTAAATATTTCACGGAAAAGTCGTGGATAACACAAGGGATTAGGACATCTTGTAAAAACAAGCGAATTCTTTCTTTCATTTCTAAACGTCATAACGTATCTCAAGATTTGCTTATCTATTTTAAAAAATACAAAACATTATTACGAAAAGTCATAATGCAGGCTAAAATCATGAAACACGATCAGGATAAAATTGAGTTTATATCCGGCGATTTTATTTTGTTTTATTGTTTAAGGTTTCGACTTTTCATTTCGGTACTCCCCGGTGCCCTCCCTATATGAAATGAACGAAGCGTTTAATTCACGGTATTTTGTACTAATAAAGAGTTCATAATAATTTATAACTGGTATCTTGTAAATAATGCAAACTTTCGGAACTAAATGCTGAAGATTGAGGATATATAAACACGTTTTTGTAGGTGAGTGTATCTCGTTGCGGTATCCTGTTTTAGAAAAGTTTTTGTTTAAAAAAAAAGCGTTTGTTTACCGAACTTGTGTACTACTAGACTGCATTTCTTGTGGCAGTGGTGGTATACTCCATTTCCTGTGACAGTTGTAATGCGCAATTATTGTCGCGAATGGAAGATCCTTCAAACAAAGAATCAAAGAACACGTACAAGCTCATAAACACAAAAGAACACAATCACACTTTGCCAGCCACCTCTTGGAACAAGAACACTCATAATGCAGACAGTGAAGTAAAAAGTGAAAATTGAAAACAGGTACACTGACAGACTTCCATTAGAAGCCATACACATAATTTATTAAACAATCCCCAGCACACTATTTTGAATGAACAAATTCCTTCTCTCTCACTCCTCCGGAAGCTGGCATCCCAGGCACATTAACCCCTCCGCCCGCCTCTTTTCCACCACCCGACCGGACCTTCCTTAATGGCCGTTTCTTAGAAAAAAAACAAACCGTTCTCCCCTCTCCATTGAGAGCTTTCTTTGAAATAGCTTGCAATGCCCTTGACCTTCGATGTGTTGCCTGATCCGAGGCTCCTAGCCGCGTCAGAATCCATACGTCGGTTTGCTCATCAGAATTTATTTATTTTCTACATTGTTTCATTTTCACTTTACTTTAGAATAATATTGATGTCATTCCAAAAAACTTTCTTCTTTTAACAGTTATCGCACGTTATAGCATCTTTAACAATTATGTTACATTGTACATTTGTTATTTCATGTATTGTTTATTCAAAATTATGTTTATTTTGTTTTATATTCCATTTTTCTATTTTGCTTAAATTTAATTTATTGAATGTATAATAATATTCTGTAGTAGATAAACTTTTATTTTTCAATACTGTTATTATTTTAGCAGCACTGAAGATGACCGCAATGCGACCGCAAAAGCTTTCTGCCAAAATAAAGAGCTTCGGCAAAACAACGCCTCAATTGTATTTCCAGAATTATAAGCTATAGTCGAATTCATTCTTTCTCCTATCTAATAGATGAATCTGCTAATAAATGCTTGAGCAACGCTGAACTCTTCACCACTATATGATAAATAATTTTGTATTTACAAACTTGCAATGAATGAATTAGAGAAGTGCTCGCATGATTATAATAAATATGGTCACAGGATCACGTCATTTTGGAATGCAGTTAATTGGTTCAGTGAAGGGGTAGGTCCCGCGTGCTTATGCGTAGGGCAGCACCCTGTCATGTGCTCCCTAGCTGTAAATGCCGTAGAAAGATCTTGCGACAGTAACAGTTTCAATGATTTTAAAATGCCGCCACAGGGTACTGGAGGGGAGAAATCGGTAGTGGGGGCAAATGGGCGACCTGTGCGCCCTCTACTCGGACACCACTTTCCGAGGAACTAAAAATTCGACGGTGGCGCCATCTGAATTGGACACCATTGCTGGGTACCCTCTCGGCTGCCCGCAGTGAGCCGTCTATGCCTCTTTAGTCTATGGCTACACTTCCGTTTTATAACAGGGCCTGAGGGCCTTGTCTTCACGATGGAATATGGTACGCCCTTTCACTCTTTCTCGGTCGAATTCTTTGCCAATTGAACATGGGGTCCCACAAGGTTCGATCTTAGGACCGCAGGTTCTTTCTGTTGTACGTAAACGATATGCCCTCATCTATTGAAAATGGAAGAACAGTTCTGTTTGCCGATGACACGAATATTCTTTGCAAAAAAGGAACAATAAATAGTACAATTTCACAAGTTTCAAATTGGTTTTGTAATAACAAATTAATAGTTAACGAAGGAAAAACTGTCTCAATGCAATTTTGCGTTTCAAATCGGCAATCGTAGGCTCCATTGAAAATGAACAATATGCAATTAGCTGATGTTAAGGTAACAAAATTCCTAGGTCTCTCAATTCAATCAAACCTCTAATGGAATGTACATATAACAGAATTAAACACTAAATTAAGCTCATTATGTCATGCATTCAGAATTCTTTCTAATTCTGTCAGCCTTCATGCAGCTCGTTGCGTGTATTTTGCAAATGTACATTCCCGCCTGAGATATGGCATAATATTCTGGGGAAGCTCATCCTTTAGTTCCCAGACATTTAGATTGCAAAAGAAAATTATCCGAATAATGAAAAAATCCCATCCACGTGATCCGTGCAAGCCTCTTTTCATTGAGCTTGGAATCTTACCATTGCCTTGCCTATTTATATATGAGTCTGTAGTATTTGTCAAAACGGTGGGAACTTATTTTCATGTAATACTGATATTTATAGTTACAACACTCGATGTAGAAATCATGTTCATCAAGTGTCAGTATCAACATTTCACTACAAGAAATCCACGTACAATACATGTACGTCACTTTACAACGCATTGCCAGATGAAATTAAACAATTAAAATTGGTACACAAATTTAAGTTAAAAGTAAAATCTTTTCTGCTGCAAAACTGTTTCTATACAATTAGAGACTAGACTGATCGTCAAAAAGAAAAATAATGTTTACTTTAACAAAACCAACATATTGTAACGAATATTGCGTCATCCCCCGGCGCCACTCCGAGGTGCCTGTGGGTTACGTCATCTGCCGGCGACCACGAGCTGCCCGTGAGCGGGGGGAGTTGCATCACCTGCCGGCGGATTACTCCAGAACAGTCGCGGCGTCCGGAAGGTTCTGGATTGTCTTGACAGGTATAAATACGCGACGACCGGCGACCGCGGGTCAGTCTTGAGTCCGCAGTTGTAGCTGAACTGTGAAGTGTGTGCATCGCGGTGAATAGCTGTGCAGTGAGTGTGCTCAGTGAAGTGAACCGTTGTCAGTGCATCGTACTGTGGTCGGTGACGTGAACTGTGACCAGTGCATCGAACTGTGATCAGTGCAGTGAACTGTGGCCAGTGCTTAGGACCGTGCGAGTGTGCAAGAGGAGTGTAGTGTAAATAAATCAAGAGAAGTGTTAGTGTAAATAAATCAAGTTTTTTGTTAAGAAAAAAAAAATTAAAATAAAAATAGTAAAAAAGAAAAAAGTGTTGTGGGGTATAACGAGTGGTGAATTAAAACATTAATCAAGATGAGTTTTACAAAAGTTTTACGGGATCTGAAAGTGGCCGAGTTGAAGAGAGAGTTAGAAGAGAGGGAACAAGACACTTCTGGAACGAAAGCAATATTACAAGAACGTCTTGCAAACGTGATGAAGGCAGCGGCGAGGATCCAGGATTTTCTCTTCAAACAACGGGAACTTTTTGGACCTGTCCAGCCTTTTAAAAGGAGAATTGATGGAACATTCAAGAATTTTAAAAGGAGAATTGATGGAAAATTCCAGAAATTTAGAAGCAAGGTTATCGGAGAATTCCAAGAATTTAGAAGGAAAGTTAACTGAAAATTCCAGAATTTTAGAAGAACTGACTGAAAACTCCAAAGCTATAGAAGAAAAATTGATCAGAAAATTTCCCAGGATTTTGGAAGAAAAGCTGGAACAGAAGATAAAAAGAATAATAAATTGATTCGAGAAGAAATGGAAGAAAAAATTGAGAAGATAGATGGAAAATATTGAAGAATGAGGAAAGTTACTAAATCTATTTAGAAGAGAAGCTGAAGGTTTTACCCCCTCAACAGAAAATCAAAATATAAACATCCCCAAGGAACCACTAAAAATGGCACCAGTAACCACCGTACGGGGAGCCACTGGGGAAAAGCACGAGTAAAACCACCTACATTTGATGGCACTTCTTCGCCGAATTATTTGAAGCAATTCAAGGCTGCTGCGAGTAAATGGCTGGTCCGCAACAGATTGTGCTAGGCCTGATTTTGGCTTTGCGTGGTAACGCCGTCGATATTCTAGAGACAATACCGACCAATGAACAGTCCAACTGACAAATTGTAAAGAGAAACACGGTACGGGCAAGCGCACCTGGAAGACATGTATTTTACCCAGCTAAGGAATCGTTTTCCCAGAAGCAGGGGAGAGTCTTCAAAATTGGAAGCTGATATTTCTCGTCTGGTGCGCCTTTCGGACCCTGAGGGCTAGAAAGTTCCTGCAACCCCGCCTCCGGTGCTTTATTGAAGCGCACATGATGCAGAAACACAACAAGCATTAAGACTGGCAAGACCGAAAACCTTAGCTGACGCATTAAGTCAAGCCTAGACTTCCAGGTTGCAAAAAGAGCATCGAAACGTGACGGACGAGTACGAGTGGAAACCGGCGTCGTACTTGACGAAAAATATTTTGAGGCAATGGTGGAAGGTTGGTAGACGCACGCATTTCTAGTGGCAAAGGCGACAACCTCGATGTTGGGTTGTGGAGAATTAGGGCACGTGAAAAGTCGATGTGACCGTCCACGGGAAGCAACAAGAGAGCAGCAGTCTGTTTGTAAACGCAGCAGTCAGCAGGAAAACTGAAAAGCATTGTTGTCATGCGGAAGAGAAGATTTCCCTACCTTAAGGTCACTGTCAGTTGAAATGGCAACCAGAGAACTTCAGAAAGATCAAAAAGAGGACACGGAATTGAAACATTTTTGGGAAATGGAAAATAGCAGGACGGAGCCCAAAGTTGTAAGAAATAGCTCCTGTTCTTCAGCAGTAAAATCATATTGGGCCAGGGGATTCGATTACTGAAGAGGAAGGTGTTCTAAACGAGTTCTGGAAAGTGAAGAGGGCCCCAAAAGAGGCCCAGATATTGTTACCAGGTAGGGCCCCTGAAATATTGAGAGAATTGCATGATGGAACTTCGGGAGGACACCTCGGTATAACGAAAAACTTAGAAAGTGCCGAACGATTTCACTGGGTTAATTCAAGAAAGATGTAAAGATGTGGTGCACAAAGTGTCAAGTTTGTGCTACCAGCAATGGGCCACATAAAAGAAAAGGGAGCGAAGATGAGGCAATACAACGTTGGGAATCCTTTCAGACGAATTGCCATTGACCTGGCCCTTTTCCCAATGTCAAATGATGGAAATAAATACATACTCGTGGCTATGGATTATTTCAGAAAATGGGTTGAAGCATATCCCCTACCTAGAAAGACTGCTATCTCGAAGTACTGGTTAAGGAATGGGTGAGCCGATTTGGTGTCCACTAATTGATTCAGATCAGGACGGAATTTCGAATCCCAGTGTTTCAAGGGTGTGTGAACTTCTTGGAATAGAAAAACAAGAACGACAGCCCTACATCCGCAGTCAGACGGAATGGTGGAACGCATGAACAGAACAATGGGAAATATTTAGCGAAGGTCTGTCAGGATCACCAACGCGACTGGGACCAATACATACATCTTTTTCTTCTAGCCTACCGCTCATCTGTTCATGAGACAACTGGGCAAACGCCCGCATAATATCCTCTTAGCCCCGAACCGTCTCCATGTGATCTACAGTTTGGTTGTAAACTAATGAAGAAATAGCCGGTGAAGACTTTGTAAAATGACCTAAGACGGAAAATGGACGTAATTCATAACCAGGTGCGTGAAAGAATCCAAATCGCAAGTGACAGGATAAAAGACCGGTATGACATCAAAGCTGAAGGAGGAGGTTATCAACCTGGAGATCATGTCTGACTGTTTAACCCCAATGTCGCCGGGTTTGTGTCAAAATTACAACGACAGTGGGAAGGACCGTACGAGGTCGTGAAGAGGATAAATGATGTTGTCTACCGAATTAAAAATTCCCGAATGGAAAACCACGAGTCGTTCATTCGAATCGGCTGGCCCTCGCAGGAAGTAATGAAAATGATGAAGAAAAGACCGCACGAGTTTGTGAACTGGACATGCAAGAGTGCACATTTCAGAGTTTATGTCTCGTATAATGAAAAGCATCAAACGCGTTATGGGGTAACAATGGAGGGGCAACGGGATTTGTTGCCTACCCCAGGAATATGCATTGCGCATTGTTCGCCCGGTTTAGATTGACCCGAGTGTTGCTACTATACAAAGAAAATACTGAAGGATAGAAGAATTAAAGAACCAACAACCAGATATTGGGAAGGTTCTGCATATGCACGACGTCAGTCCATATTTATTACCTTGTCACAAAAAAGTAAGTCATATCACAAAGGGATCCATGAAAATCTTTGGGAAACTCTGATTGAATTACCCAACAAGTACTGAAAACAACGTCCCGAAGATTGCCATGTCAAAACTGGGATGTGGGTTTTTATGGATGAACCCGGAGAATAGTGGGAAGCATGTTGAGTACTGTTCCGGTACATGGGTTAGCATCTTAGTCTGTAGCTACCACCCTGGGAAAGTCATCCCTATCAAGAAGACAATTGTGCCACTTCTTCTTAACCTCCAACTGCACTAGAGCCCAGCTGCAAGTATCGGGATGATTTCACTAAACGCGCTCGAGACGGATCGCAACTAAGGAGGGTAGTGTTACGAATATTGCATCATCCCCGGCGCCACTCCGGGGGTGCCTGTGGGTTACGTCATCTGCCGGGGACCACGGCTGCCCGTGAGCGGGGTTGCATCACCTGCTGGCGGATTCTCCAGAACAGTCGCGGTGTCCGGAAGGTTCTGGATTGTCTGACAGGTATAAATACGCGACGGCCGGCGACCGCGGGGCAGTCTTGAGTCCGCGTTGAAGCTGAACTGTGAAGTGTGGCCCTCGCGGTGAATGGCTGTGCGGGGAGTGTGCTCAGTGAAGTGAACCGTTGTCAGGGGCATCTACTGTGGTCGGTGACGTGAACTGTGACAGTGCATCGAACTGTGATCAGTGCAGTGAACTGTGGCCAGTGCTTGGGGCTGTGCGAGTGTGCAAAAGGAGTGTAGTGTAAATAAATCAAGAGAAGTTTAGTGTAAATAAATCAAAAGTGTAGTGTAAATAAAGGAAAGAAGTGTGGTGTAAATAAATAATCAAGTTTTTCTGTGATTGTGTTAAGAAGAAAATAAACGTTTTTGTGAAAATAATACGAGACTTTTAATTCAGCACTAGAAACGTAACAATATAGTATAAAGAATTAGTTTACATTTGCATTGTATAATTTAAAAAAAAAAACTCAATATCCTTAACAAATAATGTACTTCGGGTCAGCCATTTATCTCGATCGGGTTTTTTTCCAGTTTCCTGATCCATTGATCAAATGCAGATGGCCCCTTGATTTGCTTCTGGACTAAATGTAAACTTCACTATGCACACGTTTTGTTGAACTTTCCTTTTTGTAGTGGTAGTAGAGCTTAGGGTGAGTTTCTATTTTTTAACAATACAGAAAATCAAATCTGTTTGTTCCTTTACCGTTAAAAAAACTTTTCTATAATTTGGCAAGAAAATATCTAGTTTTTTGGGAAAGTTAATCCTAGCTTTTAAATTTGTTTTTGTTGTTATTATTATTCATCTTTCAACTATTCGTGTTAAATTGTTGAAAGGGACTCGAAACTCAAGAAAGTGTGCGCAGATGATTTTCTCCCATACGTCACTCAGTTTTGACTAAATAAATAAATAAATAAACCCTAAATATCCCCAATCTACAGACTGCGATACGATCGCGATCATGCGACATCCAGCAGCCCACCAAGAAAGACGCAAAAGCCGTGCGATATTTCATCATGATGCAAAAGACGCGCCATGTTATAAAACCAAAGTTAAGATTAATGAGCTAGGGGCGGATCCACAGGAGGAAATCTCCCCCCCAAAATCTTTAACTTGTCATAAAACTTTCGAACAAAAATATTTTCGGATAATCATAAAACGAATAAAATCGTATCTGGCATGAGCTGAGGGAGCTCGACGTTTTACGAAATTTGTAATGACACATTCGACCCAAACATTTTTAATTTCCCCTCATAAAATTTGTCTCTGGATCCGCCCCTGAATGATGATGAGGAATCTTTATACTCTGATATGGAGCGCATCAAGGGCATATTTTGAGCTAGTGGCGTTTGGATACAGTGGATGAGTTAAATTTAAGGGTGTTGCAAAAACAATACTAAAAAAAAGGGGTGTCTCCCTCCAACATTTCCGATCAATTAATGGGCACAATTATTAAAATTGTATAAGAACATTCCAATTTCGAATATATTTTCAAAATATATTAATTTTCGATTATATTTTAAAACATTTGTATTTTTATCGAATAAATTATAAGTGAAAAAAATTGAAATCACTAATATCTATTCCTTTCAATTCCCATTCTACTCTATATAAAATGTTTTACTGATAAAATTGACAAGCTTTTGTTCCACTTCAATATAAAGACATTCTAAACCCATGAAAACTTAGGCAAAGCCTGTACGCCTTAAAGACGCATCCCTTTTATGTCATCAGGAGTATATGTGATCCCTTGCATCGGCGATCACAGATTCATCGACGAGATGTGGATCCGAACCGTTGAGGAGTGCCTCCGTGACATATCTCGCCATTGCAAGTTCGAAAACATTAATAAATGGGCCAGTAGCCTTCACGCATGGCAACGGCATGCCATTCATTTTGATAACACCCTCGTCTTACCGAATACGACCGAGGGACAAGAGAGGTAAAATGGATGTAAATTCTGCAAAATCCCAAAACATCAATGCTGATCAAGGCCTCAGGTCTCCACGACTATTTCACACCACACACACACACACACACACACACACCACAGTCACACATACACACGCACACACACACAACCAGGCGGCAATCTGGGCCTGTGGAAACACCATTCCAGCAAGTAATGACGAGACCCGGAGCTGGATTTGTCTGGTAAAAATCAAGCGCGTTTAACTAGCGTTATGCCTCACCAAACCGACAATGGACGAGTTTGAGCAGTTCCTTGACCGCTTAGTGTACGACGCAAGAGGACGAGCCTTGGTGATAGCTGGAGATTTCAACGCCTGGGCGGTTGAGGGGTAGTTCGTCCACTAATGAGCGAGGTCGAGCAGTTCTGGCATCCTCTCCCTTCTGGAATGCAGAGCTCACAACACAGGAGACATCACACGCAGAGGGGCGTGGATCTTGGGATCTGACGTTCATGTCAGATAATCTTTTGAGAATGGGAGTGTCCTGGAGAGTTAGTGAACACTATACCCATAGTGACCACCAGGCGCTTTTGTACGAGGTGAAAAATCAGCGGAGGAATAATTTTGCGCTGAAATATCAGCCAGCTGGTGGAATGCAAAACGTTCGACGAAGAAGTTTCCGACAATGTTTGAGACGATAGTGCCAACAGGTACCGCAGATGACAAAGCTGGGCAGGTGATGAAATGGATAACCAAAGCCTGTGATGCGGCTAGGTCTAGACGGGGCGCAATCAACGACGTTCACCAGTTTACTGGTGGACTGAGGAACGCCCAATTACGACGGAGGTGCCTCGAGCCAGAAGACAGTACCAGAGAGCTCGTGGCAGAGACAACTTTCCTCAATTGCAAGAGCAATACAAACTCGCTCGAAGCCAGTTGAAGATAGAGCAAACGCTTATGCTCGAAAAGCCTGTGTGACGAGGTGGAAAAGGATCCATGGGGTAGGCCGTACAAGACGGTCATGTGTAGGTTAAGACAGCGGCACCATGTTCTCCAACTTGCCCCAGTATGCTGCTCAGAATTGTGACAGCTCTATTCCTGAGCCACCCCGGTGACTCAGTTAATATAGCGTTATCTGAGCTAGAAATAATTCCTCCAGTCACGCAAGAAGAAATTCTGCACGCAATCAGTAGAATCGGCACACAAGGCTCCTGGACGATAACATTCCCAATATTGCCTCAAGATCATGATACTCGCTCACACCGACATCTTTGTGGATCTTATTGGATTCGTGCTTGAGGGAAGGGGTGTATCCAGAAAGATGGAAAAAACAGCGCTTGGTGCCCTCCTAAGGGGAATAAATCACCCGAAGATCATCATCATACCGGCCATTGTATGCTTTGACACAGCTGGCAAGGTTCTGGAGAGAATTATTAGTACAGACTAGAAAAAGCTGTGGAGGAGGAGGAGGCCTTTCAGAAAATCAGTATGGTTTCGCAGAGCCTGCCTGACTGTTGACGCAGTCCAGCTTGTCATTATCACCGCCCGACAAGCAATTGGAGGAAGTAGATGGAAGAGAGGCCCAAAACAGTACTGTGTTACGTTAGATATTAAAAATGCATTCAACTCGGCCAGGTGGAGAAATATTCACCAAGCTCTCTGCAGATTTAATGTGCCAACGTACCTGAGGAAGATTGTGGCCGAGTATCTGAGTAATAGAGCCCTGATTTACAATACAAATAATGGGCCGAAGGTACATAATATCACGGCTGGTGTCTCGCAAGGGTCGGTATTGGGTCCACCATTATGGAATGTGATGTATGACGAGGTTCTTCGGCTTCCTCCCAGAAGGAACCAGTATTATTGTTTCGCGGACGACATTGTATCGTCGCCGTGCAAAGACATTGAGGAAATTGTGTATATTTGCAACGAAGCGATCGCTATTGTTAGTCAGTGGTTGAAGTCCTCAGAGCTGCAGTTAGCTGAGCACAAGACTGAGGTTATCCTAGTCACTAGCAGGAAAAAGAGAGAAACCATCACTCTCAAAGTCGGAGACCACCATATTGCATCGCAGCCGTCGATCAAATATCTTGGTCTCAAGATTGACGCCCGTCTGACATTTGCTGACCACCTGAAGTACGCCAGCTATAAAGCTGCGGTAATTAATGCAGCATTGTCGAGACTAATGCCCAACATAGGGCCCTGTCAGGAGAAACGGAAGCTTCTGGCCTTGGTTGTGAGGTCCGTCTTGCTCTATGGAGCCCAGTATGGCCAACTCTCATGTCGATAAATAGTTACATCCGAGGGATGACGTCAGTCTACAGGTTATCAGCATTGCGGGTAGCTTGTGCATTCCGCACTGTGTCAAACGATGCAGTGTGCGTCATCGCGGGGATGCCTCCTGTAGATATCTTGGCGCAGGAAAGACGGAGGCGATATCACAAAGAAGAGGAGAACTCAGACTGCTCGACAACACTGCTCGAATGGCAGTATCGATGGGACAAGTCCATTAAAGGAAGATGGACATACGCATGATTCCCTCCATTGCACCGTGGATCAACCGTAAACACGGCGAAGTAAATTCTCTTGACACAGCTGTTGTCTGACACGATGCTTTCTGGCATATCTCCACAGGTTCGCTGGAGGATATCTGTCCATTATGTGAACTCTGCTGTCGAAGACACCGAGATGTGTTCTTCCAGTGCCCGCGATACCATCTGCAGCGACGGCACGTTAATGGAGTATACTCGGATCGACCTGCGACACCCGAAGCAATGGTTGGGTGCATGCTCGCCTCAGAAACCAACTGGGATGCGGTGAGCTCTATGCAGACCATAATAGCTGAGCTCAGGAGAATAGAAAGGGAAAGAAGTCGATTGATCCTCGTTTGATCCTTCCTACGTTTTGACGAAGAGAAGTGGCTTGTGACTAAGCCATTAATCCACTCCTCGTGATGTAATGCCTAACGGCGGTTCCGCGGGGAGGATGGAGGAGAAGGGAGGTTGGTTTTAGTGGGTAAAAAACAACACACACACACACACAAGGTCGCTTTCTTCTAACCCTGCGGTCTACTCCCCGCGCACTGTTTAGAAGCTTTTGGGACGACTACTTCTAGTTATTGTCTACACTTCTCGGTTGTCCCGAAAAATGTTTTTTTTGTTGGCACTTTACCAATCCCCTGTGCGTTTGGCGCATTATTTTTGTTGTTATTACATTTTATATTTTATCTGTGCCTCATTTTATTTTTGCTATTGTTTTTTATCTTTGTCATTTCGATTCATTCGTGCTTACTGTTTCTTTATTTGTTTTATTTACATTTTTTAAAAATATAGTACAGTGTAATTTAGTTTGGAGTCAATGTTTTTTTTGACAGCTTAGACAGTACAATAGAAATACAGCATTATAAATACAAATACAAATGAGGTAGTACAATTGAAAAAGAATAAACACTAGAAAATTGAACTATTGAAATAGACAGACACTTAGATAACATACTTTACAATAAGATTACTCACATTTTAGTTACATCCCATTTTAGTACATAATTACATACACAATGTAATTATTTAAGTTTTACAATATTTATAGTATTTACAAAATTATTGTTTTCAGTGAGTGAGTTAGTTTTAGGTAGCTAATTTGAAAGATTGCCAATTTTTTAATTTTGTTGTAGTGATATGTAATTAATTGGGATTAGATTTATAAGGAGTGATGAGGGAGATTCTTATTTGATAATTTAGTTAAGAAATGAGTGTAGTGTAGTGTTCTTGTATTTGTTATTTTTGAAAGCAGTATGAAGATAGTGAGTTAGGTGTTAGAAGAAGTTGGTAATGGGCGAACGTTAATAGTGTTTGTAAGTCATGGAGTTAATAATGATAATTTGTGGAGGTGTATGTGGTGTTTGTGGTTAGTGTTAGTAGGTTAGTTGTGTTTTTGTTAATAGTCGTGTTGGGTGAAGTGTAGTGTTTATCGGCGTCACTTTGCTCATTTACGCACCTGAAATTTTGTGTGATATGTGTTGGTTTGTGTGTTAAATGTTTAGTGTGAGTGTGTTGTCAGTGTTGTTTAAGGTGGCTTTAGAAAATTAGTCTGTAGGAAGTTCCCTCTGTTTCTGTATTGTTTGTTTGGAGTAGTATTGGTGTATTGTTGGAAGAGGGGGTGGATGTCTAGATGTGTGAAAATGGCATGGATTCTTTCCGTGGCGAGCTCCTGTAGTGTGTTAGTGATAGTGTTGGTATTTCTGTTTTTGAGTTGATCTGAAAAGACTGAGCCCGGAGAAGGATGAAATGCGATTCTTATGAAATAATTTTCGGCTCGTGGAGGAGATTTGTCTCAGCGGCCAAACTCACGCGTAAAGCCCCGCGCCCTTACGCATGCTAAATAAAGGCGGAGTTAATTTATCATCTAGTGAAAGGGTTCTAAAGTGAGGGGGGAGATGATATGCGACGAGTCATGATTGTTTGAGCTTTGATGATGTGTGCTTTTCCAGGCCAGTCTTCTGTCGAAAGTTACACCTAAATATTTAAGCAATTAAAATAAGCAGAGATTTGGCGCCCCTAGCAAGCAGAGATTTGGCGCCCCTCTTAAGAAACTTCATATTAGGCTTATTATTTTTTAGCGGATATACTCTACTATGAATAAAAATTCGATTATTTTAAAAAATGTTCATAAACAATCTATATCGAAAAAAATTTTTGATAGATAAAAAAATTCTATTAATTAAATTAAATCACACTTTTCTTGATTTTACTGATGCGAATTCGTCAATGACAGAATCAAAGTCAATTTTCTCCGTTTCTTCTCTTTAAACACTCAACAGAGCAAGATCACACAATCGTTCTTGCCCCATTGAAGCTGATAAGATAGTATCAATTTTAACTTACTGAAAGATCTCTCATAGCTTGCAATAGAGACAGCAATAGTTAACATAATTTGAAGAGCAATACGTACCCTCGCTTGCACAAAAAATGGGCGATGTCCTGAGTCGAACTTTACCAGAGCTTTCCGACCCCTGCCCCGCCCTGCGGGATCGAGCTGACCAATCCGCTTTAGCTTCATTTCAGGGAGGCGGGACTATTGATCTTGAACATTACAAAATGGCGGTGATGGCGAGTTATATTATAGTAAATATTTGAATATAAATATTAAATCAACCAACTGTTTTACATAAATTTTTGTATATACATTTAATTACATAAATAAAGGCATGCAATTTCCCAGTAAGAATATATTTTAAAACTTATAAAACGGTTTTTTTGCAAAAAATAACACCGGACAACGACTATTAAGCTCCATGTCTACATTTCGTCGTTTATTATTGTAATATTTAATATAAAATGCAAATAATTTGCATTGTATGCTTGTCTAACCTAGTTATTTTATTAGAAAAATTAATAACTTAAAGAAATACGTTTTAGAGTCAGTTTCACAAACACGTGTCCGAGATAGCAGCTTTCAGTTGTGAAATACTTCATCATCAATTTCTCAGATGACCCAATTAAAAAATACTGGGGGACATTAATATTGTAATAAAATAGTTTTGATATAAAATACTAAATAAACTTAAAGTATTTAAAGTTCATTTAGTCACAATGAAAGTTTTCTACTGCAGACATTATGATTGGTAAGTGCAGCTGTAAGCAAATGAATGATTTTTGATCTTTTGTTTTGGGGATCACAATTAATTACCTCTTCAATCTAACGTTAGGTGATTGCATTTTACATGGAGTTCTTTACCGCAAATATTAAAAATCATATGTGATCCTAGTCTTTGAGATTTTGGTGAGAATCAAAATCGACATATGACTCTTATATAACTTTTTAATATCTTAATGTTTGCAAGGTAGAAACACCAGCTTTTGTCTATTGCGTAACTTTGGGAGGAACACACACACACACAAAATACACACACACTCATATCAATATATTACTTCATGTAATTTATGTATGATTTCCAACCCAACCAATGAAATTCATATTTTATATTGTCACGGTGATTAATTAAACTACTTGGGAAGGTATTTCTGGGGTAAGAAACTCGCTAGAGGATCAGGAACGCTACAACCCTTAGGAGGAAGTCCCCAGAGGATCTTGGCATCCAAGAAAACACTGCACTTACACTTAATACTATTTAATAATGTTAAAGTTTACATCGTAAATGCGTACGCTTATTAAGAGGGTTGAAGACCCGTAAACAAATATGAAATGAAACTCTTAGGTTATACGATACAACTCAGCCATTCCCTGTACCCGTTCGACTTGTCATCAGACGTTCGTGGCTGCGACTTGTCCTGGCTGCGCTGGTACGTGACGTCGGCAGCGTGACGCTTTTACAGTAGATCGCAGGAGAACGAGCGCTGGCCAGGGCGGGCACAGAATATATAGGCTCGGAGTGACGTCTGGCGACGCCAGTGTGCCACGTGCATTGCGTCGCAGAAGGGGGAGCCACGGAATCCTGTTGTTCTCCGTGGTTAGCTGAGGAATCCCGCTGGAGGGCCAGGCCGCAGCCGTCCTGTTATTCTCGGTTTGTAGGAGCGCCTTGCTGGCGCCAGGACGCCGCGCCTGTGTCCGGCCTATCCCATGACGTCAATGCACGGGTCAGCTTGGGCGTTACCCATTAGTAGTGACCTTTAGGTCAACTATTCTGTACAAATTATAAAGTATATTTTTACATTACGATATTTTTTTTTTCGAGAGACGAGCAATGCACACAAAGTTTTTACACGTCATCAGAATGTTAACCACTTCTTCTAGATTAGCAGACCTATCAAACACTGTTTTGCTAATCCATTAAGAATCACTAAGATTCTCATGTCATAAATTATTTCAAAATTGTAATTGTTAATAATGTTTCAAAATTTTGTCAAACTTGGAAATCTGTGTCACGATAATCGTTAGAAAATGAATGGGATCCTCTTCTGTAAAATATTGTTAAAATAAAATTTTCTATTTTCATACATTTTACATTTCATACAAAATTGCCAATTTATTGGATATGTTCACTAACGCATCTTCAGTAATATTGCACTGCATATTTATAATTTTTTAAAGAATTGTTAATAAATATTGTAAACAAAATAAGCAATTAATGTTTTTGTTTTGGGAAAAATTTCATTTAAGTTATGAATATTTATAAAGAATTTAATTAAAGTACTATACTATGAATTAAGGTTGAATTTTAAAACTATAACTACAATTTTTATTATTGTTGAAACGATTGCTACTATATTACAATGTAACTTTTAAATTTCCATTGATTGATAGTTTGTGTTCTATACGTATATCTCACGCAGAGACGATTTTAAAAAGAAAATCTAATAATAACAAATAACCTCAAATTTATAATTCATTGGCATTTGGTCTACTTCCGACACTTTAATCAAGGTCGGGAAGAATGAGAAATCTGCGCTATCGCTGTTGGGTTCGTACCAAATCTTCAGGGTCACCATTGCGTTCCTTTCTAGTCTTAGGATTCCGAAAGTATACTAGATATTTAAACATTAACTTGAGAATACTGTTGCATACCATGAGAGAAATGATGAACAAATGTCGAGTTTAAAAATCTGCCTTGGAATACTGCATCGGGAAGTCCTAATGGCTTTGAATTACATTTGCTGTCATTCGTCGATAAACTGCCGAACACTTTCCGGTGAATTATGTTATCGCCGTTAAAGCGAAAGATTTCCAGGTTAAAGAGACCAACATATGTTATTGGTGGATCGAAAATAGATTTTAATTGTGGAATTGACATTATTCATGTGCAACATAAAAGAAATATGAATTTACTATTTGTATAGTTTTCTCTTTTATTTCCCAGTCCGTCAATTTTTCGAAAACATAATTCAATCATTTTTTTTTTACCTAAATACAATATTTATTTTACTGTCAATTCGGAAGAATAGTTGTTCCCATTAAAAAAGCGATCATGCCGATAAATGGACAAAGTTTACAAATATAATAAATCCCAAAATAGAGTAATATCTGATATTTGTTATCATAGGACCCCCTCTAGAAAATAATCAAATTTCTTTTTTTTCATTTAATCTTTTCAAATAAGAACGTTACTTTGCTTTTGGTTTGTATTCCAGCAAGATCTTAAGATCTTTCCCCTTACTGTGCCACATAATAAAAGGCTTCTTCATCCGGTATCTTGCACTTCGGTTTTAAGGTAATTATTATTAATTCTTAAGCGAGTATTTTACAGTTCTAATGACCTTTTTTCGCAATCTACACACCAATGTTTTTTTATTCCGTCAGGCATCTTCCTCTATTCTTCTGCCCTTCTTTTGTCAAATCGATGACTACTTACAAGATTTCCTTGGCCTTCCTCGTTTTCTTCTTTCGAAAGGATTCCTCAAGATAATTTTTGATATTCTGTCAGCGCATTCTGCAGCATACCATTGGAGTTGTTTGGATTCTACATTTTCGATCCTTGTCTCTCAATCATTATTATCTCTCTAATCTCTTGTTTTGTATTCTATCAAACAGTATACTACAACATCGTCCCCAAAATTCATTTTCATAGCATTTAACCGAGTTTTTTTGCATCTTTTTTAATTCTAATTTCGATTCACTACGTAAACAGCTCTCCCCCATTGTCTTGATATTGTCTCTTGTTTTCTTTCGCAAATTTTTATTTTATAGAATATTATGAAGTCTACTAATAATTGGCCTTCCTACATTTTTAATAAAGTAATTATTATTAGATCCCTGTTTAAAAAATACTCCGATATATTTAAATTACTTTTCCTTTGGAAAATACCTAATTTCTGTTCTAGATCATATCAGATTTCCCTACAACCATGTGTCTTGACTTCATTATTTATTTTAGTCTCCATTTTTTGTTTTTATTAATTTCTGGATTAAATGTTACAGATACAAAAATATTATTTTTCTACCTATTTTTCAAGTGATACCTGACTCCAAAAGCGGGGAAAACGCTATTATGAATTCAAAGGTTTGCAGCCTTTGTCAAGTCTTAAACGATATCCACCAACATTTTTAGTTATTTGGATTATACTAATCAAACCTTTCAACATTTTTTTTACCAGTCTTGCATGACTTTTGGGTGTCTCCTAAAATAATGTAACAAGTATTTCAACGTCAATTAAGGGGTAAAAAACTTTTCTGATGAAATAATATTATATAAATAAAGATCTTCATCTTCATCTTCTTTACTAGTTTTTACTATTCATTATGAGAGAAATGAATTTTTAGGATGAAGAGAGAGGGGACTGACCCCGAGTCTTTTTTTTTGATCCGCAGTTGGGGGTGGTTTATTTAAAAAATTGTAACTACTCTTGAATGAATGATTGAGAAGAATTTTAATAATGGACTTGTTTATTAATCAATATCATTCACAACAATGTAGCTTTCAGAATGTTAGCCCAAAAAGGCATATAAACATATTTACTTAACTAATAATCGAATATTTATTATATAAATACATGGGTTTTAAAACCAAGAATTATTTTTCAACCATCACTAACTCATTCTTAAAAATTTTTCTGCATACGCATTTAAAAACCTTAAAATTACATTCTCGTATGCCGTATATACAGAAATAATATACGTAGTAAAGAATTTATATAATGCTGGGAAAAACTCGCATTTCTGCGAAAAATCATTGCCGCGCTCTGGGGACGAAAACTGAATCAAAAAAATTATAAATTAGAGAAAAAATCCTCTAAACGGGTGTAGCCATAATTCCAGTTTTGGATCCTTTATGCAAAACAATTAAACAAAAGTCCTCTGTCCTCTAATACAACTCTAGCGCCAAAACCCATGCATGTTTTTTCAAATTAAGAAACCCTTCTTTCCCTGAGCTGAAGCATTGTTTTTAAAAAAATTTCTTTAAATTTTTGGGGGGACTTTTTTGCAGTTTTGGAATTTTTAATTTTTTTTCCCCAAAACGGCTCAAAATTTTTTTCTGAAATTTTTTTAAAGGCCCTTTTTTATAGTAAAATCCCTTCAAAAGGTAGAATATGCCCAAATTGTCAGGTTAAACCAATTTTGAAAAATCACTAAAATTTGAAAAAACCGTTTTTCTAAAACTAAAAATTAAAGATAAATTTTTGCTTCAAATAAAATGTTTGCTTATAATTAGATTTTTTAATATCACAATTTTTTTAAAGTTTTGTTGTTTTCCCCAAATATGGCTGCAATATTTAATTTAAAAAATTTACAAAAACAAGATTTTCTCAAAAACGGCTCCAAATTTTTCTTTAAATTTTTTTTTGGGGGGGTAATCCCAAATGCACCCTTTCATGCATAAACAGTTTGTCTTTTTTTTAAAAAAATTCACAAATGAATTTTTTTGAACCTCCCGCTGTTAATAGAGCAATTGAATAGTTTTTATAGATTATTTAACTTGTGGTAAGTGCTTAAATGATTTGGGAATTTTTTCAAAAACCAATGATTCCGTGAAAAATTTTAACCCCAAAAAGTTGAGAAAATGTAAAAAATTATTTTTGGGCATAATGCAGTTTTAGAGAACGCAAAAACCCCCTTTAGGGAGTTAAAACCAAAAACCAGTCCAAAAAAAATTTAAAAACATTTCTAGAAAGTCTGTCCCATTTTTAAAGCATTAGTTCTTCTATTTTTGGTGTAAAGTGAAGCATTTCTTAATTTTTACAGAAAAAAACTTTCACAGAAATTTGACAAAAAGAAGATACAAAAAATAACAAATTTAAAAGGAAAAACTTATTGGGGTTTGGGGAAAAACAAACGACTAATGTAAAAAAAAACGGTATAGGAAAGTATGGAGTGTAAAGATCTGGTAAACGACCAGTAATAAAAGTACGTAAAATTTTTTCCCCCAGTTTTAATGGTATCTTGTAAAAAAAGGAAATTTTTTAACATTCTCGACTTCGTTATTGGGAATTTTTTTGCTCGTCAAGTAAAACCGCTGATATCTCGGATTTAACAGGGTTCCTCTTTGGGAACCCCCCCTAAGGTTGCGCTCCAAAACGACGTAAGCATTTCCGTAATTTTATAAATTAAGTATCTTCAATTTTGTCTTAAACTCATTGCTTTTCCACCCAATTTTAAAATATTAAAAAATTTCCCTCAGAGAAATAAGCCAAAATCACGCGGCATTTAAAAATATTTAATTTTACGAAGAATTTTCAGTTCAGTAGTATTAATTTTGCGTCAGGCGTTTTGTTCTAGCCTGACGCTAACCCTTTATCGCCTCCCCAAGGGAGATTATTAGACGGGTAACGTTGGGCTAGAACAAGTTTTCCCCACATTTGAATTAATTTGCTCAACTAATTCAAAACTAAAAAACATTTATTGACTTCAAAAAAACCCTATCATTACGCTTTTCTTCATTATCCCCCTATCTTTTTCATCACTCCATTTATATAAAAAAAACCTTATCTTCCAGGGGAATGTTTTTTAAAATTTAAAAAAGTTAATAACCTTATTCGATTTTAAAACCCCAAACGACAACCGTAAAAGCATACCTTAAAAATTTTAAAAGGGAAAAAATTTAAAAATCTAAAATAGTCAAAATAAAAATTTTAAAAGAGGAACTGAGTCCAGTTTTCAAACAAGCACCTGAACTAATGCGTCCCCCGCAGTCCCTTAAAATTTTTTTATTAGGATTGGGAATAATCTTGTTTAGTTTTTATGAAAACAGGGAAAGTTTCTTTTCAAAAAAAAAAAATAAAGTTTAAAAAACGGTTTGAAAGTTTTTAAAAGTAAAAAAAGAAAACGGTTTCATTGCAGTTTTCATTTCAAACCATTCTTTAAAAATTTAAAAAATTGGACTTTTTCAAAAATGCCTAACAAAGCCAAGATTGTTATGCAAAAGAATTTTAAATTTAAAATTTTATTTGAAAAACAAATCGTTTCAATTTTTTAGTTGTAGGAAAAGCCCCAAAATTTCAAACTTTAAAATTTTAAATTAGAGTTAACCATGAAAATTGGGAAATATTCATCCTTCAAATGTATTTTACTCTTTTTTCGAAAAAGGGGCCGTTTTTGAAAAATTTTTAAAAAAGTCAAAAGGCCCTTAAATCCCCAAATTTCAAAAAATTTTCAAAAATTTTTGAACACGGGGGAAAAAGGGTTTTTTAATTTTGGAAAAAATCGTATTTGGTTTAGGCCATGGGATCACAAGGGTGGACGGAGGTTTGATAAAACCCTTTTTCGCCCCAAAAAAATATTACGTTTAATCGCGAAATATTTTGCGTATTCATAACTTTCTTTAAAACCCTATACCTGAAAAAACTACGTATATTACATACGAATATCTCTTATACATATCCGTGATCGAAAGTAAAAAAAGGAAGTAAAGTTTGTTTTTGTGAGATAACGAATTACCAAATTCAAAACCATCAAACGTATTTCAGCGGTTCCAAAAAAGGGGAGATACAAAAAAAAAAACTGAAATTTTTCATTACTGATTGTCATTTGGTGATTTTTTTTACATAAATGATTCATATTGCAAAATATGAATGTATTTATCTAATCAAGAAAAAACGAGTAATTTGTCACAATCTGCGCACGACGTTGTGTAAAAGTCATAACTTTGATATCAATTACTTAAAGGTTCAAACCTTCCCTCATATTTGACTTACGTAAATGATGACAGTGGTGACAAATATCAAATGCGAGGGGAATACACGAGCCCAAGAACCCAACTGTAAAACGCATTTTTTCGGAAGCTCAGTGGTCAGAGCAACTGGTCGTAAATCGAACGATGCGGGTTTGATTCCTGTCCGAAGAGAATTACATCTTTAGTACTCAATTAATACGGTTATCTGGTCACAATATGGATATCACTAACGAACGGGATAAACATTTCCCTCATATTTCATTTCCCATAAAAAGTGACAGTTGTGACAAACCTTTTTGGAAGTGAATGCAGAATGTATGTCAAAACGTTCACTATTTTAATTGCAAGCGAGGTTAGGTTAAATTCTTACTAACTAAATTATAAATAATAAGCAATAAATAAATTTTATTACGTAAACATTCTTATCTTTTAATTCTCAGACTTAGGTAAAAGAGAACGCGGAACAGAAGAAAAAAAGGCATCGCGCAGAACTCGATCCTCAATACCTCCGATTTAAAACCCGGTGTCAAACGATTTCAGCTACAGAGAGAGTTATTGGCCTTTCAGTAATCTGCAAGCCTTAATATATCTACGAATACGAAATATTTTTTCTGTAATTTCTCCATTTTCTCTGAGAGTATTATTTAAGACGTAATAGAAATCATATTCTCTAAACATATTCGTTCTCAAGCAGTACAATTTCTGGAAAATGCAATATTAGGGCATCTGATGTTTTAACAATACATAATAATATATTTATTTATCTAACTCTGTTATCTTATTTATGAATTTTATCATAAGTTCAAAATTTAGATTTCAAAGACAGACTTTATCCCGGAAATTTTGAGATCCCAAATTCGCACCTCATTGTTTTTTCCTATATTGAGACTAAATGACAGGTGATTTGTGCATTGGATCACCTACACAAACATGGTGAATAATCATTGGATATAACTTAATTAAAATTCCTTATTTTCTTTGTGAAAATTGGGACTGAATGAATGCTCACCACTTAGTCTCAGTCTACCCCGCACTAAAGATATGCCGTATCAAAACATTGTTTATTTAAAAATGGAGATAATAATAAAAAATATTGATTTCTTTCGCATGACCACATCAAATCGTACTTTATTATGTTTTGGAGTTGTACTTTATTATGTTGCTCCACCTACCGAAGACTTACATTAAAAATTTTAAGAAGACCATAAAAGAAATACAATTATCAATTGTTACAAACAATTAGGGGATGCGTTCTGTTAGCATTTATCACAAAGGCACAAACACAAAATGGTAATTTTAATGAGTTCGTAATAGCCTCTAAGGAACTTTGTTAAACGTGTAAAAAATTCCTTTCTCAATTGGTAAAGAACGAAGAAATTACCTTAATTGCAAATTTTTATAATAAACCCACAGACTTGTTAAGGATTCTGATTGTCTCTAGAACTGTTAAATATGTAAATTACTAGTGATTATACAACATGGTACATACGTTTTCATATTATTTCTAACGATTACATAAAAATATGATAATGATATTGCAATTGAGACACTGTTAATATTTTAGCTATCTGTTCCAAATTTCGTTTCGTCACATTGCTTGGAATACAAGATACCAGCACACAATCTTAATATAATCACATTATCGTTTACAAAAACAAGTTTGTTCCTCCTTGCAAGAATTTTGGAATGTCTCTCTCATAATGATAGCGATTAATGTGTTCCAGCCATCAGGTATAAAAACACATAATCGGCAGTATTTGATCTGGCGTCCATTCCTCTATCTACTACGCGTTTAATCCACAGAGCTATCACAGAGGTACCTTACAGCACCGATGAGGAGTGTTGTAGAATGAATTCGATCTTGAAATTTATTGTTCTTATGATATACAACATTTTCTTCAGGTTACAGCAAACTCACATACTTGATAAGAATGTGGAATCATCAGCGCTATACTATTCTATAGTTGATTCTAGTTAGATATATTTCGATTCGAATGTCTTTTGTGTAGAGCTCGCGAAGTAGCTTCTATCCTGCGAAGTGCTTATCTTGCCCCCACCCATATCTTCAAGGTGATCTCCACATTACGCGATAAGACTGAACTGTAACCCGTTGTGAAACACCAGTCTGAAATACAGAACCGCGTAGTATTAAGGAAGTAACTATGTTATTTTTAAAACCAATTAACACAACTAAGAGAATTGCCGGTCAAATTTGCATTCGTTATTCATGAAAACTTGAAACCTAAAATTGAATGATATAATGCTAACAATATTTTAATTATCGCAAATAGTTGATTGATTGCTTCTTAAAGAAATTATAATGCTTATAATGTAAACAACGAAGTAGTTGTACTACAACAGCACATCCGTTCTTCTCTAATTTGTCACTGCTCCGCAATATTATACTATTACATGAATTGGGAAAAGAGTTTTCAACCAGTAAGATATTTATTTTCAATTTTGTAGTTTTGAAAAGTTAACTTCTTTCAATTTTCAAAAATATATAGAGTTCGTCGAAAATAGGACCACCAGCGCCTCGTTCAGATGGTACAGAACGGAGGCTTCTAGTCGTCGTATGATGGACGACAAAACTGGCTCTTTTTAGGGCCCCTAAGGCTTTTCAAAAATTAATATTAATTACAAAATATTGGACATATTACTACTGAAATCACACCGTAACAGAAGAAAAAAAAATCACCTTCTGGATTCGAACTCACAACGTTAGCAAGCCGACAGCGTACCTATGACGTTAACCATTCTGCTAAAGCGATTTGTGTTTCAGTTGCCACTTAGAAAAGTACTTAAATATAATAAAACCTATGATAACTGAAACATAATTATTTTAATTTTTTTTTTCGTTTTCAGAGGTCGATTCTTTTTAAGTTTAAATATATTGTAATATATAATATAATATAAAATGTATAATATAGGGAAGAATATACTATACAATTATATACTATACAATATACTATACAATATTCTATACAATTAGAGACTATACTGAGCATAACAAGAAAAGTAACATTAATTTTAACAATGATACATAATGCATTATTTACCATTTGGACTGTATATACTATACAATATTCTATACAATTAGAGACTATACTGAGCATAACAAGAAAAGTAACATGACCCCATCTCGATCAGGTTTTTCGTCCAGTTTCCTGATCCATTGAGCAAATGCTGAGATGGCCCTTGTTTTGCTTCTGGACATAAATGTAACTTCATTTTCTGTGCACGTCTTCTAGAATTCAGTGGGAAATACAATTATTCAAATTATCGTTTCCATGTTGTCGCGGCAGGAAGTAATAAGAGCCAAAATTTATTGCTTATTTATCTTTGAAAATAGATTTTATTACATGGGAGTTTTTTTGTTTTTTTTTTCTCCCTTTCAAAATTTCAAAATTCAAAATGTATTGCTTGTTTATCCTTGAACATAGATTTTATTGCATGGGAGTTTTTGTTTTTTTTCTCCCTTTCAAAACTTCAAAATTTAAGTAGTATATGAGTAAGTGGGAATTTTAAAAAATTTTTTCCCCATAGACGTCATAGCAGTTTTTAACTGTTTTTCTGACGTAAAATAAATAAATAAAATAAATAAATGAATATAATATAATTATATTTTAATAGAATGCGAACTTTTCTCTATAGAAAGAAAGTGCAATATTTTTACTTTTCCTCATGCGTACTTCAGTACCACATTGTCATAATAAAACTGAAAAGGGACTTGCAATTATTCGAGAAGAGCCTAATGTCTAAAAGTAGGACAGTTTTAAAGAATACCAGTGATGCTAAAACAGCGCGTACTTTCTCTCCCGTATTTTCACGGAAACTTATGCGGAAAATACTAAAAGTTTCGAAAAATTGCACAAGATCTTATTTAAAAATCTTATCTTTAAGGAAAAAGTTTCATGAAGGGAAAAATCTCAAATTTCAATATTTTACTTGTAGGAATACTTACGACAAATCTGTTTTCAACGAACATGAGACCAGCAATATTCTCTTAAATGCTCTTCCCACTATCCAACAATTATTACATTTACATTTTTATTACATTTGTAATAAAAAATTATGGAGCCATTTGTTTGAACATTTGAAAAATGTCGCAGGGACTTCATGTAAAGTACCTCCCAATTGAATATCGGTTCAATTCTGAGATAGCTTCCTCTAGTTTCAAATTCAAGGCGCTACGACATCAGCCAGATCGATTGGGAGTATCAATTTTGGTGGGAAAAACGGCTGAACGGTTTTAGCGCTAGCGTTGTTCAGGGGCGGACGGACAGACATTTTACCGTCAGTCGATTTTTCGCTATCAACCACCCACAAGACATGGATTCTGGCTACACCACGATTTGGAGGATTTTTTTTCTAAATTTAGCAAGTGGATTTATCCATTTTTTCGTCACAATATGCGTTTTTCTGCAGACAATTCTCTGTTTTTTCGCGTAGCATTACGTAACTTTCTCTACTCCTTAAGAAGAAAGTGCAGTCAATATATGAGAAAATTTAGATTATGCGTTCACGGAAAATTTGTATGCTTTCACTGGAAAGCAATTTTCTAAATTTGGAAAACATTTATACAATTTTTAAAAAATGTGACATTTCTACAGTATTTGAATAAGGTTAGTGTATTCCAATGAAGAGTGTAAAGAAAAAAAAAGAGTTCGTTTTCAGAAAGTTTCAATAATGCAATATGAGCATAATGTAACATACCCTCCAGAAATATTGGAATATCATTGGATACAGAATCCCAATGAACTTGCTAGTATAATATCAATTTTGAAAAAGAAACATTTTAAAAAAAAGTTCGCAGAGTCTTTTGGAAATATTTTTTTGGAGTTCGTGATTTCAAAAGCCGAATTTTCCTTCAAATCCCTAAATACCATTTTTACTTGATATCATTGTTTCTGTAGTGTGCTGCGCATTCGAGAATGTAAAATATAGTAAAATATTTAATGAAGTCTTAACTCAATATTAGGCCAATTATTTTCCGTCACTGTTCCTCAAAAAACAGGAAATGCTTATTAATTAGCCTATAGTATTATATTTAATGTTCAATAAAATATGTATTGGCTACAATGAATATCATTGCAATATTGTAGGAAATCTCTGAGAGAGTTGAATATTAAGTTATAAATAATAATCGAATTAGCTGACCATATATGAAAATTTCATTTTTGATTAAATAAATTTCCGTTTTATAATACTATTTTACCCAGGGAAATAAAGTTCTTAGGTTTTATTAGGCAACGATTATTGAAAGTCCGAATTCAAATATGGAAATTTTCTTTGACAATTGGAAGTTGTTGTTTTTTGTATATATTTTTAATGTCTCTTTTTAACTGCTAGGTCATATAACGTCCACTGTGATTTTTTATGTTTGGGGTTTTCTGTAGGGAGAATACGTAAGGACATCACGAACACATATCTATGTCCGAGGCGGAACCCGCGGCCCTTCGAACCCAGGAAACTACGGCCTTGTCGTCCATTTCCTCTTTCTCTCCTAGTAAACCTTTGACATCATATATCCAACATCAAATACAGCGAAGATATCGCTTAATTCTCCATCATTTGAATTAGGTTTTTTCCTTTGTCCCTGGACACGTGGGGATAAGTGGAAATGAAACATCTGACTAGGTAGTAAAGTTGGCCTCGAGGAAGCCAGAAAGACATCTTTATGGTAATATCTGCTCTTACTACCAAGATTATATCCAACGTTGCATTTTGAGTGCAAACAGAGTGGCAGAACTCTTTTCAAACTCACAAGGATCATAAGACCCTTGTCGTGGTCATCCCGTGGCTCTAAGCCCGAGGCAAGAATTGTTATTCACCTTCGGATCAGGCACTGCCACTTCTCGCACGGACATCTCGTGCAGTTACCCACCCCCTATCCCCCAGAAATGAAGAACAGACCTTACTGTAAAGCATGCTCCTGTGCACTGCGATAATGAAAGAGCCGAAGAAGGCATAAGCTTGTCGACTATAGAGGAGATGCTGGCTACCGTCCTCCGAAACTCTTTAAACTTTCTTAGCTATGGATTTATAAATCTAATGCGCTGAAGGGATGATTTTTAACATGCCTTTATAACTAATTTTGCGTTTTGATGTAACACTATCTTTGTCATTTATTTCATTTTAAAATTAGTCATTTTTACTGTTTTACTTTTTAATCTTGTAATTAATAAAAAATATTTTAACTGACTTTTATACTAATTTTCAGAAAAGTTTGCGAATAATATTGCACTATGTAATTGACAAGATATTTGAGCACAATACACAGTTCTTTTATATTATTAAAGAAGGTATGAAGTTTCATTTCGTGAAAATAATAAAGACTGTAGTTTAGTTTTCAGATTTGAGAACTTGTGATCTCATTGAATCTTGTTTTCCGTGTTGATCTAAAACCAAATGTATTTTCAGGTTCGATATGCATTCAAGTATTGGGATCTTATGAGCACAAATTATTTGTCATGCGTATATCTTACAATAGCTAAAATTATTTCACAATTAATCATTAGAAAACAAGGACGGTGTGTTTCCTGTGAATAAAACCGTTTCTTACTTCAATATCGATAACCGTGTCAAGGTTTCCGGATGTTTGAATTGCGAGAGAGCTTCTTGAATCGAACTAAACACTCCAGAAACTGTTTCTGGGGGTCATACAAAAACCTAACATAAATTGGAAAGATAATACGATTCGGAAACACTGTGTTCCGCTTAAATATTTTAATTGGAAAATTGTCCCGGAATTGAAATTTTTAACTAAATACTCAATCTCTTTAAAGTTTATTCAAACAAGTTTTGTTTCTTTCTTAACAGCTCGTTTTAAGAAAATTACATTGATTCGTAACATTTTAAGGTTTTCAAATTTATTCTTTTTACTACGTGTTATTCAAAAACATTTAAGAAAATATTTAACTTCAGTGTAGATTTCCACAAATTAAGAGAATTAAAAATTTGCTGTTTATATTATTAGCTATTTATTAAAGATATCAATTATTACAATTTTGCTATTAATATATGCAATGTGATATGTTGAAAATAATTAATTATGTTAGCGCCTATTCAGGCCATATCAGATTTGTACTGTTGCCTGTATATTACCTTAAATAAATAAATAAAAATATCACTGGGAAGGGATAGATATAATCTTCTCAGCATTGTAACAGAAAAGTAGCAACTTTTGAAAAATATATGAAGAATAAGACAATTATATTTTCGAAATATTTCTAATGAGAGGTTCCCTAGTTCCTTTTCACCGATTATCACTATAAAATTGCATCAATTTTACAAATAGTTTAAACAATATTAACAATAGCAATTTTGCAATGATAATCTACTTGGGACACCCGACAGTGATTTTTAATTGATTAACGAAATCACTGTTTGCATGCACCTGCTCATATAGAAAAATGGGCGATTACATTTTCATAATGCGTAATAAAATGTGTGTATTGCTTGCATTTCCTTAATAAAGGCGTAATAATGTCAAAATACAAGTTTTTAAATACGTTTTAATTTGCTTGATAGGAAATGTGTATATTATGTAAATGCGCTATATTTGTTTCCCGAAAATGATTATGTAATAATTAGTGTTCCTTGCTTTAGAACCATTAGCATTTTAAAATAGTTTGTAAGAAACAAAACTTTCAATACTATTAATTTAATCTGCCAAAATTTCTCAATATTAGATACTACCAACGAACACAAATCACTAATATCTATTAAATAATTCAATACACATTCAGTACTAGTTTATTACACTAAAGATAAAATGATAAATGTTGCCGTGAATTATATAAACTTTATTGAAACTGCATCAGAGTTTTCGAACCAAGCCAGATATTCAAATTCGAAAATAGAGAGAACCAACGAGCACAGTCACATAAAATTAAGAACATAGTTAATAGATATTTAGAACTAACATTTTACTCTATACACGATTTAATTGCTCTTGTCATTTATTAAATAATAATTTTTTAAAACTTCGTTATTATGAAACCTCATCGACTTTCGAACAGGAAATGCGCCAGTACAAACGAGTACTAATATCTAAAATCTATTTAATAATCGAATGAACATTCAATACTAGTTTATTACTCTAAAGATAAATTGATAAATGTTGCCCTGAATTATATAAACATTATTGAAACTGCATCAGAGTTATTTAATCAAGCGAGATATTCAAATTCGAAAATACAGAGAACTAACAAGCACAATCACACTTACTGTTCTTACTTTTAGTAAGAACATAGTTTACAGGTATTTAATACTAATATTTTACTTTATACACGAATTAATTGTTCCTGCCATTTATGAAATAAATAATTATTAAACATCGTATGTACAGTGCTGGAAACATAAATTGATCGCGGCCGTCTGCGGCTAAGTTCAGCTTTTGCACGGCTTAGACAGCCCTTGTCATGACGAAACGTCGCAGGCGGAGCCTCACAAACCATCGTAGCCAATCTCGATGCAGGGGGGAGTGCCCAACAAAATTACGACGTACAAAATGGCGGGCGCTGCTAGTTCAGATGTGGAAGTATTTTCAAATAAAAATACATGGAAGAAACACTTGTATGAACATGAAAGTAAATTCATTGAAATGTATATGAACACATAGCACTTAACCACTGTTAACACAATTCTTTTTGAAGAAATTACATTGATATCAGATAAAATAACACTAATTTTAGAACGATTACGTTCTTATACACATTTAAATTCCAATATTCTTGTCCAAACACAATTTATGAACTTTATTTTAATAAAAGAAAGTAAAATTCAAAGACCAACTGTATATTTAGCGTTAAAGTAACAATTAAACTAGATATTAAGCAATTAATTTGCATCTCATGTCAAAATTGTTATTTTGCTATCATCAAATCAGGGACAATTTGGGGACACTCCCCAGTAGGAATAGCGCACATTTCGCAATTGTTTATAAAATTGTTAATTGTTGCAAAATTGTTAATCCGCGGTTTTTGGTTCTGGGGCATCAGAAAACTCTTCCCACTTTAGAATTGCAAAAATTGGAAATTGTTTATAATTTTACAAATTTTGCAATTCTTTTTTATTCTCTCATCTCAACTCCCTTTTGTTAAATATCAAACTTGGCTGACCTCTTAATTAATAACAAATTATCTTATACGGTCGCCAGCTGTTGAAAACAGCACATTAATTACGTAAATTCTCGCTACGTAATAAGTAGCGATTTGACCATGCATTTACCTAAGGAAATAATTATGCGAAGCTAACACAAAAGCTTCTAAGCTATCGAACTTCAAAAGATTGTCGTCACACTTGAACTTTTCAAATGGACGCCCCAGGTTTTAAATGAAAAGGTATCACAACTTTATAGGATCTCAAATCTGGAGATATGACAATCAAATAACTTTAAACATAATACATTTATTCAACAAATAACTTTACATAAATCGGTTTTTCCTGATACGCAGGTTCTAAAGCAGCTGCGGGAAAAACAAAGCAGAATTACAATTTACAAACCAATATTGAAGGACGGTCGAGGCCGTCTCACATGAACAAAGGCGCGTCAAAATGCGCCGACATACAGAATTAACAATTTCAGTCGACCTCTCAACAAAACCCACTTTAGGGCGAGGAAGCTGAAAATTCAAACAAAACCTTATAACAAAAAAAAAGGTGAACACATTAACTTAGCAGCGCGTCAACAACATTGCGCTGGCACATACAGAATTACTGTCTTTAATCTACCTTTGGATGCCCAATTTAGGACAAGGTAGATAGAAACATACATAAACAAATTTGCTAAAGAAGCCGTACTTTGGCCTTCTTTTCTTACGTAACATTCATGATAAGCAGAATTACTTGTGAGCCAGGAACAAACTTTCATAAGGTGCAAATGGACTTCTACCATAACTTACGTAACAATACAACATAAGAATGCAGCAAGTTTACACTTAGGCGAGAGTGAGCGGTCCAAAGCGCCCGCCCGCTACTCGCTGAACAAAGCTGTGCCCTGACACGAACGCCGATCAACATGCAACGAATACAAGGTCTGCAAGTGACCCCATCGCTCGGTGCCGGTGACAGCTGTAGCCCAGCCGACTTCTCTACCGGCTACGGGACCGTGACGCTGCAACCAAGGGCCGCGGTTCGAGCTGCCGCACGGGCCTCAGACGCTTTCGTAATCTCCCGAGTGCCGAATGCGGCCAAGCGCCGTCTTACTCACGGCGGGAGCAACTTTCCATAAATTGCCAAATGCGGCCAAGTGCCGTCTTACTCATGGCAGGAACTGCAACATTAACACATTCATAAATAATGAAGAAAACATACGAACTTCATTCAATGTAAGAGTTCCATTTCCAAGACCATATCACACATTTCCAACTATTCAATACATCTATGCACTCAATTTCATTAAAGATTGTATGGTTCTAAGGGAACCAAAACAAAATACCAACCATGGCTCAGGTACAAATAACGAAATGAGAAACAATATTAATTAATTTCATAATTTGATCTGACGGAATAGTAGTGACAAATTTACAATAAAGTGCAGTACCTACATTACATTAAAATACTATTTACAATTCTATTTACAAATTGATTATTGACGACTCTGAAGGAGCCGGGCTCTATATAGACTGATGCCACATCACAGGATGTTACACGAAGAAAAAACAAAGCGAGAATAACAAGCAAGCAAGAAAAAGAGAGCCTGTGCGCGAGACGCGCACGCCTATTATAGGAGCCCCGAAGGTGACAGCCGCGAGGGGGAACGTCACAGAGTGGGAGATCGATCGACTATTTGGGACCTCTTTGCCAAGGAGCGCGTAAAGGTAGCGCCTGCAAGGTAGGTGACCCTTCCGACACTTGAGCGATGCCAGCGAACCCTGTTAGAGACTGCAGGCACTGCAGCTGCTCTCTGGAGAGACACAGGGAATATTTTAAATTAATCAAAAACATTGAAATCTGATGCTACAGAGGCAAATGAGGTGTCCAAATAGTCCTAATTTAATGTAGATTCCGGATTTTGATATAAGAACTGGGAGAACAAGTGGTTCTCTTATAATAAATAAAACCTGTTTTAAATGAGAAAAATTGTTGCATTAAACATGAATTTTTCTCAGGTCTCACTTAGCAAAAACTTAGCTCTTACTAACAAAATCTCAGGTTTTCAAACCCTTCATGGCCATGAGATCACAGTTTAACTGTAAACTATTACCTTTACATGAATAAACCTTATAAACTATTGATGTATATTCTTCTCGGATGGTCTTCTGAGATGACTGATGGCTTCTCTTGAGGGTTCACATCACAGAATACAGTAAACTGGAGACACTTAAATTTTCCAAATTTAACACCTTTACACAAGATGCAAAATTCCGCAATCCAACCGGAGCTATCGCCTTTCGTTTTCGTGATACGCAATTGTTTATAGGATCTTCGCGTCTGATGCCAACCCTCACTTGTTTCCAACCCCAATTCATTCGATTTGACAGTCAAGTATAAAATTCAAATAGTTTTGCAGTGTCTTGCTTTCTGCTGATTAAATTGTATTAACGATTTGTGACTTACGACAAATCGGTAGAAATTGTTGCTCATGAGCTTTTTTAACTTTCGAAATTTTATTTCTATTCTTCATGTATCTTTGAAACAGTAGTTTGGTTATTTTGATTCGTCTGTGTTATAAATAAATTCTCTGGCAAATTTCAAAACGCTGAGACTAACTGTTGTCCTGCAAATTTGAAGATTTCTTTGTGGTTGGATGAATGCTATTCACTGGTGCAAAGTGTATGCCAGTATGTTTAACGAGGAAATTCATTATCAACAAATTATTTTGAAAAATGCTTTTGGACAGAGCGGTGGCATGATAAATCATTTTCATATTTGTTCCACGAGTCAAGTTTTAGGCAGCAGATATATTCTGTGTATTATTTTTAATTTTGGTGAAATTGAATCACATGTGAATTTTGAAATAGAACCATACATTTTTTACCTGTAATGAATATCTCAATAGAGGTATTCAATGATGTCTCATTTGTTAATAATTTAAAGAGTAATCATGTATATTTGACACCGGCTTGAGCAATCTCAACTCTAAGGCAAGCAACTATCATCAGCTCTTCTAGTAATTCAAGTGCTATCCTCGAAGATTTTCATTCTCCTCGCCTTAAAGACATGAGAGGCGAGTCTGTAGAATGTGCCAATCAATAACACTTCCTCCCTGGAGAATGCTTGATTACTCCTTTCGTGGGAACACGTTCTTGTCGGGTATTATATTGTAAAAAATAATTTAAATTCAATATAATAAACGAATAAGAGTTTTGTTTACATTGTAATGCTACACACATTTAAATATAGAAATAAGACATGCAACTAAACAGTATACACATGTTTTAGGAAGACGAAAATTCTTTCTTATTATACACTCATTTGTATACTTTTCACAAACAATTTAGAAGTACACCATCAATCTGATGATTTGTTCTGGTAATAATCGATCTTATACGTAATCGACATATAATGATAAAAATTTCTAATGTCTGGTATGGGAAATTCAGTAAGAGCTCAGTTAGTTTTAATGAGAGAGCAATTTTGCGATGAAAATGTTTTTTTTATGCATATATTCCAAATCCATATACTTCCTTACATTAATTAACGTTGTTTCCATTTCCATTGAACGCAAGGCTATAACATCCCTCAGGCGCCATGTTTTGAAATGACCCTCAGAGAGGTCGCTTGCTCGAGTCGCCGTGTTATTGGATTGAACTCTTGAAATGTTCTGTTCATACAGTAGTTCCCGAAACGACGTAAATTCCAACAGGTCATCTCAAACTTATAGTAGTCACACTCTACTTTCAAACATTAGTAGATACCGGACTGTGAGACCGCACGTAAGTTCTCAAACAAACTTCATTCTCGTTCATGAGCATGTAGTTAATCTGTCCAACTTTTGTGTCGGAGGGGCTGGATTCTTAGGAAGATAAAGTGCAGTGGACATTGTAACTACTCTCTGCACCTAAGCAAGTCGTTTCTAGTGTGGACAAACTTTGGAATTGAAACCTTTCTGGACTTCATGAATTATTATAATATTGAGATTACCAAACAGTGTCATATTATCATTATAGTTTTAATTCCATTTTTTGTCTATCATTTTATTTGCATTTTAATCAGTTTTCTGTTTCTTATATAATTTTGTTAATGTATTTTAGGAATGGGGTTTAACTGATGCCAATGTTATTCTTAATTTAAGCTAGATTGCGGTTTCGCACTCGCGTTCAAGTCACATCTTATGCGATTGGTGAGCAAGAATACCTGCATAAGATGGACTGACAGTATGCCAAGCTCAGAAAAAATTTCAGAATCTGAAGGGAATATTGATGACTAAAAAAATATTGTAAAATGTCCGGGTCATAATAAAGTGGACTGTCAATTAAATAATATCCTAGCAGAATCTATATCAAGGGCGGTAGTTTGCTGCATGGGCATTCGTGTTCCTATTTATGCCTCTGGTGCTGCCACTCCAAATCGTCACTGCAGCAGGCAACGAAAGAAATTGAGGCGAAACATTCCTGAGGTGGTAACTGAATTACAAAGGTATCAATGTTTTCGTGAGGTTTTATTAAATAAAACATAATAACTGTTGTAAAAAGCGCTTATTTATTGGAAAATAGAAAAATTCGTAATGAAAATTTTCTGAGAAATAGAATTATACAGAGTCTCACCAACTATGGGCCACCTCATAACTTCTAAACGGTTCCTGATATCTAAATGCAGTTTCGTTTAACAATGGAATCATGGGAAGTAATGAGCGGTAGAGATATAATTCGAAATATTTTTAGTTTCGAGAAAATTAATTATCTTTGATTGTTTAAATGGAACCATATATTTTTTTACTGGCGTTAGATAATCATAAATAGACGCATTGATGTAACATACGTATGTTATGATAGTATATTGAGTATAAAATAACACTTTCAGACATGTGATTTTGAACTAAATGTACGAGATTTCCTGTTAGCAACCGTTGCTTTTGTCGCATTTACAGAAGGTTGTCTTTGCGGCGCCGGCACTTTTGCGAGAACAGGGGAAAGGTCGCGAAGGCCACTTTCCCTAAAAGCGACAATGTCGACGACTGCAGAGAAAAATTGTATGTTTACTTTCAAATCTGAAGTCTCATAATATAAATATATAAAACGGGATTATACGGTATATTATTACGTTTTTGCACCACTAATAAGCGTGAACTATTTTATTTAATCACAAATATCAAAAATCTAATACAGCCTTACTCTATCCGTTTGAATTCATGTAATTCTGCAATTACAAAGTTGATTGTGAATGAACTTAAAATAATTAGTAATTTAAATTAATTAAATTAAGTTTAAAAATTAAAGACTATTGAAATATTTTATTGAAGTTTCTCAGAAAATGTTGCAGTCTATCAGAATGGATGGCGCTTTCTCAATTGTAAATTGGGAGTCAGAAAATAAACGGACGCAGAATATTGCCTGGGAAGTAGAAAATGAACATTACGCAACACTGTCGCTTAATGTCATCATTCGACGACTTTCTTGCTATCGAACTATCAAAATATTTTAGAAGATAACATTATTATTCAGCTTCATTTGTTAGCATAAAGTACTCGATAAATGGATTAAGACGTACTGTTTTCTTAGAACTCATCAGGCTTTAACTCTCACACGGTAAAGAAGTTATTTTGCTCAATGAACGTGTTAAAATTAATAGTTTTTTACGAACGTTATTCTGATGTTTCCATCACCAAACAATTGTAATATCAAAAACTAGACTATTACCATAGTTTTATCAATCAAAATTTCGAAAAACGTACTAGCACTTCGGTTAGAATCATTCTAATATGTAATTTCAGTTCATTGTCCATAATTGTTACACTATGCAAAATTGTGTGGAGTGGATAGTTAACGTCAGAAAATAACTCCAGTCACTCGTATTGATATACAGGACAGTTTGGTTAACTGGGCCAGATATGCTTTTTATTTGATTTATTATTATTTTTGCTTTTGTTTATTCAGGTTAGCCAAACTTAATTTTGATAATAGTATAAAGACATAAGAACAGTAATACAAATTACACGTGTCCAGTAATATGCACACACGTGTCCAGACAAAGGAAAACCAATTAAATGATGGAGAATTAAGACACTCGCTGCATTTGATGTTGACATAATGATGCCACACTACTAGAGAGAAAGATGGAAATGGACGATACACGTAGCTGCCTGTCGGCGGGCCGCGGGTTCCGCCTCGGACATATGTGTGTGTCTGTGATGGTCCATGCTCTCCCTACAGAAAACCTCTATAAAACTAAGTTGGTCGTTATATGACGTAGTAGTTAAAAGAGACACTAAAAATATACAAAAACAACTTCCAATTGTCAAAGAAAATTTGGCATATTTAATCTGACTTCAATAACGCTATTAATAAAACCTAATGACTTTATTTCCCAGCAAAATATAGTATAAATGGAATTTTATTTAACTGTACTAAATTTTCAGATATTATCAGCTAATTGATTTATTATTTATAACTTAATATTTCAACCTTCCAGAGATTTGCTAATGTTGCAATGATATTCATTATAGCCAATACCATTTTATTCATACACTTTCATTTTGTTGGTAAACCAATATATTTATTTTAAACTATACCACTGAATTCTGAATGTTTCATTACAATATTTCCATAGATTTAAGCTGAGTGGAACAGTGACGGAAAATCATTACCTAATATTGAACTTCATTAAATATTTTACTGTATTTACATTCGAATGCAGCATACTACAAAAACAATGATACTGTTAAAATTGTATTTAGATTTGAATGAAAATTCGGCTTTGAAATCCTAGTCCAAAAATATTTTTCCAAAAAGACTTTGCGAATATGTATTTATACGTGATCATTGTAGGAAAAGGACTTAAAACATTGAGCACTGGAAAAAATTAAACATTACTGACTTAAATCTATGCTTTTCAAAATTGATATTTATACTAGCAAGTTGATTGGAATCTGGAATTCAATGAGAACTAATATTTCTGGAGGGTATGTTATATTATATCTATATTGCACATTGGAAACTTTCTGAAAACGAACTTTCTTTTACTTACACTCTTCATTGAAATACACTTCACTGTTATTACAAATACTGTAGTAAATACATTTTATTAATATCTCTGGATTTTAACATTACAATTACTTAATCTGTTTCAACAATTTCTCATGAACTTTTAATTTTCTTCAGTATAATCAATTACAAATAAAGTTATAGTAATATGTATAAATTTTCCAAATTGAAAATTGCTAGTGAAAGCACAAAATCTTCAGAATCATAATCTTAATTCTTTATTTCACCAATTGTATTCTAAGGAGAAAGCATGAATGTTAAAAGAAAAACATGAATTTTCTAAGAAAACGCATATTACAAGGTTTTGTGTCGACAAATGGATAAATCCACTATAATGAAAAATCAAATCGTGGTGTAGCCAGAATCCATGTTTTGGTATTGATGGTGAAAATCGATCGATTACAAAATGTTCTGTCCGCCCGTCCCTGAACAACGCTATGGCTAAACTGTTCAGCCTGATTTTCACTAAAACTGATATCCAATCTGATCTACTGATGTAGCCCTTGAATTTGAAACTGAGTTCAATTAGGGGAGGGTACTTTATATAGCCCTGGGACATTTTTTGTATGTCTAAACAAATGGTCAATCTTTTATTACTTTTGTTGTTGATAGTGGCGTTGTTGAATAGTGCAGGTCCTATGTTCGTTGAAAACTGATTTGAAAGTCTTCACAAGTAAAATACTGAAATTTAGATTTTTTCCTGATGAAAATTCTTCCTAAAGATAAGATTTTTAAATAAGATCATGTGCAATTTTTTCGAAAATTTAGTATTTTCTGCATGTTTCCAGAAAATACTGGTGAGAGTACGCACTAGAAGCATCATGCATTCTTAAACTGTCCGCTTTAGACACAGGCCTTCCTCGAACAATTGTGTCCCTTTCAGTTTTATTATGACAATGTGGTACTGAAGTAATGCATGAGGAAAAGTAAAATATTATCTCTTCTATAGAGAAAAGTTCGCATTCTATTAAAATATACTCATATTATAATTCTCCCTATATTATACATTTTATATTATAATATATATTGCTAAATATATTTAAACTAAAAGAATCGACCTTCAGAAAACAATCAAAAAAAAAAATATTAAAATAATTATGTTTCAGTTATCACAGGTTTATTATATTTAACTACTTTTCTGGTAACTGAATAAACTGGCTTTAGCCGAATGTACATCGTCGTAGATACCCTGTCAGTTTGCTAACGCTGTGAGTCTGAACTAGCGTGATTTTTTCTTCCGTTATGGTGTGATTTCAGCAGCACATGTCCAATATTTTGTAATTACACACTTTAGTGACTTAGGAGCCCTAAAAGGCTGGTTTTGTCGTCCATCAGTACGACGACCAAAGCCTCCGTTCTAACATCTGACCGAGGCGCTGGTGGTCCTATTTTCGACGAACTCTATATATTTTTGAAAATTGTTAGTTAACTTTTCAAACTAAGCAAACGAAAATAAATATCTACTGGTTGAAAACTCTTTCCCAATTCATGTAATAGTATAATATTGCGGAGCAGTGACAAATTATATTAGAACGATGTGCTGGTTGTACAACTACTTCGTTTACATTATAAGCATTATAATTTCTTGCTACAATCAACTATTTGCAGGTACTGTACATAGCATTATATTCAACTTAGGCCATGTTTCTTTAGTCAACGAATGCAAATTTGACTGGCAATTCTGCACTAGCACTGTTTGAAATAATATGTTACTTCCTAATACTACGTTATTCTGTATTTCGACTGAAAGTTTCTACGACGAGCACAGTTCAGTCTTATCAAAAATGTAGATCCCTGAAGATATGGAGGGGGCAAGATAAGCACTGCAGGGGCAGAAGTTACCAAAGCCCTACACAATAACAGGCACTGAATCGAAGCATTTAACTAGAATCAAAATATAGAATACTAATAAATATTGATCTGCATTCTTATCTAGAATGAGTACTGTAACCTGGAGTAATGTGTATGTCATAAGAACAATAAATTTCTGATAGAATTAATTTTACAATACCCTCATCGGTGCTGAGAAATTTCCAGAGAACATGGATTAAACGTGTAGTAGATGAAATTGACGCTGATCAAATCCCGCTGAATAGGTTTTTACCTGATACATCAACACATTAACTAATAATAATACGAGAGAGACATTCCAAAATTCTGTTGGAGTAAACAAACTTGTTTTGTAAATGCCACATGATTGTACAGATTGTGCTGTGCTGGTATCCTGTATTCAAGCAAATGTGACGAAACGAAATTTGGAATAGATAGCTAAAATATTAGTACTTCAATTGAATACCATTATCATATTTTGGGTAATTGTTAGAATGATATGAAAAGTCTAAAATTGTTACAAATTTGTAATTTACCATTTAACACCTCTAGAGATAATCAGAACCCAATAAGTCTTCTGTTTATTATAAAATTTTGGAATAAAGGTAATTTCTTCACTCTTTAACAATTGAGAAAGGAATATGTCTTTTTTACACGTTTAACAGTTCCTTAGAGGCTATTACAGTCCCATTAAATCACTATTTGTGTTTGTGCCTTGTGATAAATGCCAATAACGCATCCTAATTGTTTGTAATAATTACAATTGTATTTCTTTTATGGTCTTCAAATTTTTAATGTAGCCTGTAGGTGGATAACACAATAGCACACCCAAAACATAATAGTACACGATGTGGTCATGAAAGAAATCAATATTTTTATTATTATTCCATTTTAAATAAATGTCGGATGGCATCTTTAGTGCGGGTAGACTGAGACTATGTGAGCATCTATCTGTCCCACCTTCACAAAGAAAATAAGAATTTTAATTGCTGATCCAATGATTTATTCACTATATTTGTAGGTGATCCACGTGGCAAATCACCTGTCATTGGTCTCAACATAGGAAAACAATGAGGTATGAATTTGGATCTCAAAATTTCCGGGATAAAGTCTGTCTTTGAAATTAAATTTTAACTTATGATAAAATCTATAAATAAGATAAATAGAGTTAGATAAATAAATATGCATACTATGTATTGTTAAAACATCGATGCCCTAATATTACATTTGAAATACTGCTTGAGAACGAATGTTTAGAGAATGATTTCACATGTCTTAAATAATACTCAGAGAAAATGGAGAATTACAGAAAATATTTCATCTGTAGATATATTAAGGCTTCAGACATTGAAAGGCCAATAACTCTGTGTTGAAACTGTTTGATACTGGTTTTAAATCTGAGGTATTATGATTGAGTTCTGGTGCGATGCCTTTTTCTGTCCTTGCCTCTTTTACCTAAGTCAGAATTAAAAGATAAGAATGTTTACGGAAATACTTGTATTTATTTATTGCTGCAGATCTTTGCTGAACTTTTTATTAATATATAATGTAATTAGTTTGATCCTGCTTTTATTACAAATATTTATACAAATATGTATTTACTTATATTTACAGTTAGTAAGAATTCTAACTAACTCGTTGCAATTAAAATAGTGAATGTTTTGACATACATTCTGTATTCACTCAAAAGTTTGTCACAACTGTCACTTTTATGGGAAATGAAATAGAGGGAAATGTTTATCCGTCTGTTAGTGATATCCATACGTATCTGATAACCGTATTAATTGAGTCCTAGTGATGTAATTCTTTCGACAGAACAAACCTACACGTTCAGATTTACGACCAGTTGTTCTGGACCACTGAGCTCTGAGAAATGCGTCTATAGTTGGGTTCTTGGGCTCTCAGCCCTAATGCATTTGGTATTTGTCACATCATACTATTTATGTAAAAACAATATGAGGGAAGGTTTGAACTTTATAATTGATATTAAAGTTGTGACTTTATATAACACAGCCCAGATTGGAAAATTACTCGTTTTTGATTAGAAAAATACATTCATATTTTGAAAATATGAATCATTTATAAAAATAACCTACCTTTGAAATAGCTGTAGCTGCAGAAAATTTCATACTGTTGTGACCTACTTTTTGCAAACTGTGTAGTAACTTTAGATTAATTTTGAACTATTGATAATTGACACTAGCACAAACAAAACTTAGCTTCTCGTTTTTACTATCTCATACTGCACCAATATACGAAGTACTAAACGTATAGAGAAAGTTATGTACTACGGAAAACAGATTTTGCGATTTCACAATATACGTCTGGTCGGTGCTGGTTCATCCAAAACCGTCCGTCCGTCCGTTCAGATCACATTAGCGTCGCAAACCACACGTACGATCCTTCCAAATAAGAAACCTGTCTTCATTGTAATAGTTAAATTTTGAAAATCTTGAATTGGGGATACTTTTACATGAAGTCTTTCGACATTTTCAAAATTTTCAAAACGGCTCCTAATTTTCTGTGTGAATAGAGTAAAATAGACTTAGAAAGATGACATAGTTCCACTTTCACGGTTAACTCTGAATTCGAAATTGCAAAAGTTTGAACTTTTAAGGTCTTTTACAACTACAAAATTGAAAATAGATTTTCTTTTCCAAATGGAAATTTGTTGTCCATAATTCGTTCTGTGTAACAGTCATGTAGCCTTTTAAATACAGTTTTTCAGCAAAAGTGAGCAATATTTACAATTTTAAAGAATGGTCATGAAATGCAAACCAAATGAAACCGTTTTTCTTTTCTTACTATTAAAAATTGTTTGAAACCGATTTTAAGGGAATCGTACCTTTACTGTTCTTTCTGCTGTAAACAACATCTCTGTCTTCAGCCATCAAATCTAACAACACTAGTCATTATCCTAATATGTAAACACACACAAGGATCATGGGGAGGCCGCTCATAACTACAGTTAAGGTGAGACAGGTTATGAAGAACTGATAACTCCAGTTCAGTCCTGGCCTGTTCATAAATTTTTTATTTTGACAATGTGCGAGATTTTAATTATCACTTTTCCTTTCACACCAAGGTATGATTTATATTGTCGTTTGAGAGCTAAAACTAATGAAGTAGAATGTATATTTATATATCTATATTACCACAATATCGAGAAACCAAGAGCGTTTCATTTAAATGTGAATATGAACAAAAGATACACCGTGTAAATGATAGGTGATTTTTCCTGAAGCCAACAAAAAAATGTGCGTTCCAGATCCATCACTGCAGCAAATGAATCTGAATGAGCGTGTCGAACTTATTTTAGCTCAACGTTATCACGTTCCAATAATCACCTTGACAGAGGCGATAAGGGTTGAGCGTCAGGCGAACTGAAGCGACTGCTGGCAAAAATACATACTACTGAACTGAAACATTCTTCAGAATTCAATTCATTTTATGTGCGTAGATTTCTCGCTTAAGTGTCTCGTAGAGGTAATCATTTAATATTTAAATTCGCAGAGCAAGAAAAGCAATATTTTGAAGACCAAATTCAAAGATTTACTCGAGTACGTTCACGAAATATTGTGCAAGTTGTAGCCCAACTGGCCATGTGCGTGTATTTTGTTAATGAGGGAACGTGTTCAAATCTGATATGATATCAGCGGATTTTTACTTGACGAGCAAATGAAAATCAATTCCTATTAACATGTCGAATGTTCTAAATACTCCTTTCTCACAAGAAGATACCATTACAACCATGGAAATAATTTAATGCATTTTCGATTACTGGTCACCAGATCATTCACTTACTCCATACTTTCCTCCCCAGCTGTTTTATTTATTATAATGTTCGTTTCCTTCCCAATCCTCAATACGAGTATTACGTCCGAAATTAATGTTATTTATTTGCATTCTGCTCTTGCCGCCCTCTAGCTGAAATGTTTTGTTTCTGTCAAAAATTTAGAAATGTTTACACTTCGCTACTACCAAATATTATGAATAGAGGTGCTGCAGAATAGGACATCACAAAAGTAAATGTCATAATTTCCTTTGTGTGGACTGTTTTTAAGGTTTTGTCTGTCTCTCTGCCAGCTGACACTATCGCCGCACAAAACACGTTTCTTGACATTTTCTCAACTTTCTGGTTCAAAATAGCTCTTTCACAGGAATTCACTGAGTTTCTGAAAACTCTCTAAAGATTTCCAAATAATTTACCAAGTTAAATAATACAAATCTATCTATATGCATATTAATTCTATGTGAGATATTTCAAAAATTACTGTGTAATTTTTGAAAAACAAAAGAATATAACAAAACAACTTATATTACATTAAACATGCAATTAGTATCATCCATTGAAAAAGTTTAGAACGCATTTAGTTTACTTTTTAGGGAAATAGCGTTTAAGCGTTTCAAAAAATGTGGAATTTGAGTCATTTTTACAGACACTATTGGGATTTCGAGAAACTTTTACACATTTTTAAAGCATATTTACTAAAATACAATTAAGGAAGAAATTGCTCTATAATGTAAATATTACCAACGAGAGTAAAGTCAAAATAATTTTGTACTTTGAAAAAACAAAGAATAGAGCATGATCCGTTTATGTCATCGGATAATCGATCATCTGGCAATACCCTAACCTGAAGATTTAAAGAAAATTTTGAGCAGTTTTGGAAAATCTTGTTTATGTAAATTTAAAATTGCAACATAGCGCTACATTGAGTGAAATCAACTAAAGCTTTAAAAACAATGACTCATTTGTTATTCAATTATGAGCAACAAATTTCATTTGAAGGTAATCGCCCTTAATTTTGTAGTTGTAGCGAGACGCCGTAAACTATTTAAATTTTGCAATTTTGAAAATTTGAGCAATCTGTACTGATATATCTTACCTGTATAAGTGTATTTACCTTATTCTTGCAAGAAATTAAAGACAAAATTTGAGCCGTTTTTGAAAAAATTGAAAATGTCTGGAAGGCTTCAACAAAGTCTCTCAAAATTTAATGCTTAAAATCGTATAGTTTCAGCTCAGGTAAACGACAGGGGTTTCTTTAATTTTGAAAATCGTATGCATACGTGGATGCGAGTTGTACCAGACGTACAGGATTTGGACGTTTTGCTTCCAATTGTTTTTGGCATCAAGATCCACAAATAAATTCTAAGGCACCGCGAGTTAGAGGATTTTTTCTCTCTGATCTAGCAACTGGTCGATTTAGTTTCCGTCACCAGAGCGCGGCAATGATTTTTCACGAAAATGCGCTGTTGTTTCATGCAGCATTACATAATATTTCTGTACCATATATTACACCCTACATACGTAAGTATACCAGAGTGTATCTAAAGTGTTTAGCACATATGTTACGTGATAATTAAGGAATGAGTTAGTGATGAAGTTGAAAATAATTTTGGCTTTAAAACCATGTATTTATATACAAATATCTGATTATTAGTTGAAGTAAATATATTTATCATGCCCATTTGCTAACATTCTGAAAGCATACATTGTTGAATGATATTGATTAATAAAATGTTTCATTATATTAAATATTCTTTCTCAACCATTCATTCAAGAGTATGCTACAACTATTTTACAAACGATCCAACTGCGGGATCCAAAAGAAGACTCAGGGTCACGCCCTCTTCATCCTAGAAAATATTTATTTCTCTCATAATGAACTCGTAAACTAGTAAATGATGATGAAGATGAAAACTGGTCAATATTATGTTACTTCATCAGAAACAGTTCTTAACCTTAACTTGACGTTGAAATATCGTGTTACTATTTTAGAGTCACCCAATAAGTCATGCAAGACTAGTAAAACAAAATGTTGAGGCGTTTGTTTAGTGCATAATCCGAATAACTAAAAAATGTTGGTGGATATCGTTTAGCCCTTCCAGAACGGCTGCAAATTCTTTTGAATTCATACTGTGGCGGCACTTTCGAATCGACGGAATTATTAAGAAATGTGATTATGACATTTTGAGAAACAACGGTCACTGAATGCGCCTGTAAGACGCCACCGTCCGGGGATCTCCTTCCTCAGCGACCCATGAAAATTTATGACAGGCAGCTGCCTGCCTGGTTCGGCGCGCCCTCACACCCTGGCGCTAGGCGTCCGCAACAAACCTCCTTGACCTGCGCCTTCGTCCCAGAGAGAGGGTGCCTTAGCGATGTTTATCATTAGAAATAACTTCTAAAATTACAACCTGACAGATTCTCACATGCATCGACCCAGCGTGAGAGAGAGACAGAACATTTAATCTTGTGGAATTTCCAGATCCTCAAATGGGTGATTACAGAATGAACGGTATATTTGGCCAATTAGAATTATAGGAGCAGAGGGCGCTTTGTTAGGGGTAACTCGGGAGGGGGAGGCGAGTCTGCGTAGCTGCAGAAGACGCGAAGAGAGACAGTGACGCCGCGCAGGACGGCAGGTAGAAAAGAGCACATGGGTCGCAGAAGTGACCGGTGTTCTGGGAATGAAGACCGCCGAGGCGATTACTGCACAAGATTGTCATATGGACAGTAGCAGATCTTATTCCAACCGCGGTGAACAATCAGGAGTGTTCATGAACATTATCCGACGTAATCAGAAGCGTTACACATCGGTGCATCGCCAGCCACCCACATGTTTGCGGCTCTCTGCTTCTGTCTGGGCTGGGCCAATACGTCTTATATCTCGTGAATGAGCGGAGAGACGGTCGACTCAAGACGGCGGGGCTACCATTGACCTGCCCAGGAAACTTCGCCCCCATCAGCTGTCTCCAGACGCCCTAGAGAGGGGCCATTGACCTGCCTGCCGACCCTTCCAGCAGCCTGCGAGAGATCAACTCGCAATCACTATATTGTGTATGCCCTAGACCCACGCAATTGGGTGCATAACCAAGAAATTGCTCTTCAAGCAGACTTGTAACATTTTTTAATTTTTTTTTATTTGTGTTAATGTCAGCGAGGCCGCGCATGGCCCAAATTATGTTTAATTTTAAGAATTTAACAAGTTGAGCTCAACGGGTAGGGTGATAGTCATTTCTTCACCCAGTTTCTTTCTTTTGTCATGTAACTTCCCTGGTTTTGGACCAGAAATAAACCTATCGTTAAATTCTGAATTATTATTGCAACATCCTTCCTCCTCCACGCATTCTCAATTTATAGAACTTGAAAAGCCCAACCGATCGAGCTCTGCCGGTGACAATACATAAGCGATTTCCCGCTTTTGGAGTCAGCGTATCACTTGAGAAGTAGGTAGAAAAATATTTTTTTTTGTATCTGTAACATTTAATCCAGAATATAATAAAAACATATAAAAAATGGAGACTGAAAATAAATAATGAAAAGTCAAGACACATGGTTGTAGGGAAATCTCGATATGATCTAGAACAGAAATAGGTATGTTTCGAGTAGTAAAGGAATTTACATATCTCGGAGTGACTATTAGAGCAGGGGGATCTAATAATAATAACTATTTTAAAATAATAAGCAAGAGAAGGCCAATTATTAGTAGATTTCATAATATTTTATAAAACAAGAATTTTCGAAAGAAAACTAACAGACAATATACAAGACGATGGTGGAGAGCTGTGTTACGTATGGATCTGAAATTTGGATTAAAAATGATGCAATAAACTCTTGGTTAAATGCTATGAAAATGAATATTTGGGATGATGTTGTCTGTATACAATTTGATAGAATACCAAAGTTAGACAGATAATAAAATTGAGAGACAAGTGATCAAAAATGTAGAATCCAAACAACTCCAATGGTATCTGCAGAATGCATGCTGACAGAATATCAAAAATTATCTTTGAGTGAATCCCTTTCGAAAGAAGAAAACGAGGAAGGCCAAGGAAATCTTGTAAGCACGTCATATATTCGATAATGAAGAGCAGAAGAATAGAGGAAGAGGCCTGACGGAATAAAAAACATTGGCGTGTAGATTGTGAAAAACGGTCATTACAATTGTAAGATACTCGCTTAAGAATGAATAATAATTACCTTAAAACCGAAGTGCAAGATACCGGATGAAGAATCCTTGTTATTATGTGCTGGCACAAGTAAGCGGGGCTAACAGATCTTGCCGGAATACCTAACCAAAACCAAAGTTACGTTCTTATTTGAAAAGATTAAATGAAAACAAAGAAAATGTGATTATTTTTAGAGGGGAGTCCTGTAGATAACAAATATCAGATATTACTCTATTTGGTATTTATAATATTTGTTAACTTTGTCCATTTATCGGCATGATCTCTTTTTCTATGGGAATAACTATTCTTCGGAATTTACAGGTCGAAAAGTAAATATAGTATTTAGGTAAAAAAACAGATGATTGAATTATGTTTTCGAAAAATTGACGGGACTGAAGTAAAAAGAGAAAATTATGACAAATAGTAAATTCACATTTCTTATATGTTGCACCAATGAATAGTATCAATTCCGCAATTAAAATCTATTTTCGACCCACCAATAGCAGATGTGGGGTCTCTTTAACCTGGAAATCTTTCGCTTTGGTGTACGGCATTTTATCGACGAATGACAGAAAATATAATTACAATAGCCAGTAGGACTTCTAATGCAGTATTCCAAAGGCAGATTTTTTTTAAAACTCCAGACATTTGTTCATTTCTCTCTCATGGTTTGCAACATGTATTCTCAAGTTAATGGTGAAATATTTAGTATCTCTTTCGGAATCCTAAGACTTAATTAAAAGGAACGCAATGGTGACCCTGAAGATTTGGTTACGAACCCAACAGCGATAGCGCAGATTTCTCCTTCTTCCCGACCTTGCATTAAAGTGGTCGCAAAAGTTGTCGCAAGTGGTCGAAGAGTGCGACCAAATGTGAATGAATTATGAATTTGAGGTCATTGTGTTATTATTTAGATTTTCTTTGTAAAATCGTCTCTGCGTGAGATATACTATATACGAACACAAACTATCATTCAATAGGCAATACATTTTAAAGCGTTACATTATAATATAGTAGCAGTGCGTTTCAACAATAATAAATATTTTAGATATAATTTTAAAATTCAACCTTAATTCATATTATTGTACTTTAATTAAATTACTTTATAAATATGTATAACTTGAATGAAATTTTTCCCAAATCAAAAAAAATTAATTGCCTATTTTGTTTAAATATTTATTAAAATAAAAAAATTAAAAATAAAATTTTATTTGCAACAATATTTTACAGAAGAGGATCCCCATTCTTTTAACGATTATCGTGACACAGATTTCCGAAGTTTGACAAAATTTTGAAACATTATTAACAATTACAATTTTGAAATAATTTATGACATGAGAATCTCTAGTGATTCTTAATGCATTAGCAAAAACAGTGTTTGCATAGGTCTGCTTATCTAGAAGAAGTGGGTGTAACATTCCGATGGCGTGTAAAAAACTTTGTGTGCATTGCTCGTCTCTCGAAAATAAAAATATCGTAACGTAAAAATATACTTGCTATAATAATATAAATATATTAATTTCATTGCGTTGGATTGGAAATCATACATAAATTACATGTAAGTAATATATTGATGTGTGTGTGTGTGTGTTCTCCAAAGTTCACGCAAGAGACAAAAGCTGGTGTTTCTACCTTTGCAAACATTAAGATATTAAAATGTTATATCAGAGTCATATCTTGTTTTTGATTCTTAAGCAAAAATCCTCAAAGACTAGGTATCACATATGATTTTTAATATTTGCGGTAAAGAACTCCATGTAAAATGCAATCACCTTAACTTTATATTGAAGAAGTAATTAATTGTGATCCCCAAAACAATAGATAAAAAATCATTCATTTGCTTACAGATGCACTTATCAATCATAATGTCTGTAGTAGAAAACTTGCATTGTGACTAAATGAACTTTAAACACATTTAGTTTATTTAGTATTTTACATATCAAAACTATTTTATTACAATATTAATGTCCGTGACCATGTAGTATTTTTTAATTGGGTCATCTGAGAAATTGATGATGAAGTATTTCACAACTGAAAGCTGCTATCTCGGAGACTGTTTTTGCAACTGATTCTAAAACGTATTTCTTTAAGTTATTAATTTTTCTAATAAAATAACTAGGTTAGACAATGCATACAATGCATCTTATTTGCATTTTATATTAAATATTACAATAATAAACGACGAAATGTAGACATGGAGCTTAATACTCGTTGTCCAGTGTTATTTTTTGCATAAAACACGTTTTATAACAGTTTTAAAATATGGTTTTACTGGGAAATTGCATGACTTTATTTATGTAATTAAATGTATATACAAAAATGTATGTAAAAGTGTTGGTTTATTTAATATTTATATTCAAATATTTACTATAATATAACTCGCGATCATCGCCATTTTGTAATGTTCAAGATGAATAGTCCAGCCTCCCTGAAATGAAGCTAAAGCGGATTGGTCAACTCGATCCCGCAGGGTGGGGCAGGGGTCGGAAAACTCTGGTAAAGTTCGGCTCAGGAGATCGCCCATTTTTTGTGCAAGCGACGGTACTTTCCAGGCTTCATCGCAGTTTCCTCGACACCTCGAAACTATACATATAAACGGCATATCAACCCGGCAATATAATACAAGTATGAATTGCACTGAACACACGGACAACACCAGACGAATTCAACTGAAAACAACATGCCTGCGTCCAGGCTAGTCCAGGCCACCCATGCCTCATGACTACCTACTAGTGTTTGGATCCGATGACGCCGCCATCTTAGTGACGTCACGTACTAGTGAGCAGGCTCTATAACTCTAATAGGAGGTGGTGGATATATTCTATCGCTATATCATAGAGTGCTCTGTGTGGCTCAGAAGTGGCTCAGGTCCTCTGTCACTAGATAGGCCGGTAGCAGTCGTTATTTGAATTTCACACCCGACGCCATATGCAACTGTATTTTCACCAACGCGCTCTAACGGTAAATCTGTGAACTACTCATTTTCATAGTTTGCGCTATCTCAGCTGGTTGGATTTCGGTTGAATTTCTGTCTTCAGCGTAGGATGTGTGGTGGTTATTGTGGGACCGTTAACGGTGTCTAGCCACCAGTTACTTTGAGTTTATGAAAGATATCTAGTGGTTTATAGCTGAATCGAATTGTCTGAAGTGTGTGTTATCACTACAAGAAGATGCTGGGTGTCCAACTGCACAAATTTAAAAGAAAATTAGCCATTAAAACGTGATTTGGGTTTCCAAGAAATGTGAAAAAGTGAGTTTAATTTTTCGTATCTTACGTGTTTATGTATGTAATTTGTAGATTAATGCTGCTGTTCATTTATTTAAAAAAATTACGTCTGTAAAATAAATAATTTGTTTAAGAGGCAGAATGGCTAAAAGATATTGTGAACCAGCTCTCGCCAAATGCACAATTAACCATTAGTGAGTCAATATGCAAAGAGCATTTTCTGTAACTGCATGTAATTGGGAGCAAGAATGCTACTGAAAACTTGGGATAATAATTGATCATTTGTGGATGGAGAAATGGTATGCTGCAGGAAATGTGCCCACTACATTTGCTGACAGTATTCATGTTGTTTGTCTTGAAAGGGCATTCAAATAATTTAGTTGAAAGTTGTGGAACTTCTATTTTATGTTTCTGTTTGTTTTCAGATCCCTAGTTTGTACCCATCGAGATTGTCACCAACTTCAATAGCTGTAACTGGTAAGCTTTTTTAAAAATAGAATTCATCTGTCCAAAGTGTTGCACAGTTTAACTCATTTGTTATTGTTTACATTTGTAGTTCATCTTGGCAATAGAGCTTCAAACAGGACAGATTTTTTCAAGATTGCAAATGAGCATACAATTTTGTTTGGGGCATATTAATTTTGATTACACAACAGTAGATTGTTTAAAGAGAGTCTTACCTCCTTTTTCTAAAACTTTTCAGGTCCTTGTGCACAGGCAACAGTTTGTACCGAAAATGGTGAGTTATTTTAATATGTGTGAAAGGCAAATAGAAGTATGCTACTGGAACCAAAGCATATTGGTAATGATTTATTATTGATTGTTACAGGTTCTTCTGTCTTTCAGAATGCTGGTGCATTAAGTGTGGCAGATACATTTGCTAGCCTTTTTCATGCCCTTATTTATTATTAGAGAATATTTACTAGATTGGTATTGCAGGCAGACTGACATGAAAAAAATGTGAAAGATTATTGCTGATATTTCTGATTCTGATCTGAATTTTTGGCACGTAAAACGGCACGTAAATGATTCCTTAGAGTGAAAATAATGTTGATCTATAATTTTAATTTAAAAGCATACCCCAATAATGTAAGATAATATGAAGAGATAATTTTGTTTTAAAATTATTTTCTTTGAGGAGTCACAGCTCAGAGAGAAAATTTTAAAGAATTATTATGTGCAGTAAATGACATTCTTAATTCCCTAAGTGTTTGCAGACACCTCTTCTGATCTGACAGTTCATAATAGTATAAGTGATGGAGCATTAAGATCAGTGTGTACTCTGTCATTGGATGCGATAAAATTGTGAATATCAAATAATCAATTTCATTTTAAATTGAACATAAGATCCTGCACATTTCTGGTAACCTGTACAAAGTAGTGGGGGTACCAAGATGAGCTAAACCACAAAAAATGTAATAGAAGGTCCAAAAAGGTCTCATCTAATAGATTACAACTAAAGAAACATTTACTTGGAACTCTGATGGAGTTTTGTAAAAAATATAGTTTTCCAAGTCATATTTTTGGTTATGTTCTCATCACTGTTAAATTGTAAATTCACCTTTATTTTCAACATCTGTATGTCGTAAACACCTGAGCTCTAGTTTTAAATGCAGTATTCTGTTATAATGAACAGTTTGGATCAAAGCTGGACAATTCCACTCATTGGTTAAAAGAGTGTGATGTTACAATGCATCTCGATAAAATTGAAACTGGAACTGGAAAAATAGATTGTAAGGAAAAGTAGATAACATCAATACTTGTTACTTTTATTATATCTGTAGCCACTAGTAAGTGCAGTTACGTTTAAGGTTTGGACAACATGCTAAAAGTTCAATTTTTAGCACTAGTGCTAAAAATGGCACAATACTCAAATGTTCAGATACAACTAGCAAGAAACAAACATAATAATGTCATCTACATAACATAATAACTAACATAATAATGTCATACGGAGGCCGAGATCGACGAAGCAGTGAACTTCTTCACTGCAACGCTGAAATCGGCCTTCAAGCAAAACTCCACTGTCACGCGAGTAGAGAATTCTCGCCCTGAGCTCACAGATGAGCAAAGAAGGATACTAAGAGAACTGCGCAGAACTGTCAAAGTTCATCGCCGCTACAGCGATCCCGTTGACGGAGAGCGGGCGCGCAGTTTAAGCAGAGAATTCCGTTCATCTCTACGGGAAGAGAGAGTTGCTAAATGGTCTGAAACAATTTCAAAATGCAACCTTCACGAGAGGCACATTCGGGATCTTTCTCGTGCGCTGGGCCGCAAACCGGGAGTAAATAGCCCGCTTCAGAGCAACGCCGGGACGGGGGCTCCCGGCGCTCCACCACCTCGGCCCGTTTACGTGTGGGACGACGCGGCCAAAAGCGAAATCTTCGCGAATTCGCTCGCGCTGCAGTTCCGCGCGTTTGAAACGGGCGCCGCTGCGCTGCCACTGGCTGCCACTGTAACAGGTGGCCAGCCCGTGGCGCCGGCGGTCAGCTGCAACACCATTGGCCCTTTGCTCCCTCTCACATCGGCCCGCCGTGTGACGAAGAGGGAGCTGGAGAACGCACTAAAACGCGTCAATCCAGCCAAGTCCGCTGGCCCAGATGGATGAACCGGCGGCCAGCTGCGTGCTCTGGGCGGGCGCGGAGTGGAGTTTCTACTCGAGCTCCTGAATGCGTGCCTGGCGTGCGGTTATTTTCCAAAAGCGTGGAGGGTTGCGACCATTGCGCTTTTACCAAAACCTGGCAAGAATAAATTAATTCCTAGCAGCTATAGACCTATCAGTCTACTCTCAGTTCTAGGGAAGACGTTTGAGCGATTAATTCTGGTGCGTTTGCAACAGGAAATACGTCGCCTCAACCTTCTCAGGCCGGCTTTGCACGGAGACGGCCTCGCCCTTGAGAGACGGCAGAACTTGCCAGCGGTCTTTCTCGACATGCGATCGGCCTTCGATTGTGTGTGGCATGCGGGTTTACTCGCGTGCCTCGCGGAGTCGGGGATGAGCGATTGCTATGCGAGATTGATCGCGAGCTTTCTCTCTGACAGGCAGTTTAAAGTGCGCGTCAACAACGTATATTCGTCCCTCAGACGAGCCGAGGCGGGAGTGCCTCAGGGGAGCGTTCTCTCTCCTACTCTCTTCGGCTTATACGTAAATGATGCGCCGCTACCTGCTGAATCAAAAACTGGTAGGGGCCGGCGACCGCCTCCCACGCACTATCTGCTCCCCCGCGTCGCACAGTTCAGAGAACTTGTGCAGGGGAAGTGCGCGGAAAGTGAAGATTATTATTATTATAATAATAATATTAATAATAATAATTATTAATAATAAATAATAATAAATATTATTATTAATAATATTATTTTTCAACTTTAAACTATTAATAGTTAAATTGTTGGGAAGGGATTCTGAAACTCAACAAAGCGTGCGCAGATGATTTTCTCCCCCATACGTCACATACAGTTTTTGACTAAATAAATAAATTTTAAAAGCAAATATCGTTCTTTTAAATAATTTTCAAATGTCTGCGACTGCGTAGATAATTTGAATTTGGCGCACAGTTGGTGGGATATAATATTATTGGTCCACAGTCAGCGGCATGCGCACCGCTACACCTTGTTATTTCCACCATGGTGCGGCCCACGGTAGTATACTCTCTGGTGCGGCCCTATACTAATTGATACTAATACGCGGCCTGTACACGGCCCACGGCCTGGAGTCCTATATGTAGAAATGTCTGTTGGTGGGATTGGTGCTGTTCGGTGCTGTTAAGTTGAACGGAGTTGAATTTGAATTGCTGCGGATGAAATAGTTGGCCTGATGTTTTGTGCCCTTATGTGATACTAGTTGTATAATAATATTTAGAAATCTGAGTGTTTGAAATTTGCCGGCGACTTTACCAATGGATAAGATAACATTTGTAATTTTCAACTTGTTTGTTTGCATACTTTTATTCTAAATGTTACAGTTTGTGAAATCTTATTTTTTTGAATTTAACAAACAAAACTAGTGTAGTTGATAAATTGTTTCATTCCGTAGGTCATTCCGGATCCTCTATCTCAGAATGCAACAATTGGAGCCAAGTGGTGTCCTGGGAATAAATTAGGGGTGTTTTTTGGTGCCACTCCAAAAGAAGGTGAGCGATTAAGATTTTCAATCTAATACATTTTTAGAACATGTAAATAATTTATTTTATTCTCAGGAAAAAGCTGCAACATTCGTGGACCCACCAAAATACATCAAGTATGTCAAGAAGTAATTTTATTTAATCCTATATCTCGAAAATTAATCAATGAAGCAAATGGAGTGTTTCTAGCTCTCCAGAATGTTACTAGTGAAGAAAGTAATTCATGTGGTAGGCGAGCAGAGTTATTGAAGCTCAGTCGGTGGTACAGGTAAGACTTGGGGTTGATTAAGTTGTAACTTGGCCTATTAGAGAGTTTCTGCATGCCATAGTAGACAACACTATTGATCTTCTGTGCATGCACAGATGCATTAAAGTGATGCAAAACTTGAACTGTCCATGCGCAGAAGGTCAGTCGTGCTTTAGAGTTTGAGGATGCACAATCTCTATTTTCATCTGCAGCGGTGTACCCAAGATTTGTAGGTTTTATTCAATACACACACACACACACTCTCCTAAACAACTGATGTCACATATTCGTAAATTTAGTTTTTACTATTTTGAGGAGTTATAAATTTTACTAATGAAAGTCTTTCAGAATCTCAATTAAATGTATAAAAAATAACCATTAACGGATACAAAAAATAATTCAGCATAAATATAAGTGGAAATATCTTTAAGACGCTATCATATTGGCTAAATACTACAATAGGAGTTCTAGTTTTGGTTTGGTTTATGGCATGAGTTTTTGGCCTAATTGTAAAGACTAATCTTGTATGTTAAAATACTTTTAATTTTCTTTTACTTTTGTATGTGTGTATTTGCACATTTGATGGATATTTGTTGTATTACAGATCAATTATACAGGCATGTTTAGAGAATTTGCAAGATACTGCAAAAAATGAAGAAAATGAAAAAGACACATATTTAAATCTAGTAACAGTTTGTTACAACATTGAATTCATTTGGCACCTTTGTGAAATTTTGTTTATAGATGTCATACCTGGTAAGGAAAATAACTCAATTTTTTTTACTTAATGGCCTTCAAGCTCCCTAGAAATAGACTTGCTAATTGGTAGCAATTTGCGTTTAAGGGACAAAAGTGCATCTTGATCTCTTGCCCCAGCTTCATTTTCTCCTCCACTGATTGTTACATGGGAATCTTCCACATCACTAGATACTACCACTCTCGTGTCCCTTCCAACTATGCACTGTGCTCTTCAAACTCCATTTGTTCATTCATTGTATGGCTTGTCTCATCTTGTGTAACTGTACTCTTGATCGTCTCTTGTAACCTGTGAAAGGCTCCAAAACCCTGTAAGCTACTTGAACTTGCTGCAGCAATCTCTACCCTGTGGTATTTTAAAAATGATTGGGTCCTTAGAGTACTTCATCAGAATATACTATATCTTCACAATAAACAAATTGAAGAGTCTTTAAATAAATGAGTTTACATACCTGTGTGAAATGTAGATTAAGTCGCAGCTTAATAAAAAAATATTGCAGCTGCCAAATAAACGGATGATTAATTTGTAGAGTAACAAAAATACAATTTTACAAAAGAATATTTGATACATGAAATTAAAGCATATTTTAAAATCTTAGTGAACCCATTCAGACTCGGGTCTACTATGTGAATGTTACGGTTGATAAGTTTATAGGATCTTGAAATCCAGTTGTTTGATGTAAAGTTTCTGGTGAAGGTTTACAATGTAAATGTACTAAAGTGCCTAAACAACTTAGTGCAGATTGTTAAAGTTATGACAGAGTATTTATAAAGCTTTGTTTCAGTTTGTATAGGAAATAAGGTCATTGAAAGACCTCAAGAATTTAAGAGTTGGTATATTTGATACCAGTGAGATCCTCAAAAGAATCAGGAAGACTCATTTTGGGTGTAAGGCTCCTAAATAACTTTTGTTGTACTCTGTTGATGTTGATGTTGATGTGTAATTTGAAATGAGGTGACCTGCAGTGGTAAAGAATAATTGAGAAAAATGTAGTTTTAAAGGTGATAATACTTTTAAATTCTTTAAAAGTTCTTTTTATAATTCCTAGCTATTGTAGAGAAATTTGACGATCAATATGTCCATTAAAATTGATCTTAACATCAAAGCTGATACCCAGTTCACTAATCGTTGGAATATGTTAAAGATTAGTCCCATTTATCAAATAGATATTACTTCTTCAGGAAAAGGTAATGAACTTACTGGGCTGAAGAAGATCTTTTAACAAACATCTTGTTTGAAGAACAGAAAGACTCTCTTGAAACTCTTTAGTATCATTAAATGCTTTTAAATAGTTCAAAATTATCTGCAAAAACCAAACTTTGTACCTTTTCGAGGGCTGAGCAAAGGTGATTAAGAATGACTAGGAAAAGCAGGGCAAATAAGCACCTAGAGGTATCTCTCTAGAAATGTAGTTCCTATATTGGCAATCTGGATTCTGTCCTGCAGATAGTCTGCTAGCATTTTAATAAGAATCCTGATAATCAAAGTGATTTAAGTTTAATAATTAATAGAATATCATTGGGAGTCAAATGCCTTCCTGAAATCTGTGTAAATGCTTTCAGAGTGGATCTTCTTCTTTCAAGAATCTATAATACACTGGCTATTGATGCTCAAATTACTATGAGTATTTCATCCAGGCATAAATTAGCATTGCTGGTTTGCAAATATAAAAAGGACAATTTTTGACTGACGTTTATCTGTTACTTGAAAAGCTTAGGTATATCACTTAGGATACGAGTTTGATCTTTAATTAATTTTCTGGAGCTAGACTTATAAATCAGTGTGATAAAAAGTATATTTCCCTTCCAATGGAAAACACCCTCGGTTCATGATCTCAAAAAGAGAACTTGTAAAACAGGCAAAAAACAAAAGTTTATGTTTGTACAAGAATATGAGGAGGATTCCATTGGGGCCTACCCTACTTTATTACCCTTTTGGTATAACCAAAAGGGTAATAAAACCATTTGGTTTAGGTCTTAAATGTTAAGAAAAACAAATTCTTATGTTATGATTGACTTACTATTAAATATAATTATGTAGTTATGATCCTATTTATATTTATAGACAATCAAATTATTGTGGGTAAGAAATTGGCAAAAATCTCGTGAAATATTTTCTTTATTTACACGTTTATTTGTAATTATACTTTCATATTTCTAGCACTGGACAAATTTCTGCCTAATGTATATTAAAGCTGCTACCTATCTCAATTTTATATTGATAATTAACAAGTGAGAAGAAGTATAACAATATAACAGTATAACAATTATCGTTTCTATTTGAACTCTAATATAACTCGTCTTGCTTTAATTTTGAAATTGCTAAAATTAGAATTAAAATTTTTTAAAATTTTTTTTTTTTTTTAAACGATGACAATTTACCGATCCTTTTAAAAGTTTGTACATAAATATCACATCATGTAGACTACGTGTAGATTTCAAAGTGGGGATTTTTAACATTTCTGTGGATTTGAGTATAATTATGAGTAATCATAGGATTAGGTATATTTATCTTAAAGGCCACATAAGAAAAGAATTTATGTTGAATTGTTTCTAACCTGTTTTAAGTTTGGTGACCAAATTTGTGAGCAGTATATTAATTTTGATTTTACTAAAGAATTATATAATGTAGCAAATGTATTTGGAGGTTTGAATTTGGCAGTTTGTCTTTTTATAAAACCAAGTGTTTTTAATGATTCGCTTATTATGTTATCAATGTGTAATTTGAAATTTAAGTTTCTGTCAATTATAACTCCCAAGTCTTTAATATGTGTGACAGTTTCTAGGTTAATACCATTTATAGAATAAATGTAATCAAAGTCATTTTGATTTTTATTACATCTAAGTTCTTTACATATTATTCTAGATTTGTCAGATCTTGTTGTAATAAGTCAGATTCATTTACATTTTCTATAACACGCCAGAATTTACAATCATCTGCATAAAGGTTAAAAGAAGAATGATGAAAGGCGTTGATTATATCATTTATATAAATTAAGAAAAGTCCTGGATTGAGATGAGATCCTTGGGGTACACCAGATTTACTCATGTATGGTTGGGATTTAAATTCTTTGTAACGTACTATTTGGGTTCTATTTGTCAAATAATTACATAACCATGTCATGGAGATTCCATTGAAGTTTAAAGTTTCAATTTTCTGCAATAATAAAGCTATATCAACTTTATCGAAGGCTTTAGTAAAATCAGTATAAATAATGTCTACTTGTTTCTTATCTTCGAGGCTGTACGAACTTCATAACTAAATTGTGTTAAAGTGGTTAATGTCGATCTGCCTCCAACAAAACCGTGTTGTTGTTCAATTATTTTTGTTTCAATCTGAGGCTTTATATAGTCCAAGATAATATTTTCAAAAACTTTTGCAATACAATTTAGTATACTGATTGGTCGATAATTATTCATGTTATTACGGTCTCCATTCTTATAAATTGGTGTTATAAAACTTGTTTTCCATTGTACTGGAATAGAGTGTGAAGTTAATGATTTGTTGAAAAGTAATTGTAGTGGGGTTGCGAATTCCAATGCGCATTTTTTCAAAATTATTTCAGGAATACCATCTGGACCATGTGTAAATTTATTTTCTAAAGATTTTAATTTATGTTTGATTTGTTCACAAGTAATATTTAAGTTTTGAGTATTATGATTTGGGGTAATTGAAACAAAAGTGTTATCATTATCATTGTCATAAACAGATTGGAAGTATTTCGCCAATAAATTGACAATATTCGTTCCTGTATTTGCTAAAGAGTTGTTCAAGTACATGTTGTTGGGTAAGTCATGAGACAACCTTTTACTATTTACTTTTTTTTTTTCTATTATCCAAGTTTTTTAGTTTCATTTTGTCTTAATAACTTTTTAATTTAGCACTAATATAGAAAACTCAATTTTGTCAGAGGTATTTTTACTATGTTTGTATAAATAGTGGGCCTCTTGTTTTTGTTTCAACAAACTTCTCAATTGTTTATCAATGGTAAGTTTCTCTTTAATATTATTAGATAAAGGTTTAGGTGGGATATTATTTCTAAATATATTTCCTACTAAATAGTAAAACAGATCACAAGCCTCTTCCAATGGTAGTGGTGCAATCTGTTCTAACCAGTTTACATCAGTCAATTCTAAAGCAAAATTATCAATATTAGCATTTCTAAAATCCAATTGAAATTAATCTGACTTTAAAGTGGATTCCTTTAATTCATGGTGTACATTAAATTCTATTGATAACGGAGGGTGATGTGCATCGCAAGTTATGATAGGATCGATATTATGAGTAACCATTGAATTATTTTGAGTGGTAAAGCAAAGATCCAATGTCTCAGTTTATATTTTCAATGCTGTTAATTTGAAAATTAATTTAATTCTATTAATAAGAAGATTATGTATTAATATTTCATCCTTTTCTAAATTTGACTGTAAGAATTGGTATTTGTATTAACAATTGACATACTATTTTCTGATTGCTATTCAATTTTTGGTAATCTCCAACAATTGTAACGGTAGAGGGTTCAGTTAGGAGCACCTCATCCAGATCATTACAGTGATCAATATATAAACTTCTATCTGAATTAGGAGCAATGTAAATTGATCCAAAAATATGTTTTTTATTATGCAATTTAATCTGGATATTTCTCCTCGAAACCTCCATCATTGGTTTTCATTACAGAACTTTCATAATTATTAAAAACTGCTATAGGAATCCCTCCTCCTCTTGACTGTTGCGTTGCTGAGTAGTTTCTATCAACCCTATAGATATCATATAAAGACAAGTTTAGTTCAGCATTATTCATATCTTGATGAAGCCATGTTTTCATCAAGATAATGATATCAAAAAAATTTAACATACTTCTTCCCCTTGTTTCAGTTTCTGGATTTCTGCAATCAGTTTTTTATATTCACTCATCTGGTGTTTAGTTAAATCTGCTTGAAAAGAAAGTTTGCCTTTAAGAGATGATCTCAGTTTAAGTAATTTTGTGACTGACAATTTGTCTGCAAAAGTCACCTTCACAGGACGAGGGTTATTTCCTTTCTTCATGGTATTCTGGTCAGTTTTGAGATTGGGAAGTTCTCTAGTTGAGCATGTTCAATAACTGATAAAAAGTCATTTTATCATGTTTTGTTCGGTCTGCAATGTCTGAGTTCCCTTTGGCTTCTGGTATATCATAAAATATCAGATTCCAGGATTTTGTTTCATGCCATGCCAGCTCATCCAAAATATCAGATGGGATGGATATACCATCAGGTGTGTCAAAAGTTAAATTTAAATTCAAGATTGATTGTTCTAAATTTGCAAGTTTTATATTGATATCAACAATTTTTTCTTCAGTGTTTTTCTTCAATTCTTTCATTTCTGCTGAAAATTCGATTACTTCATTTAACTTTACTCGCATTTGATTGACTTGGCAGGTTAATATAGATACATTTTTTAAGCCCAATTTACATTCCGAACACAAAAACGTAAGTGTACGCTCTGATTTTAATTCCATTGCCCGTTGTTCTGTCGTACTAATTTCAGCACATTTGTAATGAACAGTATCATTACAACTTTCACACTTAGCAAAGTTCGTGTTTGGGTCAGCAAACAAAACAAAACAAACTGGCATATCTTCCTCGATCGCATCATCCATTATCAAGCTATACGATCAGTAAAAGAAACTCGAACTAAAGCAAAAATATGGGTGAGGTCTCAAGTTCACTTGCAAATGTTTTACCAATATTTCTGAAAATAAACTTTCAGATATAACCTCAAGGCGAAAGAAAGCAGCACTCGGAAAAACACGCTGCGCACAGGCCGAAACACGTCACCTTGAACATCTTGAATATCTTGAGCACTAAAGTATGTAATTGCTATATCCGCCAATTCACAATAGCTCTAATTTTAGTTTAAGTTTTAATTTTTTTAACCACATTACGCTGCCTAATATTAACTTTCCTTATCCTTGCGACTTTCTATAGATAGTAAAGATGTTTTGAAATTTTTTTCAGGCGTTTGTCCGATTTTGAATCAATAAAAAAAATAAAAAAAAAACTTTTTTTGTTTTTTAAGAATGTCTCATGTTCTAACGCAGATTCCACATTATGGCACAGACTTTCTCATACCAAACTTTTCTAATATCTTTGGTGTGGTCCGACTTTAATGTCTTGCTCCATTCTCTGGCCAGCTGCCTTTTACATTTTTTGACATTTTCTCAAGATTTGCTTTCTTCATTGTACAACTGAAATATTACTTAAAGAACACTCAAGTAGAGTAAAACCTCCTCCTAAATAGAAATTTTCATTGAAAAATTTGAAGCCCTTTTTAAGAAAATGGCAATGAAGCATTACTGTAAATTCTAAATTTGAAGCTATTTTTCACAGGAATCTATTGAGTTTTTGAAAAACTTTAATTAAAGTTATTTGAAGCACTTCCTCTCACAAATGTAATAATGTCTACAAATCGATGGAAATGTGCATATTAACGGCGTGAGAGATATTTAAAAAAATTACATTTTGTAATTTTTGAAAAAGCAAAGAATATACCTAATTGAACTTCACGTCATATTAAACAGTGTAATTAGCACTATTCAGTGGAAAAGTTTGAAGAAGAAATGTGGACCCGTTTTTGAGAAAATTTTCCTCAGCATTACATAACTTTTTCTATACTACGTATATTACTCTGTATATATGTATGCATACTAGAAAGTAAAAAGGGCTAAATCCCTTTAAATTCCTTTCCCAAAAATTAACTTATTTTTTTTAAATTTATTTTATTAATTTTCATAGTTTTTATGTTTAATAGAAAAGACAAATAATGATAAACAAAATTGTCGAATAATATTATAACCTGTTGTAAATCAATATTTCTTCTTGATTGTCAATATATGTTTGCAAATAAAAGTATCCAAAGTTTTTTATGACAATCATTTATTTCAGCAATTGCACAACGTTTCGTAACTAGTTTTGTTACATCATCAGGTGCTTAGTGAGGGAGGTTCTACTGCAGAGGTAATTCAACGGGATAGTAGTTCCCTCACAAAGCACCTGATGTAACAAAACTAGTTACGAAACGTGCAATTGCTGAAATAAATGATTGTCATAAAAAAACTTTTGATACTTTTATTTGATAACCTGTTGTAATTTGAATGTTGAATGAATGCTGTAGATACGGATGGCAGACTTCTTGCTTTTGGTAACGTTATACCAGATGCCGCAAGTATCAAATATTACACCTTGCAGGTACACGGTAAATCTGCACATTGCGATATAGAACCAAATGGCTTGTTTCCAAAATCTGCTACCTTAATCAAAAACATGAGTGAGTGCATCATATTGTGAATACTTAATTAATCATGCCCGATGTTGACTGGTGCCAATTTAAAACAAGCCCCATCTTTCTATTGAAAAACAAGCCCCACTAGGAACGATATTTTTAAACATAATTATTATTGATAAATGTGATTTGGGTGCCTGGAAAAGATTACACTTGAAACCTAATGATTCCTATGTAATTTAAACATCTCTCATTCCAAAATTATGTTGTGCTAGCTCAGTTAATTGGGGTTCGAGGTTCATAATTGTTGCTACTTATTTTGCAACCAATTATTCAATGTGCCATCCATACGGAGTTGCGAGGAATCTGAAAATCTTATTAAAATGCTGGATTGCACATACCGAACAATGATAATCAGCTTTCTTTCAACTTAACAAATTATAATTTATTATAATATCAACTATGATTCTGTTGCAAGTTAAACAGTTATTACATTGATGATCAAAAATGAATTGATCTTTGGTCATGACCAGTTTTCACTGTATTACAATAGTTATAAAAACTTGTTATTTATTTGTGGGTCTTCGGGTGCTCTTCACTTCTTCGTTCGATGGCACCCCGTAAAACCTTCTTTGTTCGACGCAGCAGAATCTTGTTTCTGGATAAAGTCCTCACCTAATGTCCGTGATCTGGTTCCAAATTCTCCCGGCGATACTATTATAATCCGTGACTTCCCTCACTTGCGTCACGGGTGGATGCCTAGACCTGTATTTTCTTCCTACAAAAAAGCTCTATGCTAATATAAGAAATGATAGTTAATTTTATACAACTGTCAATTACAGTCTTTCCTCGACCTGGTAAAATTTATAAGGAGCCGACCCTTTCATCACCGCGTTGCTCAAGCAATGTTCTTCTAAAAACTTGGAAGTATCCGAATTTTATATCTTTTTCTTTTGTCTCTCAAAACAATGCTTATTCCGCCTCTGCTGTGTCATTTCAACCTAGCAAAAACGATCCTTAATGCTGGTTTATTTGTCACATAGCAACCCCCTCACGATCGTCTATTGACATCCCTATATTGTAAGTCATATAAAATGATATTTCCATAATAAAAATGGTTTGTCATTTTGGTATATCACATGTATATTTTAACAACTGTGATAAGCCAGAAAATCCCACCAAGTTTTGTGTAGGAAAATCGGCATCAAGCAACGTGACATTGGGATTGTATGCATACAGAACATTGAAAGTCAAAGAATACGCATTGATATGACAGATGATCAACAAGTATAGGAATGCATGCTTGATGTGGGAATGCTGTTCTTTTGCTGCATATCAAGTCCCTTGGCTCTGGGACTTGATATGCAGAAAATGGCAAGGCGACTTGGAAAGCCGGGGTTCTGAAGAATGGTTGAAATGATCACACTCTGGTCAGCAACTGACCCAGATGGTACGAATATTATTTCAGTCAAGGTTGGGTAATAACTTAATGATAAGGGGAGTGGGAATTTCCAATTAATTGGGTGATTTTTGTATTGCGTAAGTTAGAATTGAAGGGTGTCAGTTTAACTTGCAGTGTAATTTATAACTTGTACTCTAAATGAAAATAGACACTGTGTAAAAGGAAATTATGTTAGAATAGTGTTAGAAGGGTATGATTTTCACCTTATAGATAGATGTGATTAGGTGCTTCATCAGAAGCATAGGGAGGGCAAGTCAGTTTTGCGAATTATATTAAGTAAATTTATTGAATCATTTGAGAGTATTGAATAAGTTAGAACATTCTTGGGACAGAGGTAAACTTTCCCCACTGTTAGAATATATCATGATCGGAGGGACATTAAGAAGGACATTCCAAGGACAACATCCTAATTCACCTGAGAAAGTCTGAGCCATCCCTAAGACATCTGAGAAGTCATCACAGTAAGCTTATGAACTTAACTCAGTAAACCATATGGAGTTTTTTAATGTTGTATAGAGGAAAATTTATTCAAATCGTTAAGAGTTCAATTTAAAGTTGAAATGTTATCACAATAAATGTTAAATTCTCATTGTTGCAAGAAAAGTAAAGGCTGATAATTTATAGTAGTTGCCATCAGTTCAATAACGCCAGCAGAACTTCAAGGAATTGCAATTCTGTACAGAGTTCCACGTCCTTATATAAAAAAGTAACATTTTAACATTTTGTTTTTATTCTTTATACTACATTCCATGTACGAGATCTTCCTGTTATTCTATGTATTGGTATTTTTATGTAAAGGGTATCACCCGTTAATTTGTTTAAATAAATAAATAAATTTTATAAGTCGAATCTCATGAACAAATCAAAGCAAAATTTACAATAGTTATGATTGAATATTGAGCTAATGAGCATAACAGGGTAAACTAAAAGAAATTAAATTTTAATTAAATGCAGTATTAGTCCGACAAAAGATAAGTAGTGAGTAAAATACGAGAATTTCTCAAATTAAATTGAATCTTAAAAAAAGTATTTCTCCCTACATTACAAATAATATTTATCATGATTCTGTTCTGACACTTCTATTTGGTTTATAAACTAATATTATTTTTATTCAAAATCTTAATTCATTCCATATTCAAATTACTGTAGGTTATAAAATTATTCTACAATTTTGTTTTCCATTATTTATTTTTTGTAATAAACATCTTCCCCTGATGCATCTCAACAGCGGGTTTTGTAATAAATATAAAACAGAAAAACCATAGAAGTTAATAAAACAAAACATAACTTTAAGAAAATTAATACGAATGTTTTTCATTTCCGTTTTATTCATGTGGAGCTGTCGGGTGCAAATTATAAGATACAAGATTGAAATTTTTGAAAATTTAAATGGCTACTTTTTGAGCGCTTTTTATAATTGCATCAGAACATGAGAGATTCTTAAAAAACAAAGCAAGAAAGTAATTTTTTTTTCCATTTTGTTGATTGTAAGAGTTCAAAATCAGATATAAATGCCTGAAAATATTCTCAAAACATCTTTACCATCTATAGAGAGTTGTGAGGATAAGTAAAGTCAATATTTGTCGGCATTATGTGGTTAAAGAAATTAAAACTTATATAAGAAGCTAAAAAACATGTTTTTTCATTTGTATGAAGTACTCCGGGTGAATGGATTTAAATCCAGTGAAAAACTTGTGTTTTTACACTTCCATTGCGATTTTCAACATACAAGATTTTATCCCGAGGGTCAGTTTTTGCATGACTAATCGCTTTTTAGGGGCTTCAATGTAGGAGAAGAGAGCAAAACAATTTTACACTATTGGAACACGTAAGATTATTGGCCAAAGTATAGGTCAGGAATAAGAAAATAATTTTGCTGTAATCCACTGCCTCAAAATCAAAAACCAAATCAAATCCAGTACAATCATCAATGTGTAAGTTTGCATCATGAACAGATTCCAAAGCATTATGAATTGTAAAGTGAAATAGATTTGATTTCAAAAGTGGCTGAAAAAATGTGATTGCTTTTTGTCACCACTTCCACCTAATGTGGAAATGAAGCATTTTTCACATAAATTTTCAATTTTTTAAAACTCACAAAAGTTGATAAGCATATAAGTATGATACTGCAGATTCACATTGTAGCAATCTTTTAATGTGCAAATTTCAAATTTTTATCAGGTCTCAGGTATCCAGATCAGAAATATTACAATTGAAAGTGTAGAAAATATCCAAAATTTCATTTTTTGGAGGGAAAATGTTAATTTTTAAATGGTATGTCCAATTACATGCAAAAGCACAGAAAAAATTAAGGCTGTTCTTTCTGTGAAAAATTACTCTCTGAAAATTGAACTTTGTGGTTGATGGTTTTAGTTGAAAATATTACACACATAAAAACACATTAGATCAATATTACTTTGATTTGTAGGCCAGAGATTACTGAATTCAATGCATTTTAGTTTATAACGCTACAACCCTAGCTCTGAGTAATTTACAAATCGTAATTGTCTATAAATGCAAAAAATGGCATGCAGGATAAAACAAAAGTGGCTGCCATTTGTGAGCAAAGTACAATAAAAAAATGTTATAAATGATTTTGCACAACCAAATCTTAAGGGAATTTATAAACAAAGGATGAATTTTTCTGAGATGTGACATCCAATTTATTTAATTTTGAACCACTTAAAATGGAATGACCCATACTAAGAATTATAAAAATTTGCTGTTCTTTAACACTCCATATGAATTGGTGGATAAGGAGTTCAATTTAACAATTTACGGTAATATACTGTGTCTCCGATCCAATAAATATAATAGCTTTTTGGGTGTAATACTCCATTTTTATTTCATTAATTGAATTACAGTTTCGTTACTATCAACAACCACTCTTTTGTTTATCTTTATATTATATTATCTTTATATTATCAACATGCCACACGAAAGCTATCATATAACAAGATAGTACATGATTAACAACAAATCCCCCCCTTTTGTGGGTGCACGAAAAAATTATTCTTATACCAACATCTCTTATGATAACATATGATGACTTAAAGTATTTTTATGAGAGAAATTTTCCGGGCTGGTAGACCGTGGTCCAGTTGGCATTGAAGAGTCAAAGTTTTTTAAAGTATTTTTGTCGTCTTTGGTCAAGATAACTGCATTCATGTCGTAAGATCTGAGATGGTTTAGAACTACTTCTCTATTTTCAATGTCTTCTTTCACGAAATTAGATTTCCTCATAATGTGTTTATTTCTAGCAGTTATTTTGAAATCTCTAGTCCAGTCTATAATTGATTTATTATCAGTAAAAAACTTGTATTGGTCAATGAACCAATTGCTCAAAGCTGATGTCCTCGATGAGTGATACTATCCGGTTCTCCTCGCTGATCGCATCGCAAATTCCAATCAACTCTGACTCCATTGTGGATAATGTGACCATTTTCTCTTTCTTACATTTCCAATTCATCATTGATTTACATCATCGCATTTCCTGCAAACAATTTACTACCTTTAGTAAGTAACACACCAGCTAGCGTCTGAGTATATATTCAGAACTCCTTGGTCTTCGCTTATTTTTAATGTGGCATGCTTCGTTCCTTCAAGGACCTTAAAGCTCTTTTAATTCCTTGCAAATGAATGGTTCTCGGATCCCTTGTATATTGTGATAATTTGCTGTACGTGTATGCCAAATCTGGATGAGTGGCAGCAACAAGGTATCCCAGACAACCGAACATTTCTTGGTATAAATTAATGTTGACCTTATCAAAGTTCTTACAGTCATCTGTTTTTATTCCTTTTACTCCAGGCGTATTTATGGGATGACATTCATTCATTTTAAACCTTTCTAATATTTCTTCTATACATTTTTCTTGATCGAGTGAAAAATCGCAATTCCTTCTTACAACTCTTATGCCCAGAAAAGATTCATTCACATCCCCGTCCACTGTCTTTATCATTCGATGTTTCTTTAAATTTGTTATCAAGTTGTCAATGAGAGTGGTATTCTCTCCTATGATATAACCGTCTACATAAAAACCAATTATCAAGAAATTCTTATTTTGAGCGTTCACAGACATGCAAGGAACACTTTTACATGATTCCATTCCACACCGCTTGCGAACACTTTATAATTTTTTGTACCAGCATCTCCCAGCTTCAGATGGGCCATATAAGCTCTTCTTAAACTTTAACACTTTATTCCCATCTATGTGCACTCCATCTTGAATTTTTATATAAACGTCGCTCTCCAATTTTCCGTTTAGGTAGGCAGTTTCTACATCTACGTATTTCACAGAATAATTGTTTGTTGCAGCCACAGACGCGAACCGTTTGTAGCCTCATCACTGGACTTTAAGCACACTCAAAATCTCTTCCACTCGCTTGTCTCGACCCATCTACTTACTACTAACCTCGCTTTGTATTTCACCTTTCTGCCCATGCACTTTCTTTTAAATATCCATTTGTTCCAAAGAATATTTCCGTTCATTGACTCTTCTCGAATCCACTCTATCCCATGTATTATAGTTTTGCAGACAATTTAACTCCTGTTGTATTGCTTTCTCCCATTCATTGCAGTCGGGTCCATTCATCTGCTTAGATACATTTTGGGATGTTTGCAGCAGCATCATATCTCACAACAAGGCACCTCATCCTAGATGATTTGCGAATTCATCCTTCAGTAGCAGGATCATTTGAATGGTTTATAACATTATTCTTTGTTTGATTGCTTTCTTCATCAATTTCATTGATTTGACATACATTTTCATCGACATCTGAGACAGAATCAATGGTTTAAACTTTCCTGTTTCAAAATGCCCCATGATTTGTATCCCGTCTCTGACTCGGTAAATACATCTCTCAATTCATTTATGTCATCATTTTCAAAATCATATATTTGGTAAGCTCCGCGACATTTCGAATATCCTTCAAAGATACCGCATCTCTTCTCTCCAATATATTCGTATTTGGCTTCGAAGTTTTAAAGAAAACCTTGGAACCAAGTATTCTAAAATGTGACACCATGGGTTTGATTCCAGACCATAATTCTAATGGAACTTTATCATTTACATGTTTCGTGGGAATAACATTGTAGGCATATACAGCCGTTTGCATAGCCTCGCCCAGAATCTAAATGGTAAACCGGAATCTACGAGGGTTGGGCCATACATCATGGCAACTTTTTTTTTTGTGCGAATACAAGCACGGGTGGAAAATGTAAATTACACACAAGAAAGGCCAAGGTATCAACAAAGTGTATGGACATTTAACGACACACCAAAATTGTGTTTCTAATATTTATGAAGGTTTTTGAAATGACAGTATTGTTTTGGAAGGGAATTATACCCAAGAGCTTCCACCATTCCCCGTGACATTCTTGGGCATTTCTCCCATTGAGAGCAGTTATCTTGGTGTATGAGTGTGCTCTTAATGGATCATCTTGCACAGCGGCAGTTAGGGAACTGATTTTACATTGCTCTCTGTGCTAATAGAGACCCTCAAGGAGCCATCTGTTGTTGTGAACACACATTAGTATAGCACTTCTTTCACATGACAATGTTAGTGATCCGATAAAATTTGTTTTAGAGAAAAGATACTTGCCATGACTTTTGCCCCAACCCTTGTATTAACAACGTCCTCATGGCATTTTGTACAGTTCTATTAGCCCTTTGAGCGATTACGTTGCTTTGGGGTGTATACTCATTTCGCATTTTATACCTTTATCACTGTAAAAATTTTGCAATCACGTTGATGAATTCCTTTCCATTATCAGTCCTAATAAATTTCACTTGACACTGCGTTTCATTCTTCTTTTGTAATAAATTCCACCAACCTATCTGCACATTCTGTTTGTTTCACAAACTAGCAAAATACCTGCGACTGTATTGATCAACAATCAACAACAAATATTTGCCCCCTCCCATTGAATTCACCAACATGGGACCGAATAAGTCTACATGCAGTCTCTCTAAAACATGTAAAACACTTCCAATATCTACTTCTTTGAATGGAAGTCAGTACATTTTCCCTGCAAACAGCGGTCATGTTTTGTATTCACTCGAAAAATCTTTAAGCCCTCTGATTAATTTATTTCTACACATTTTTTCGATGTATTTATGATTGACATGACACCTTCTGTGCCATAAGTTTTCAATGTTAATTGATTGAAACGATTTCATTAATTCACTTCCTTTGACACATTCTTTGTCATCCAAATCCATTTCAAGAATGAAATTATCCCCATCGAACAATCCATTTGCTATAAGTGAATTGTCAAGGTTATCAAATATTCTAACACCTTGTTCATCGAGCACAATCTCTGGAATACTGGAGACTGATAGTAAGTTTGAGTTCAAACATGGTACATGCAACACCTTTTCCTTGACTTTCCATTTTTCTTTTTCGGATTTATTGTCGTATCCTTTTTTTTTTGGCCACAAAATTTATTTTCTTAATTTTTTCCTTAAATTTGTTTCTTCCTTGTTCCCATTTGACCCAGCACACTTTTTTTATATCTTAATAAACTATCCTTCATTGATTCAAAATCAATGTCTGAATTAGCATATAATACAGTCGTCACTTTGCTGTAGTTCTTTGGCACACCGTCAATGATATAATGTACCAGCTCCTGTTCTTCAATTTTCACCCCAAGTTCATTTATTTCACATGATAAGCCTGTTGAAAAAATTTTTTTCCTGTTTTTCAACTTTTTTTTTAACGATATTAGTGTATGTTTATGGATTTCCTCATGTCTTTCCTTCAATGTTTCCCACAAATCTTGCACTAGTTATTTCCTACATGCTAAAAGTTGTTTTTGAGAGATTAAAATTATCATCCCCATACCTCTCATTTTATACGTCCACTTTCTTTCATTACTTTTTTCCAGGAATTATCTCGGTTCTTCTTTAATTTCTTCATATAGGTGTTTTGATTTTATTTTTTTATACTCCACTGACTGTAATTTGTGTTTGTTAATAATTCCATTTTTCCGAAGGGCATATTTATTCCTTGCGCCATGTTTCTTTTTTATGCTTGTTTTGGATAATGGTTGTTGAATAATGAGTTCAGTTTAACAATTTATGGTAATATACTTTATCTCTGATCCAATAAATATAATAGCTTTTTGTGTGTAAATACTCAGTTTTATTTCATTCCTTGAATTTACCACTTTGTTACTATCAACAAGCACTCTTTTGTTTATCTTTGTATATCATATCAACTTGCCATACGAAATCTGTTGCATAACATGATAGTACACGATTACCAACATGAATTGCAAAATTTAAGGGGGTGTAACCCCTTCCTTAGGGCCTTCTTGATGCATGACATCATTTGGGTTGTAAGTAGTGATGTACTGGGTATGAAAATTCAACCTGCAACCACAATATGAGAATAGGCTGAATAATAAAATCAAATATTTGCATTTTTCAGTGAAAGTAAAGTTTATTATGTTTCAATTTTTCATGCTTTTCTGGGTATCAAACTTAACCGTAGACACCTTTCACGTTGTTTGAAGCTGCATAGTTTTCTTTCAATTTTTCTGCACTTTGAAAATTTTAATATCATAATATATTATAAATAAGTTTTACGGAAATGTGTGTAAGCATATTAACCTGGTAATATCTTGTTTGTAGGTGGTGTGGTGTTGCCTCATTTTTTAGAATGGATTAAATTTCATTTCTTTCAACCTGAGAGAAAAGCAATTGCTTTAATTAATACATTATGTGGCAGTCAGAATCAAGATGATGAACCAGAAACTCACCCTGATTATTGGAACACAGTTATACAATTAGTGCTTCAAGGAAGACTTGATCTGGCAAAGAGTTTACTTTCTTTGCATTCAAAATCATATTCAGAGCCTATTAAGAGACTAGAGTACATGCTGAAAACTATGCCCTTTTATAGAGTGAGTTATAATTTATTTGTTGTATTCTTCTTTTAAAACTAAGAGTTAAAAACTCACTAACTCAACATTTGTGAGACGGTAAATTGATTGAATGTGACTTTTATTTATGTAGCATTGATTATATACTTGAATACTTGATAAAAATGCTTTTTTGTGGAATGCAGTTGAATGTATGCATTAAATGTATCTATAATAAATGTGTCCATTAATGCATGATGGTAACTCAGAAGTATGTATTTAATGTCGGTTTTTTTAGGTTTATGGTGGATTGTCTGTTACTGAATTCAATATAAAATGGAAATGTTGGCAGAATGAATGTATTAAGCATTTAGAAGATGGGTTGTATTTTTCTGATAAAAATCTAGAATTAATAGTTATGGTGTGTATTCATCACCAATTTTACAAATTTCACTTATGTTGCAAGTAATTAATCTAATTCTACAATTCTTGTTAATTATTTATTTTAACAGTTATTGGCTGGTGATAATAGAGGATTCCAGCAAATTCAAGATCTGTGCGAGACATGGTACCAGTATATGGCTGCTGTGTTGTTATACACAGAACCTACTGTTAAGTGTTTTGATCTCAGTTTTCATGCTAATCGATGCATTAATCAGTTGGGACTTGCGGACACATTGAAAAGTCTGGATGTCATATTACTTGCTCTTTTTGATTCAGATCTTTTGGAGGTAAGTACATATTATATTATTTCATTCATTGCTCTATTATATGTAGTCATTGATTAAAAATCTTTTATTTTGCAGGCAATAAAGCTAATTGGTGAAGGAATAGAAAATGGGTGGTTTGCAGCCCATTTAACTGATCTACTTTACCATTGTGGCTGTGTGAGTTTGGTTGATAATCAACAAATAAAGTAAGGGCATATATTAATTCAGAGTTTTCAAAGTGTAATCAAGTTATTACACATCCTTTGCAGATTTTGTTAAAGCTCCTTACATGTTATGTTCATAACTTGTTAGGAGCAAATTACTCTCCCATGTTAAGTTTAGTCCAGGTTTTATTAATGAAATTTAATGATGCAACCTTAAAAAAATTGTTAAGCCAAGATTATTGGTTGCTTTATTCATATGTTCTTAATGTTTTGAGATCAAGGATTTGGTTCCCTCATTGGGAGCTGTAATTGCATAACGAAAGACAGTTTTTCCAGATGAAAATTTTAAAATATTAGAGAGTTTGTGGACTCTCAAACCTTAAAGCAGTATCGAAATCAATTACGCGTGAAATCGAGAAAAAGTTTTTAAACATTCAGTTTGAAATGTGTAATTCACAATGGAAGAAGTTCCAAATTGTGTTAACAGAGAGTGCTGCTACAGTGAAATTGCCATCAGCTGTTCCATGCTGTTTGTGACTTCATTTGGAACATTTTACTTATATATATACTTTTATATAAGTAAGGAAAAATATACTTTTTATAACTTGTATATATAACATTTGTTAATAAATAGAATTAGTATTAATATTTGTTCCCAGAACTCTCATGTTTACATATTGTTAGTAGTATTCTTATATAAAATATGTAATACAAAATGAAAATTTGTGAATTTAAATATGAAATGTATTATACACCAAAAGGACATGAGCAAAATTAATATGAGAAATACTTTTTATTTCCTAATTCATTTTGCTAATCAAGGCATTCACTGTTTCTGCAATATTTTGGAATCGTGTAACATTTTCTTCTCATAAATGAGTGCCAACTTGATTAACATAACCTGCACCTTGACGTAATGATACTGACAAACTACATATGTCTGCACAATGTAGTATGACAAGACCCACTTTCATTGAATACAGGATTCAAAATTCCATTGACCCATTGCACTCACGCTAGCAGTCAAAATTACAAAATAATAGTGTTCTAGGATTAAGAAACTTAAATTTAGAACATCCTTAGGGAAGTAAATTACAGAATCTCTCTACATTATTCAGATTTAGTGATAAATCTAATACTAGAGAGGTGCTTCACAGTTCATGGGTGTGGTTAAAATCAAGTAATCCAATCTTTTGGTAAATTTGTAAGCAAGTGAATACAATGCAATTAACTATGCTAAAAAAGTTCTTCTTATGAATACCGATTTATATCATTTGACCCACTAACTAGAAATGATACAACTCAACAAATTTTTTCAAATTTTTAATGACCTTCTTCTTCGGTTGTAATTCACTTTGACCTAATCAATGAATTCAATACGCACTTTACACTCTTTCACTGATACTTTGCCTATTTCTTGTGAAGCCTTTACCACGTGTCTAATGAATTATAAATGACTGTGATTAAGGACAGTTGAAAACTGTGAGGTTACCAGTAGCACTCATGTCACACTCACACAACTTTAATCAAAACAAAGTCAACAATCACTCTTTTGAATCCATTAGTTTAGTTTAGTTAATGCCTTATTTTACGTGGCGAGACTCGGGCCATCAGGCCCGCTCTTCCGTCTAACCGCGTGGTTAGATATTTCGATACGCTCCTTTCACCACCTAGCGGAGAAAGGAGGTATTATCTTGGGCGACGAAACTAGCGGATCTCAATTTTGCTCAGAGGCTTCGTTTAGGCTTGAGGATCTTTAACATGCAGTAAATCTACTACATGGGACAGTTGGCTTTACTCCCCCCCTCCCGAAGGAAGGCGTACGAGAGATTTTTTCGCCCTTAAAAATCCATGGCTTTGATCGGGTTTGAACCCGCAAACTCGGGTACAACAGTCCGGTACGCTGACCGTTATACCACCGAATCCATTGTTGTATACGGAGATTTGACATTCATTTTCTGGTCGAATCTCGTGAGAAAGAAAAGTTTCTCAGTTTAATTAATTCCTTCAATTTAGACATTACAATTAATGTACCTACACAGATTACACAAAATTCGATGAAGGCAATTGATCAAATTAAAAATATGAAGTTGAAACAAAAGATGTAGGATACAGTGACCACGATGCACAAATTCTTACCATTATAAGAAATGCGAACACTGATGCAATAAATAATACACGTATGACTAGATTGTTCACTAAAAGTAAAATAAAATAATTTATTGATTACTTGGGAGTCGGGAAAGCGGTTTATAATACTGTTGATACAAACTTCAAATATAATTCCTCTTTTTCAACTCTTTCATTTCATTTTAACACTTGCTTTCCTTTTCAAAAGAGAAAATTAAATACTTCACGGAAAAGCAATTCTTGGATAACACCAGGGATTAGGACATCTTGTAAAAGCAAACGAATTCTTTCTTTCATTTCTAAATGTCATGACGTATCTCAAAATTTCCTCATCTACTTTAAAAAATAGAAATCATTGTTAAGAAAAGTCATAAGGCAGGCTAAAATCATGAAAAACGATAAGAATATTTTGAACTCAAATAACAAAACGAAAGCAATGTGGAATATAATAAAAAATACGACCATATCAACTAGAAACCTTGTAGAGAATGTTGTTTTAAAATATAACGATATAAATGTGAACGATCCGGCAACAGTGGCTAGTCTCTTTAACCAATACTTTTCGAGAATTGCTGCCGATCTCACTAAGGGTCTTCAGCCACAAAATTCAATAATAGACAGGTCACCCAAAATTTAAACACGACGTTCGTTTCCAAAACTACTTCCTATGAAATTCTAAAATAACTGGTAAAATAAAAAATAAATATTCGTTTGGTTTAGAGGAATTCCCAGATTCTTTGTTACAGACCTGTGCGTGGGCCTTTATACACCCGTTAACTCACATATTTAATGCATCCTTATGCACTGGAACATTTCCAGATATTTTCAAACAGCTAAAATTAAGCTGCTCTTCAAAAAATGCAACAAAAATGAAATTCAAAATTATCAGCCCATTTCTCTTCTATCAGTTTTTTCAAAAATATTAGAGAGACTTTTTTATGTACGAATGGAAACCTTTCTCAGTAAACACGACGCGCTTTCAGATTGCCAACATGGATTTAGAAAATCAAAATCAACGGAAACAGCTATATTTTCTTTTCTTAAAGATGTTGCCTCATCATTGGATCAAAACGAGGCACCTATTGGATTATTTTTAGATCTCTCAAAAGCTTTTGACATCATTGATCATGACATTTTACTTTCCAAATTACCTTCATATGGAATTCGTGGTATTGCTCTAGATTGGTTATGTTCGTACCTTAAACAACGATCTCAGAGAGTGGAAATACCTTACTGGAATGATGGAACATTACTTACGCACCTTTCCGACTTTTTGCCCATTGCACGTGGAGTTCCTCAAGGATCGATTTTAGGCCCTATTCTGTTCCTACTTTACGTAAACGATGTGCCCTCGATGATTCAAAACGGAAGAACAGTTCTCTTTCCAGATACGAACATCCTTTGCAATAAAGAAACCGTAAATAGTACAATATCAGATGTTTCAAATTGGTTCCGAAATAACAAATTAATAGTAAACAAAAAGAAAACGGTTTTAATGCAGTTTCCCATTTCAAATAAACAATTCTGTGCTCCGTTGAAAATGAACGGTGTACCATTGACTGATGTTAAGGCAACAACATTTTTAGGTCTCTCAATTCAGTCAAACCTTAAATGGAACGCCCATTTAAATGAATTGAACACAAAATTAAGTTCATTATGCTACGCGTTCAGAATTCTTGCAAATTCAGTCAGCCTTCATACTGCTCGTTGTGTATATTTCGTGAATGTTCATTCACGCTGAGATATGGCATAATATTCTGGGGAAATAGTACATCTTATAGCTCCCAGACTTTATGATTACAAAAAATAATTGTACGAATAATAACCAAATCCCACCCACGTGATTCATGTAAGCCTCTCTTCATTAAATCTAGGAATTTTACCATTACCTTGTCTGTTGATTTACGAATGAGTGGTTTTTGTCAAAAATGACTTGCTTAAGGACGGGCATATATTTTCAGAAAATGTCGAAGTCTATTACTATAACACTCGACGTAGAAATCATATTCATCAGGTGACAGTATCAACAGCTCATTACAAAAAATTCACATACAATACTTGTACATTATTTTACAACACTTTGCCAGATGACATTAAATGATTAAATTCAGTAGAAAAGTTTAAATCCAAAGTAAAATCGTTTCTGCTGCATAACTGTTTCTACACAATTAGACTATACTGAGCATCACAAGAAAAGTAACATTAATTTTAACAATGATACATAATGAATTATTTACCATTTGGACTATATAAATGTGTATAAACAACCTGTAACAAGTATTGTACTGCAGCCTCCGGGTGAATGACCCCCATCTCTATCAGGTTTTTCGTCCAGTTTCCCTGATCCATTGAGTAAATGCTGAGATGGCCCCTTGTTTTGCTTCTGGACATAAATGTAACTTCATTTTCTGTGCACATCTTCTAGAATTCATTGGAAAATATAGTTCTTCAAATTATCGTTTCCATGTTGTTGCGGCAGGAAGGACGGGAATTATAGTTCCTTGACGAAGGACATCATGGATGAGCCCAAAATTTATTGCTTATTTATCCTTGAAAATAGATATTATTACACGAGAGCTTTTTTTCTTTCTTTTCTTCTTCTTCTTCCTCCTCTTCTTCTTCTTCCTCTTCTTCTTCCTCTTCTTCTTCTCTTCTTCTTCCTCTTCTCCTCTTCTCTCTTCTTCCTCTTCCTCCTCTTCTTCCTCTTCTTCTTCTTCTTCCTCCTCTTCTTCTTCCTCCTCCTCCTCCTCTTCTTCTTCTTCTTCTTCTTCTTCTTCTTCTTCTTCTTCTTCTTCTTCTTCCTCCTCTTCAAAATTTATGTAGTATATGACTCAGTGTGGGGATAACTGAATTTTGAAAATTTGCGCAGAAATCACTTCTCCCCATAGCACGTCATATGCAGTTTCAACTGTTTTATGACGTAAAATAAATAAATGAAGTCAGTTGACGAACAAGACAGTGCGATGGAAATAGAATGGAAAAGACCATGGAAATAGAGTTAGCAGTACCCTCTGCTGCCACAGTCAGCAGTTCCAAATACAATGTATGAATAATCGATTACCATGCGATATAAGTTGCCCGGTAAATTTTGCAAAATAGTGGGGCCTAGCAGGGCTAGAAGTATATTTTAACTGAAAATTTACCAATGATCTGAAATGAAAGGTAGAAAGTAATTTTTTTCTAAAATCAAGAGTGGAGAAAGAATAAAATGCAGGAATAATAATTCTAGGTACAAGCAAACTTAAAAGAAAGTCGTGTTAGTTACACTATTTATAACTCAAGAACGGCTGTACCGATTTGGCTGAAAATTGGTGAGCAGGAAGCTTAGAGCCAGGAGACGGACATAGGATACTGTTTATCCCGTTCGACAGCGTTCCTGTGTGAGAACGCACGTTTTTGCACGTTTTCGCGGGATTTTGCATGTTAGTGGTCATTGTTGCCTGTTGTAACGCCGCACTGATAACATGATAGCCACCTTTCGTTCGCCGTTATATCTATATATAGTCGTGTTAGTTACACTATTTACCGGCGGCGCTAGCCGAATTCGTTTATTACGCTCCGTGAAGTCACGAAGGTTAAGCGAATTCGAGACTCGCTTGGTTGGGTGACCGGCCAGGAACCCCGGGATCTAACGTCGTCGAGCCCCTGGCCGAAGGGATAAAAGGCACTGACTGACTGTGACGTGACGAGACTTGACTTGGTAATTAACGGAGGATTACTCCAAAATAATGCGCTCAACACCCCATAAGGGGCTTGGAGACGCGTTGCGTCAAGATGTGGACGCAACAAATTAAAGAAAAACAAAAAAAACTCGAGAACGGCTGTACCGATTTGGTGAGCAGGAAGCTTAGAGCCAGGAAATGGACATAAGATACTGTTTATCCCGTTCGACAACGTTCCTGTGTGAGAACGCAGGTTTTTGCACGTTTTCCTGCGTTTTCGCACGTTTTCACGCGTTTTCGTGTTTTCGCGCCTTTTTGCCTAAGTTTTCTGTGCAGAACCGTTCTGCAGCGGAGAACAAGCAAGCAATCAAGCAAAGATACAAATGAAGCTAATAAAAGCGTGTTAAAAAGTGAAGTGAAGTATAATTAACAATGCCGCAACCAATACGATCGAATCTTTCCCGACAAAGCCTTAATGCAAGAAGGATACGAAACATTGCTAATGAAAGGACTGAAGAACAAGAAATTGCACGTGAAGAGCGCCGCGTTAGTATGGCTCGACTTCGTGCTTCTCAATCACAAGAGCAACGTGAGGCAGCCCGTGAAACGGCTCGGTTGGCAATGCAAAATCGTCGAGCGAACAACAGAAGCACCAACAGATGAAGCCACCAACTATCCAATTGAATTTTTAAACTCCTTGGATGTGCCTGGCTTACCACCGCACAATTCACACCTAAAAGTTGGCAATTTACACCTAAAAGAAGTAATCATGCTTCGAAACATAAACCAACCAAAACTGTGCAACAGTACGCGTTTGGTGGTTAGAAAATTGATGAACAATGTAATTTACGCGACGATACTCAAAGGAAAATTCGAAGGTGAGGAAGTTCTCATTCCGAGGATACTGATGATCCCAACCGATATGACGTTTCAATTTAAAAGACTTCAATTTCTGATCCGTCTTGCATTCGCCATGACCATCGACAAATCACAAGGCCAATCCTTGAAAGTTTGTGGTTTGAATCTAGAATATCCATGTTTTTCCCATGGTCAATTATATGTGGCATGTTCACGGGTCGGAAGATCATCTGCGTTGTTTGGTTTTGCGCCTGATAATAAAACAAAAAATGTAGTGTATTACAAGGGTATCACAAGATTGCACTGAAGAGTGCAACCTATGCACCAAAATACAGGAATGAATGATTAATCTACTTAATTTTTTTAATTCGTATTTTCTGATAAACAATTTAACTTAATAAATTCCAAAATCTGCTTATTTATTGCCTTTAACAGCTGGTCCCTATGATTACAGCTTTGTATTTCTCTCTTAAACAAAAATCAATTTAAAAAATGCTCTGCTACGTAATAGATTTTTTAATTATCTATTTAATATCAGGGTTTTTTTGAAATTCTTCTTTGTTTGAGAGAAAAACACAAATCTGCAATTGCTTTATTATCACGAGTGCAACAAGGATAGTACAGTTTCTCACAGTGAGTGTGACGTGAGAAAAAGATGGGACCAGCTGTGACGATGGAACAGAGTTCACCGGGTCAGCTAGTATTTCATAAATTGCCAATAAAAAATTGTTACTATGTAAATAGTCTTGTCTGTACAAAAGACAAATCCACATGGAATATGCATTTCTAATCAAGTGAAAATTTAGAGATCGAAAGGACTTCGAATGAAGGGAAAAGTAAGATAAGGGTGAAGGATGGAAAGGAAGAGGAGGGAAAAAGGAGAGTTTTCTAGAATATGAGTGGTAGTTATCAATGTTAAAGCTACTAATTACTGTTCTTCATTGCATGAGCTGAATATTTATTTAGTTTTGTACATTATATTGATACAGTAAACTCTCATTTGCATGAATTTCCAAGTACCAAAAGATTCTCAGATCATGTTACAAAAACTTATGTTACCCAATACCAAAAAGATACTTAACACACTCACACATTTACACTCACACTCACACACACACACACACACGCACGCGCACGCGCGCGCACACGCACACACACACGCACACGCGCACACCACGCACACGCGCACACACACCACACACACGCACACTCACGCACACTCACGCACACACACGCACACACACGCACACACACACACACACACACACACTCTCACACTCACGCACACACATCTATGCGGAAGCAAATTCTCTCTTCAGTAGGCACAGGAGAAATATTATAGCCAGTTAAAAAACCCTCAGTATTTTGTGACCATTGCACAACAATGAAGATGCGAAGCTACTCAGAAGTGGAAGCGTCTCAGATTATTGAAAACTAGTTGAAGTACTCAGTGCCCATGTATTTATCATAATTAGGGAACTAAGAATTTATTGTAATAAAAAATGCAAAATATATACACACCTATGTACTTATTTTTTTGAAAATGTGTAAGAAAAAATAGAGAATATGAAAAATAAAAGTTCATTAATTGTTCTCTATGATCATTTTCTGAGCGTAGAAGGTCGCCAATCAGTTCTTAACAAGATTCGGAGTGGTTGAAAGTAGGTTCTACCTCTGCAGAAGTAATTGTACACTAGACTTCACCACTCATAAGAATGCCAGTGAAGGATTCGTGAATGTGGAGTTAAGGGGAATATACCCACTCCCCCGTCCTCCCTCCTCCTAAAAAACTCGAACACAGGATAACAATTTTCTGTAAACTATATTTGTTAGTTTTCGATCAATTAACTAATGTCTGTTTGAAATATGTGCAAGTATGCGGTTGAAATTACTTTTGTTCACAAAAATCTGCTCATGTTTGACTCAGAGTACGCAGTAAGCGTGTGTGTGTTTGCCAATTCATGGTGAAGATATGGTGGTCATAGAAGCGCACCAGCATTTCATTTGATTTGTAAGAAATATATTGCAAATGTCCATCTGAAATGTTCCGTTTCGATGTATAAATGTATTAATATGTAACGAAATATATACTAATAGGTAAAATTTGTAAATAATAATTTTCAGTCAGGAAGAGGAATATCATCTGTTACTGCTCTACAGCGGAGCGTATTTCTATTTAATTGTATTCTTGCTCCACCCTGCCCCACCCCTCACTGCTTTGCTCCCACCTGGAATTATCCAGTCTTTCTCACTCAATTTCTCATTAAAAAGAGTATTCATTTTTTTTGTTATTGGGGATTTCTGCCCCCAACTTCACTTAATTTATACCCAAAAATAAATCTTAGCCAAAAAATAAATAATTTGTACTCGCATATGTTTTTCTTGTGAAATTTTATATAATATACCCATACTTTCAATCAATTGACACATTGTAAAACTTATTCTTTTTCATATTTTTTCTTCTTGCGTATGTATAAAGAGGTTGGAATTGAGATCTTTAAAGCCACGCCAAGGCAATTGACTTTTAAATACAATTTAAGTGCTTTTGATAGAAGTTGATAGAATTTGAGTATGCGTTTTAGGATCCTTGAAAAATAGTGATTTACAAAATGGGAACAATAACCTTTTAGGCAAATATAATATCTCTATCCAAATCCCAAAGCATTCTGGCTTGACAGAAGTTTTTCTATTTAAAATAACTAAATATCTGAAATAACTTCCTTGCTTCCATTTTCAACAACTTTCAAAAACAGTGTTCCACATTATTGTTTTACCACAATTTTACTTTCTCTTGCCAAACTACTTATTCTCATTCATTTTTAATCATTTCTACATCACCTAAAGGTATGCTTTCACTCTCCAGTACCATTAAAAAGCTCATCCCATCTTTCTCAGTTTTAGCATCAATACGTAAATCTTTCATAAAATGTTTCAGTTTCACTTGTGTTGTCCAAAAATACGTCTTGCTTAATTTGAACGTAATATGTCTTTGCTATAGTTGAACCCATAGCTATTTCATACAGAACACATGTATGCATTCATTTGTAAGACAATATCAAGCACATCCATCAGCAAAATAACTTCTGTCCAATAATTTCGTTTATCTCATTCAATTATTACATTCGCACCTAGTTACATCTAAAATCAATATCCAAGTATCTTTTATAAATAGTTGGAAAAAACTGTCATAATCATTCTCAAATAAGAAATATTCCAGATTAGACAATTGAATAGTTCTCTCCTATCCTATTCATAACCAATTCTGTGTAACAGTAAAGTCCATCGCAGATCTCAGTCGTCATTCTCTGGACGTGTGCAGCTAAACTATTGCACATTGATGCACTCTTGAATATGTGATGTAATGCTAGGCGCAAGTCCAAAAAAGTAATTCTTTTGTTAATATATTAAGGTTTATGATTGTAAAACATTGCCTATAGTACTCCTGGTCTTCAAAGGAAGCTAGCATAAAAGCTTCATTGATATTGGTGTGGTACGTTCAAGAGATTATCAAGTTGTAACTCAAAGTAATTGTCTATATATTAGTATAGACTAGATATTTACCAAAATATTGGTGTATTAAAGTATTATCTTGAAGATATTTTTGTGCAATTTGTGTTATGATTATGTTAGTACATATATTGTATACGTAAAGGGAGTTGATGAATGTTTTTAAGGAATTTTTGAAACATTTTGGGATTGGTGAACTAACAATGTTTTAATTTAAGTTTATCTGAAATAGAGAGCAACTCTTACTGGATTATGCCTCGATGCTTATGTCACATTCTTCTTTGTGGCAAGTGGGAGTTAGCTATTTAGATCACTGTCCTACCCTTGGTCGAGAATACCTTGAGGTCATTTTACCCACCTTGCCTTTAACCTCTGAGAAAAGGGCTCTAAAAATCTTACAAGTAGCACAAAGTCGAGATATGCCAGAAACAGGTAAAAAAAAAATTCTTTTAGTTTTCTTCTCAATTTTTTTTAAGTTTAACATAAGCATATTAGTGACTGAGTGAGAGAAAATGAGTAAGAACAGACTAACTGGTAATGTTTGTTTTGCGTGTTTAACTCCAATAAGTACAGTAATAATCACAAAACCAATAATCAAAAAAAGAGCACAGAACAGTAGAAGAATGTTAGTCCATTACCAGAGAAAGGAAAATCACCTTTCAGAAATGATACCATAAAACATGTTTTCCAGGTACTTCCTTTGGGTTGTAAGTGTTTCAGAAATTTTTCTCTGCTGGATTCCCATGAAAGTAATATTTCTATCTACATTTCTTTTGTAGTTTACTTTGTATTTCTGCTACTGTCTCTGACTGTAGTAAGACTGTAATTTATTACTTAGTATGTGTCATTACTAGCAGCTGTGTAAGTAGCTGGTACTAACTGATTTGGTAAACGCCATGTAGGTTTTGGTAATTGTGAGACCTAGAGAAAAATGTGGCAATATATAATGAACTGACATAATTTAATTTGAAGTTTAACCTGACACAAAAAAATCTATTAACCATATTACAAAAATTCATCACAACCAATTTTTAGGTTATCATCTTGTCCAATTATCGTTCTGCAATTGCATTCTGATGTAAACATATATCATTTTTTTAAAAATATTAATGAATTACAGTACATTGTAAGAGGAAAAGTAGTATAAATGATTTGCGTTAGTGATCTTCATAAATGGCAAATTAAATAGGTTTAGCATCACTACCGCCTTCAGTAACCAATTCACCTCCAGCGATTTGTTTCTTTTGGGACTTTTTACAAGTAACTTCATTGGAGGCTACAGATTCATTAAGATTAAAAGTAATCATGGTGATTCGACGTCTAATTCTATCAGTAACCTCCTCGGTTGTCTTCACGTCAACCTGCTTGGTGATGGTTCCAGATGGTTCTTCTTTGATGGAGCTTTCCAAAACGTTGACTCTGGATGAAAGTTTAAATAGCTGTGCAATGTCGTCTTGGGTATTATTATTCCCAAAAAATAGTAAAGAATTATTTTTTGCTCACTTTCTTTTTGTTTTTCCATTTGTACTTTATCACAATGAAATAAGAGAGCTGTCAAATTAGTTTGAGGCTTGTCTTACACAAGACCAGACATATTAGTTGCAGGCTTTCATATTTTCTTAAATAGTTTAAAAAAATCTACAAAACATATCAGTGAAATTTATAAAAAATGTTGATGTCAGATATTTCACAAATCACAGACCATGATTCATTAGTTAACAGTGAAATGAAGTTCGTTCAAGTTTTTTGCATCATACTTCCTGGTCCCCTTTATTGGGTTTGCTTTTAGTGAGGTGGAATTTATTTTAAGAGTAAGTATTTGAGCTCGCTGTGCCCTGTTACTGATTGTGTGTTTGTGCATTTGTGTGTTTTGAATTGCAGAGGATTTGGTAGATTGCTGGTGGAGTGTTTTTGAACTGTCTAATTGGTGTGTCAATTATTTCATCAAGATTATAGGAGCTTACTAAGTTTATTAATTTTATTCTTTCCGTTTCATGAGTGATGTTAGCTATGGGTAGGAAGTTAATGTTTATATCACCACAAATTATGATAGAGTAATGAGCATACTTTGGTCATGTATCCAAGATTATTTCTAAGTTTCTAAAAAATATCTGAAGATTTCCTTTAGGTGCTTGGTAAATACTTAGGAGGAAGATGCTTTGCTTTGAAATTTCTACAATTGAACATTCTAGTAGGTCTGAGTCATTGTTATTGACCAGGTATACGCATGTGCCTCCGTACATATGACTGCTGTGGGTTTGTTTGAACTTAGGGCAAAAGTAACCAGCTATGTAGAAAATGAAATTTGTTTAATTTTTATTTGATCCTCCATAAGCCACTGTTCAGTTATACAGAGTGCAGTTGCATTTTAAGTGGTATTTTAACATAATTTCTATTTCATATGTTTTTAAGGATTGAATATTCTGGTGTAGAATCTTAAAGGTGCTGTTTTTTTCATTAGTGACTGGTGTAGTAGTTGATTGCATGATTCTGTTTTCACACATTTTCAATTATTTGGTGGTAATATTAAGTTATAATAAATGGTTAACATTTTGTATTTTTTTACATTTTAAAATGTTTTTTATGACCATGAAAATTCAATGAAGCATGAAATATTGGGGAGCAACTGCCCCCATGCTCCCTTTGGATATTTCACCTCTGTGTATATGTATGCTTCTTTTTATGAGAGGTGGTTTCAGATGAGAAAAACTTACTCCGTGACAATGTTTGCAAGAGTGTAAAATTATTTTGGATTGTTATAATCCTACTAATTTGATATTTCTCTTTTGCCTTTCTTGTATTCAAAGCAAAAATTCTTAGAAAAGACATTTTTGTATTTCTCAAATGAAGAATAAGTCTCTTGATGAATTTCCGTGTAAATAATATCATCAATTAATGTATTTTGTGAATTTTCAACAATTCTTTTATTAATTTTAATATTGAAAATAGCACATTAATATGGTGTGAGGAAGAAACCGTTTTTAATCTTGTCTTAATGTTTTTCAGTTTGCAGCATTTGCAAAGTCTTGGGTATGAGATCTTTCAAGCAAAGCAGACTGGGAAATGCCTTAGCATGGGCTCTACGTTCACAAGATTCAGGATTTGCTACCTACTTGGCTGATCGTTTTCTGGAGCAATATAGCCGTGATGGCAAATTTGATTCAACAGATTTGCTGGAAAATTTGGGATCCTGTATGGTTCTCAGTGACAGGTTGACTTTTTTGGGTATGTCAATAGTTTATTTATTAAATTAAAGTACTTCCCAATTAACTAGCCCAATACAAATAATGTAATTCAATTGCATGGCATATTTTTGGAAAACTGTTTGTTTGCAATTACTATATCACTGAAATTGAGTAGAGCTTACAGAAAGAATATCAACCATAAGCATGAAATATAAGAGGAAAAAAATTAAATTTATACATTTGCTGCTTCATAATTTATTAAAAAAAATAGATTGTTTTCCAAATTGTGGTCAGTTACATTTTTGTTCACTTATCTTGCTAGTCTGGGAATCACAGAATAGGACATGATCTGAATTTACAAAGGAACTTTTCATTTCTAACATTATAGCAATTAACAGCAGCAAATACATTCTCAATGCAGAGTATTTAACAAACCAATTAACAACTTTAAAATAGTGCAATTGATCATTCATTTCATGAGATGGATGTAAGGCAGGTAGATTTAATGATTGTAATAAATAATTGTTTAATCATTACTATATCTTGAATTTTCAAGATTTGCTTTATCTGCTGTTTTTAAGGAAAATATATGCTAAACTTTCATATTTTTTACATATTCTCCTTACTAAGGGGAGAAAATACTGAAATTGTGCGCTTGAAATATGTGATTTTTTGAACAGAAGAACTCATAGTTGACACTTACAAAGAGGAAGTAGTTAAGGAATTACTTATAGCAATTTTCATTTCATAGTCATCACTCATCCACTGGTATAAGGTAGTCCTTATTCCTTTAATGATGTTCCAGACCTTCCTTGTTGTATTAGTAGACTTGATTTTATTTTGTTACGATCGCTAACTTGAAGGCAACAGAAGTTGGCGATTTTAATACATATGGAATTTTATAATAACTTTAATTTACATAGAAAGAAACGATATTTGCACGACCTGCAAAATCCATTAGAAATATTCAATGATCGATATTACAAGAATAGGCATCATTTGAAGAAAGATGTACTGTGGATGTTTGCTACCGTTAATTAATTCTCAGCCAGTTTCAATAAATAGTCATACCACCACTGGTGAAGATGCTGATTGCATTGAAATTTTATGCAACATGTTTCCAAATATGTTTTAAACCGATTGTGATTATGAGGTTATATATTTTTCTCTTTCGAACACTTCGGGGCACCTCAAGCAGAATATTTCACCAGTTCATAAAATGTGGACTTCGGGTACCTAAGGAAACAAATTGTCTCTACTGCTGAGTGCCCAACCCAAAGGCCTTCCAGAGTTACGGTTCTTTTATCATATTCTGCACGTTCTTTCAACATCACGGCCATTTTGTGATTATGACGGTTTACTTGAAACGTTGGGCATTGTAGAATGCTAAAAATGACCTCAGGGAAGAGGAATGTAGTGTGAAATTCAAATTATAATTGTCCGGATGTGGGCGATGCATCTGTGTCTATGGGTAAACTTTGCTCAAAGATTTAATGAAATTTTACTAATTCCTAGTATCAAAAGTAGCTGATTTGATGCATGCTCTACAGCTGTCCTTTTATCTTCAAGCGACCTTTACCCGCAAGGGACAAGCTAAATAATGATGATGATGATGATGATAATGAGAATAAGAATAAGAACAACAACAACAACAACAACAACAACAACAACAACAACAACAACAACAACAACAACAACAACAACAACAACAACAACAACAACTCTAATGGAAAACAATCCGTCCAGACTGATACTATACACATCCGCTGAGGGATTTTCCAGGGTGACTCGTTAAGCCCTTTATTGTTCTGCTTCGTCTTGAATCCTCTGTCTACTCTCCTACAGAGCGTTCAAGGCAGTAGACTATTTTAATGATAGCTTGTATGACAAATGAGCATTGCCAAAGACCGCATCACTCTTCGAAAAATATTCTTCTGCAGGTTAGCTGAGTAGTAGTATCAGCTGGGTGAATTTTGTAATTGAATGTATTTTCATGATATGAAGGTTAAAAATAGATTCTACAAGCTATTTATTGTATCCTGCTATCATTAATAACAAAAATTGTATGAATTGATACAAATAATTTCAAAATGTTGTTGATAACGAGTGAATTAAGCCTTCAGATAGAAGAATGATGAATATACTGCTAAATCCCCATGTGAAAACTATCAGAATTCTGTTGTAACTTTTTGATCTTGCATGTTCAGAACTTACAAATTAATCTATCAGGGTTGGCTCAATTTTCCCCAACCCCCCCAAAAAAAACCACCCCAATAAAACCCAGAAAAAAATCACTGTAAAAATATGAACAAATTTTCGTTGAAATATATATATATATTATATAAATATATATATATATATATATATAATATATAATATAATATATATATATATATATATATATATATATATATATATATATATATATATATATAATAATGTAATACAGACATGTTTAACATGGCATATATTATTTTAACATATTTTGAACACAAATTATAAACTTTTTCATTTAAAATATGATCAATAAATCTAATATTTATAATTAAGATAAAAACTGAATTAAACTGCTGTAGGAGTTCTCAGGTGCTTGTAAACTTTGACCAATTTCTCCGCTTTTTCTTTTCCCAAGTTATTCCGTAATTTTGACCAAACAAGACCGTAAGTTGAAAAAATACGTTCGATCACTGCAGAACTTGCTGGGCAATTTGAAATGCCAGTCATGAAGGAAAAGAACTCAGCAGGAATTTTGTCAGATTTTGAGCATTTCGATTGCATCAATAACCAGTATTTTGCTGGCGTAAACTGTTTTCTGACAGAATCAGAACGGGTAATAGTCGTTGTCTTCGATTCTGAACGCCATAACAAAGGGCAACCAACCAGCATTTATCTCAAGAATCCAATTTTCAGCTAAGTCTTCCTGTTCTTGAGTCAGACGCTTCCCCTGGAATCGTGGATCCATTAAATTCGCAAAGAAATGACAAGGTTGTACGTTAGTCATACGTTTTTGTATTATATTTTCATGACATATTAAATCGGCATTCCCAAGCATGTCCAACCACAGTCCTACAGATTCTGCTAAATTGGTTGAGTCCGCTTGCATCTTATCGAGTATGCGTCCAATTTCAGATAACTGTCTATACAGGTTTGTAGCTTCCCTGAGAATGGATACATTTTGCAAAATTATTGAAATATTGACAGGTACTTCATCTCCATTTTCAATGAGAATTTCAACGTATTTATTGTAATTCTCAGTAAATGTTTGTAAACATTCGTTGTATGAATTCCATTGGGTAGCATTTGTAATTTGATACAACCTTCCTTTTCGTTCAACCACCCATGTGGTTGATGATTTCGAAAGTACTTCTGAACTTCCACAATGTGTTTTGTTAATGAGGTTGGTATGATTTCCTCCTGCAGCAAATTGATATAATGAGCCGAGCATCCATAAGTGACAAGACGAGGATTATCTTTGGTCAACAATTTGCGCATTTTTACCGTTTTTGGCTCGTTATCTGTACACACGTTTTTGGCTCGTTATCTGTATCAGATTCCAAGGACGGGGAAGATAGATCACTGCCATCAAGTTATCGACCTATTTCCGTCACAAGCTGTGTATGCAAAGTACTGGAACGCATAGTGAATCAGCGTCTGGTCTGAACCTTGGAGTACAAATATTTGTTGACGCCAATCCAAAGCGGGTTTAGAAGGAACCGGTCAACCTTGGACCACATTTCGCTGGCAACAGCTACATCGTTCGTCTTGAGACATCTTGTGGCCATATTATTCGATATAGAAAAGGCCTACGAAACCACTTGGAGGCACGGTATTCTGCAAACCCTGCACTTTTGGGGATTTAGGGGGAAGCTCCCTATATTCCTCGAAAACTTCCTTTCGAATAGATCTTTCCGTGTTCGTGTGGGTGACAGGCTTTCCCGTAGTCACCCTCTTGAAAATGATATTCCCCAAGGATCAGTCCTTAGTGTCACTGTTTGCCATCGCCACCAATGGTATAGCGTCGACTGTGCGTGGTCCTGTAAAGGCATCGTTGTTTGTGGATGATTTTGCCATCTTCTGTTCATGCAGTAGCATCAGTGTGATCCAGAGGCAACTCCAAATAGTGCTGAACAAGTTCCATGATTAGAGCACGACAACAGGTTTTAATTTTTCTGCCACTAAATGTATCAGTTTGCATTTCTGTAGGATGTATCATTTGCAAAGCAATCCAGTCCTTTACCTGGGAGGAAATCTGCTTCCATTCGCGGAATCTGCCAGATTCCTGGGGCTCACTTTTGACAAGTCACTCACGGGGCGTGCTCATATCCGTGGACCACAAACCAGATGTGTCTCCCCCTTAATCTTCTTCGAATGCTGAATGGCACATCATGGGGTGCCGACCACACTACCCTATTGCGGTTATATAGATCACTCAACCGCCCAGTTTTGGATTACGGTAGTGTAGTGTATGGCTCGGCAGCTCCTTCCACTCTGCGACACATCAATAGTACACCACGCTGGTATCCGTCTATCAACAGGTGCGTACTGCACCAGCCGAATTGAGTGCCTTCTAGCCGAGGCTGGTGAGTCTTCCTTAAAAAGAAGGCGGGATATTTTATTAGCATCTTATGGTGCTAATGTATGACTCTATAATCATGCTTGTCGCCAAATAATTATCAATCCTGAATATGAAATATATATTCTTCGAACATCGCTACCTCAGCCTCCAGGCATTCGATTGCGTTATCTTTTGCGGGACCTAAGTGTTGACCGTCTCACCCCCTTTGAAACCCCCCAAGTCTCCCCATTCCCCCTTGGAAACTCCTCCGACCGAATATTGACCTCAGACTATCTAATCTTCCCAGACAAACGACTAGTCCTCTTGTTTACCAGATGCGTTTTCCGGAAATGAGGGTAGCCTACCCAGATCATGTATTCCTATACACAGATGGTTCATCGTGCAACGACACAGTGGCATGTAGTTTTATTGTATCAGAGTGACCAAATCATATCGGCTACATTCTCAGTGCAGTACCTTCACTGCTGAAATGTATGCAATTCTTGAAGCCCTAAAATATATCGAGTCAGTGAACTTGCGCCGAGCAGTTCTCTGTTCTGATTCTCTCAGCTCACTACAAGCTATCTCCCGTTCTTCCTCAGAATATCTGACGGAATCAATTCAAAACTTCATTCATCGCCTTGTGCTTCGCCACTATGATCTGGTACTGAGTTGGGTCTCAGGCCATGTTGGAATCACGGGGAACGAACTCGCTGACCGGGCGGCGAAATCGGCGACGGAGAATACTCACGTTGACATTACTTTTGTATCATCGTCCGATGTTAAAGCTTTTCTAAAACGATCCAATTTTAGAACGTGGAAAACAGTGGCACAATACCAACTATAAACTAAGTGCAATAAAATATTCTGTTAATTCCTGGCGTTCCTCATCCCGATCTTCCAGGCGTGAGGAGGTTATTTTAACCCGTCTTCGTATTGGACACTGCCACTTCTCTCAGTTTTTTCTCATTCGAGGTGAATCTCCTCCTACCTGTGATTCGTACAGGGCGGTTCTTTTTGGGAAACACGTCTTCCTGCATTGTTTGAAATTTGTTGGCAGTCGACGAAGACATGGTCTGGGCAACTCTACGAGAGGTGCTCGGAGATGACGAGCCCGCGCTCTCTTTATTGCCCTCAAGGGCAATAAAGTTTTTATGTTTTCCTGGCCTCAGCTTTACGTTTTTGAACTTTGTTTTTATCTACTTATATCTTTTATGCGTAATTGTAGCTCTTTTTTTAGGGTATGTATGTGCTTTTAAATTAGCTGGTAAACTACATCAGCAACACTTTTACTACAACTTCAGTTTATTTTAGAAATACTTTGACATAGGCGCCAATGACCTAAGTAGTTCAAGCGCCCTTTAAACCTAATCAATCAATTAATCTTTAATGAGAAAAACACAGAAACCGGAATGTTTCTGTGGTTTATTACCGGACACTCCCCTTCTCTTCTGTCTAGACATGCCAGCCAAGTTTGTCATGAAAGGAGATGTAAACATGTGGTTGCCAAGTTGCCAAAACAAGAATAAATGCTCGTATACGTAGGTAGAAGTTAAAATACTCTATATTTCACATTAATGATTATGTTTGTGTGCCATTTTATCATGAATAGGAAATCAAAAGTTGGTCTAAAAAATATATACTTGTTCTGAATTTTTTGTTGTTTTCTTATGTTTTAGGAAAATATTGCGAGTTTCATCAGCTTTATCGACGAGGGGACTTTCAAGAAGGAGCTAACCTGTTAGTTTCTCTTATGGTCTCACGCTTGGCTCCCAAATAGTAAGTACTAGCTAATTAGGCCACTTGAACTCGGCTCATTGTTAAGTCGCTAGCGTTTCACCACTGAGATCCGGGTTCGAATCACCGTCGAGGTGGGTTGGTCCACGTCCTGACGGGGGGATGCAGAGAGGGCTTTCAAGTATTCTTTTCTTTCACCAGACATTTTTTCTTCTCCCCATATATCATTCTCGTTCCTTTATTACATCCTTTCTCTTTTCTTCTCCCTTCTATTTCACTGGCCCCCTCTGTATGCTGAACGCCCACCCATGTGTTTCCCGTGCATGGCGACCCGTGTCGGAGGGAATGTATGTCCTGGCGGTTGAGGGGCCTGTCTGTTTCCCAATTACTCTCCTCGTGCTACTTCTTTCTTGGCATCTAGGGATACGTGCTCTTAAGTATTTTTGGGGAACATTCCTTGTAGGTCTCAATACACTTGCTTTGGCTACGGACTCTTCTAGACGGGCGGTCGGGAGCTAACCCACTCCCGATCAACCGGCTTGGACTAGGTCTTGTACTGAACTCCAAGGTGAGCGGGGGGATCCACGGCGGTGCAGCGCTGTGGTCCCCCACTATATCCCCGTGGCAACCCTGGCACTCCGATGGAGTGTCCCCTTGTTGGGCTCCACGGTGGGTGGGGACCACGGGGATGAATCTGATATCCTCTTAATGGATAAAAACCTATCGCCGCCCTCTCGCTCTCTTCCAAATTGGGTGAATCAGAACGAGGTTTGTAGAGTCAGACAGACCTACTAAGCCCCGCTTTCTCATCATGTCAAGTAAAAGAGAAAATGAAACTATGATGAGTGTCAGCCCAATCAAACTTGCCAAGGAAATTGAAAAGTTTGGCAGATTTCCGTCGGTTGTCCGTCAGAGAAACGGCACAATCCTTTTTGAATGTCGCTCTGACAAACAGATCAGCAAGATCCTTGACCTCAAAGAAATAGCCGGCCTCCAGGTGCAAGTGTCTGCCCACCCGACCTGAAACCTCTGCAAGGGTGTGGTTAATCATGAAGACTTCTCTACCGAATCGGAAGAAAATTTGAAAGCCTTCTTCGAGCTATATGGTGTGTCAGAGATTTACAGGATTCAGCGGAGAGTAAACGGGGTACTCACTCCTACCTCAAATCTGATTCTGACCTTCGACCGTCCATCTCTACCAGAGAAATCCTGTAGCTTTTACAATCTCCGTGTCAGGCAGTGTGTTCGAAACCCTCTGCGCTGTTTTAAATGCCAGAGGTTTGGCCATACGCAACCTCGCTGCATGAGCGCCGCAGTCTGCGTTCGCTGTGGAAGGGAGGCCTGTAGTGACTAACTGCTCCGCAGAGGCAAATGCGTAAACTGTAGTGAAAAACATCCCTAAAATTCCAACCAGTGCCCCATATTCCTAAGAGAGAGATCCAGAAGATCAGGGTCTCTGAGAAAGTTTCCTTTCCGGAGGCACGACGCCGTTACCAGACGCGAAACCCCGTGGACATGGCCCAAAGTTTCGCTGACACCGTGGGTCAACATAAAGTCAACTCTGAAACCGAAATGCCTGAAGCCTCCACTTTGCGCGATGTTGCCTGCCAGGTGTCCTTTGATGACATCGGCGGAGATGCCAATACCAAATCTCTTGTCCAGCCTGAAACAAAATCGGAAACAAAAACCATAAATATTTCAACAAACACGCAAACACACCCAGAGAACTGAGGCCGACAGGTCCTATAGCTAGATCTAGGTCGCCTGTCTCAAGGGACCGTGGTGTCCCAATACATGCGACCCTCTCCAGCAGTAGTCAAGATGGCTGCCGGGAATGAGGAACTCCGCATGAACCAAGCCATTACCGTCCAACAAAGAAGGAAAAAGAAGAAAGAGAAACCTGATACATAACCCACCCTAGAACCTAAACCTAAGAACTAGAAACTATGGCTCTCCTCTCATGGAACATAAATGGCTTTCGTACCCGTTTGGACGAATTAAAGTTAATATCTATGCATAGACCCGTGGTTATCTGCCTGCAGGAAACACATCTCCGTTCTGAGCACCCCCTCTCTCTACGCGGCTTTTGTTGCTACATGCAAGACGTAGACGATGGCCTCCGCGCCCATGGCGGAGTCGCTTCATTGGTTCACGATTCGCTGCTGTCTTCAGAGGTACCTCTTCAGACCGACTTCCAAGCAGTGTGTGTGCAGGTGCACCTTCCATCCCTCACACTCACTGTTTGCAATATCTACATCCCCCCAGGACTGAGTGTATCTGCTCATGAACTTTTGGGTCTGATCAACCAACTGCCCTCTCCGTTTGTGATAGTCGGGGATGTAAATGCCCACAGTTCTCTCTGGGGCTCTTCCCGCACTTGCCCGAGAGGTAGTGTATTAGAGTCGGTTATAGACTCAGTGAACCTGGTTATTGTGAATTCCGGTGAACCAACTCACTTTGCCGTCGCCATAAACTCTAGCACGTGCATCGATCTAGCACTCTGCAGCCCTTCTCTTGCAACCGTTCTGCAATGGTTCATCCTAGATGACCTGTACGGAAGCGACCATTACCCCATTATCGTCCACATTGATGGGCTAGCCCGTGGGTTGGCGCGCCCCCCTCAATGGTGTGTCGGACGTGCTGACTGGCCGACATTCCAAGCGAACGTCAGTGTATCGGAGGAGGAGTTTGTCAGTGTGGAGGAAATGGCAGCACATTTTAACAAAGCTGTATTACGAGCTGCGGAAATTGCAATCCCCAAGTCGACTGGTAAATCGCGACACCCTTTCGTCCCGTGGTGGAACTCGGATTGCTCAAGGGCTGTTAGTGCTCGTAAGAAAGCTTTGGCGAGATTAAAACACTATCCAACCGCGGATAACAATCGAGTACAAAAGGTGCAGAGCAAAGGCGAGAAGAACCATTTTAAAAAGTAAAAATGCATCATGGAGGTCATACGTCTCCTCTTTGAACTGCCAAACGCCACCACGTCTGGTATGGAGGAAGGTGCGTCAAATCCTTCCCCAAACTCTGTGCCAGGTCTTCAAAAAAATGGTCAGGTTATCACAGCTCGAGACGCCATTGCAGAGGTACTTGCCACTCATTATGAAAACATGTCGAGTTCGGCAAACTATGCTCCAAACCTCATCCTTCTCAAAGAAAGAATGGAAAACCGCGCTTTGGATTTTTCTAGCAGAGCACATGAGGACTATAATACCCATTTCTCCATGTTTGAAATGAGTTCTGCTCTAATGCTTGCAAAAGAACCACACCAGGTCCAGACCAAATTCACAACTTAATGCTGCAACATCTTCCCGAAATGGCCATGCAATTTCTTCTCCGACTCTTTAACCGTATTTGGGAAGAGCACACCATTCCTACCTTTTGGCGAGAAGCCATCATCGTCCCAGTTCCCAAAGAAGGCAAAGATCGATCACTGCCATCAAGTTATCGACCTATCTCTCTCACAAGCTGCGTATGCAAAGTTCTGGAACGCATGGTGAATCAGCGTCTGGTCTGGACCTTGGAGTATAAAAATCTATTGACGCCAATCCAAAGTGGGTTTAGAAGAAACCGTTCAACCTTGGACCACCTCGCTTCGTTGGCAACAGCTGTTTGTACATCGTTCGTCTTGAGGCAACATCTTGTGGCCATATTATTCGACATAGAAGAGGCCTACGACACCACCTGGAGGCATGGCATTCTGCAAACCCTGCACTCTTGGGGATTTAGGGGGAAGCTTCCTCTATTCCTTCAAAGCTTCCTTTCGAACAGATCCTTCCGTGTTCGTGTGGGTGATAGGCTTTCTCGTAGTCACCCTCTTGAAAATGGTATCCCCAAGGATCAGTCCTGAGTGTCACTCTGTTTGCCATCGCCATCAATGGTATAGCGTCGACCGTGCGAGAACCTGTAAAGGCGTCGTTGTTTGTGGACGACTTTGCCATCTTCTGTTCATCCAGCAGCATCAGTGTGATACAGAGGCAACTCCAAATGGTGCTTAACAAGCTCCACGAATGGAGCACGTCAACGGGCTTCAATTTCTCTGCTACTAAATGTACCTGTTTGCATTTTTGTAGGATATTCCATTTGCATAGCAACCCAGTTCTTTACTTGGGAGGAAATGAGCTTCCATTCGCTGAATCTGCTAAGTTCCTGGGGCTAACATTTGACAAGTCCCTAACGTGGCGTGCTCATATCCGTGGATTACAAACCAGACGTGTCTCTCCCTTAATCTTCTTCGAATGCTAAATGGTACATGGGGTGCCGACCGCACTACCCTACTGCGGTTGTATAGATCACTCATCCGCTCAGTTTTGGATTACGGTAGTGAAGTGTATGGCTCGGCAGCACCCTCCACTCTGCGACCCATCAATAGTATACACCACGCTGGTATCCGTCTGTCAACTGGTGCGTATCGCACCAGCCGAATTGAGTGCCTTCTAGCCGAGGCCGGTGAGCCCTCCTTAAAAAGAAGGCGGGATATCTTATTAGCATCTTACGGTGCTAAAGTATCAGGACTCCTAATCATCCTTGTCGCCAAATAATTACCCATCCTAAGTATGAAACGTCCTATATTCTTCGAACATCGCTGCCTCACCCTCCAGGTATTCGATTGCGAAATCTTTTGCGTGACCTTAATGTTGATCTTCCCACCCCTGTGAAACCGCCAAGTCACCCCATTCCCCCTTGGAAACTCCTCCGTCCGAATATTGATCTCAGACTATCCAAGCTTCCCAAACAAACGACTAGCCCTCTTGTTTACCAGATGCATTTTCAGGACATGAGGATAGCCTATCCAGATCATGTATTCTTATACACAGATGGTTCATCGTGCAACGGCACAATGAGTTTTTCTGATCAGAGCCAAAGGTTTACATTCTCAGTGCAGTATCTTCACTGCTGAAATGTATGCAATTCTTGAAGCCCTAAAATACATCGAGTCAGCGAGTTTGCGCCGAGTAGTTCTCTGTTCTGATTCTCTCAGCTCACTACAAGCTGTCTCCCGTTCTTCATCAGACTACCTGACGCAATCAGTTCAAAACCTCATCCATCGCCTTTTGTCTCACCACTATGACCTGGTACTAAGTTGGGTCCCAGGCCATGTGGGAATCGTGGGAAACGAGATGGCTGATCGGGCGGCGAAATCGGCGACGGAGAGTTCTCGTGTTGACATTCCTTTCGTACCATCGTCTCATAAAGCTTCCTTAAAACGATCCATCTTTAGAGCGTGGCAAACAGTGGCACAATAGCAACTATAAACTAAATGCAATAAAGGACTGTTAATTCTTGGCGTTCCTCGTCCAGACCTTCTAGGCGCGAGGAAGTTATTTTAACCCGTCTTCGTATCGGACACTGCCACTTTTCTCACAACTTCCTCCTTCGAGGCGAGTCTCCTCCTACCTGTGATAGATGCAGGGCGGATCTTTCTGTGGAACACGTCCTCCTGCATTGTTTGAATTTTGTTGGCAGTCGACGAAGACATGGTCTGGGCAACTCTCTACGAGAGGTGCTCGGAGATGACGATTCCGCGCTCTCAAAGCTTTTTTGTTTTTTGAGAGAAAGCGGAATAAATAATTTTATCTTACATAAGGGCAATAAATATTTTCTCTGCCCCAGATGTTCTTAAAATTTATCTTGTTTACCTGAATTTTTTTATGCGTAATGGATGGTTTCCTTTTAGGGTATATATAAGCTTTTAAATTAGCTGGAAAGTTGCACCAGCAACCCTTTTAACCCTTTTGATTTTTTTAGAAACACTTTGACATGGGCGCCAATGACCTTAGTAGTTGAAGTGCCCTTTAAACTCAATCAATCAATTGTAAGCATGAGTAAGATATGTAAACATGAGTGTGACATGTGTGAAAGTACAAAATAAAGTGTTTCTTGTAGCAGTATTTTGATATCGGAATTATAGTAGCATATGGTATTGTAATAGCAGTATGGATCTTGACCATGAAGGTAAGCTTTATTACTTCTGATAAGAAAAGGTGATATAGTTATTCACATTGCAAAATATTTGTGACTTAAATATATCATGTAACTGTTATCATGTTTGAGGTTCTGTTCATAAATTTCCCTACACGGAACTTTAGATCTCCTAATGTTCTATTTTACACCTCTACAGCATCAACCAATGTTTGGCGTAATGCCCCACATTGGCGTATGTCTAGGCTAGGCTGACTTTTGGCCAAGGACAGCACACTTTCATCCCATAGTGCAATGGTGTAGATTTCACAACAGTTAATAAAAATAAGACGAAAACTTAGATGAAAATATAATTAATTTCATGACATGAGATTATGACATTTAATCTTGTTTATGACATTAATTCTTGTATTCCATTCTCCCTAAAAAGCATGGAGATCACCCATTTCCCAAACCTACCCTATGCTACTGGTCAATTATACTGCAGATTTTACGTAACTTGACCTCAAGGTCACTAAAGGCCCGTCACCACGGTAGCATTTAGGCACGGTTTTTCGAGTCTTTTTCAGTAGTGCCACTAGGTGTCTCATGCTCGCGACCGTATCAAGCAGTGCCGCAGATGAAGCGACTTACCGGTTGGCCTTGAAAGCATTCTATAGCAAAAGCGTGATTTCATATACCTGGAACTTTCAGTAAAAAAGTACTAGTATGAATAATATGATGATCCGAGAACATGTGTTACTGATCGTCAAAAATTGTTATTGGTTGTCTTTTTCAGTTTTTGGCTGACCCTCCTCATGGACGCTTTGCCACTTTTGGAGTCAAACGAAATAGTTCTCTCATCAGAAGACACATATGAACTCTTGGACTGCTTGGAACGACTTACCCTTGGTGGAACATCCAGAACAAAATCTTTAGTAGACACTTTAGAACTTGGTAAACATATTAAAGCTTCAGATGTGGACTCCGAAGATCTTCTTAGAGACAAAGTAGACTTAATTCGTTTAGCCTTAGGTCGCAATTTAGCTCGTTCTCTGATACATGAAGCATGCAATATACCAGATCAGGACCAAAAAATTGAAAAAGATTTTTAACTGTTCTCTGTGATATTTTCAAGAAGTCTTGTTTCAAGTAACTGAGAGCGAGAAGGACTACAGTGCTTGACTTCAGAAAGGAAGGATAGATGTGTTTACCAGCAAAAAGTTGTATAAGCTGTTTTACTTGTTCAAGCCTACTAGTGACTAAATAAATAGTGATGTATACACATTGTACTGATCATTATTTTGATCGTGATTAAGAATAAACTACTAATATAATATTTTCCAGTTTTGTGAAAATTGTCTTTTTAATTTGAATTTTTTTTTGAATCCAGCTTGCACCTGCAATCATTTGTAAATGTCTCACGGCAGATACTACTGTAAGTGCCTCATTGAAAGATAAATGATTTGGCAAACTTTTGCCTAAAAGTATTAAATTACTTTCAGGGTCTTATGTGTTCCTCCCAATCGTCCTTTCCTCTAAGTTGTTGGTTGTGTCTCTTCCGAGATTTTGAAATCACTTAGGTTTACTGGAGCTTTTGGATTGCTACTCTCGCTGCAGTTATTTCTCCATTATCTTCCAACCCAATGCATTTTCTTGTCAACAGGATGGCGATGACATATCGGGAGAACCATACATTGATAGGAAATTTGCTATTTATTGGAAAGAAGTCATGAACTTTTTTAATTTACATGGAAAAAATATTTTTGAAGCAACAAACCTAAGAAATTGTTATCATTTAGAGGGTGAATGAAGGGCATTCAGCTGTGGTGGTTACAAAAGGGAGAGAAGCCCTCAAAAGTGTATTCCTCTAAATCTAATTAACAAGTATAATTTATCAGATTGTTTGGTCCTTTATTTTAATTCAATTTTCTTTCGACGCGAAGCAAGCAGGCGCCTGCCTTTCTCTGTGAACTCGAGGCCACGACAGTCACCTGCTCTCCTCAGGGTGGCGTTAGTGGGAGAGAGGATTAAGCTTACTTACCGTCAGTTTACCTGCTTGAAACCGCCAGCCGCTATCCGACCCGCTCAAACATGGTTGCTAGTGCATTTCGCTCTGCCTGCGGTAGGTTTCGTTTTATACTGATCACACGGTACATCTACACTACTGTTTGTGGAAATTGCAACACCAAGAACGAATGGATCTAGGGGAAATGATATTCAATGTACTGTGCACCCATGCCACAGGCACTACTTTATTTCATTTGCAGTACCATCAAATACATGCCAAGTCAGTAAGTTGTGAAGCCACCACTTGCATCCACAAGAGCCTGTACACGGCGCGGCATTGAGCTAATAAGAGTCTGTATCGCTTCTTGTGGCAGGTCCTGCCATGCTCCTTCAAGCCGCGTCCAGAGTTCGGCTGTGAAAGCTGGCGGAGGTACCTGGCGGACCAGCCTCTGGGAAAGCATGCTCCACACATATTCAATTGGCGACATGTCAGGTGAACGAGCCGGCCACGGAAGGAGCTGTATCTGGTGTTCATTGAACACACGTTGCACGATGCGAGCGATATGGGGTCGCGCATTGTCTTGCTGGAATATCGCTCCAGGCGAGCGTTGTACGAAGGGCACGACTTCCTCAATGTACCGGTGGGCGTTGAGATTTCCCTCAATGCGGAGTAGGCGGGTCCGTGAGTGGTAGCTAATGGCACCCCATACCATTACACCGGGTGTTGGGCCGGTATGACGCTGGCGAATGCATCCCTCCAGATTGCGTTCACCGCGATGTCGAACACGTATACGACCGTCGTTATTGGACAAATTGAAGCGGGACTCGTCGGAAAAGATAACTTGCTGCCACTCAGCCCGCCAATGTCGATGTTCGACGACCCACAGATGTCGGAGGCGTCTGTTATCGAGTCAGTGGAAGGCGCAACAAGGGGCGGCGAGCAATCAAGCCCCTTTGCACAAGACGGCGCCAAACACTGCTGGCGGACATGCTGTGACTTGTCACTGTATTCCACTGCTGCGCTAACGTGGTGGATGTCGCTGTGCGATCGGTGATGGCCATACGGTAGAGGTGTCGAACTTCCCTCGTGATAGCGAGTGAGTAGTGTGATAGCGAGGCCCTGTCCCATGCTGGCGGTGGGTACGACCTTCCGCAGACCACTGACGCCATGTTCGCATGATGGTACTGGCGGCTCGTCCCAGACGTGTGACAATCTGGCGGTAGGACAACGCAGCTTCTCGCATCCCAACGACCCTGCCCTGGTGGAAGTCCGTCAAGTGTTCGTACTGCACTCGCTGTCGGCGACGAGGCATGGTGTGACTTACAGACAACTTGTGCGAGCCAAGTGTCGACCTGTCACTGTTTGTGGCCTCTCCAAGGCGCCTCTATTTATACCCGAACATGGTGCGATAAGCCGTCCCTACGTCGCAACCACGTGAGTGGCGGCGTTGTAAATGTAATCACCTGGCGATCTCAATGTCACAAACTTATCCACGAAATGCGATGCGTTAAATGCCGCTCCTTCGCGGTGTTGCAATTTCCACAAACAGTAGTGTATATACATACCGCATACATACACATCGCACTACATACAAAAACAAAATCAATTCACAGTAGAAAATAGTCCACAAATTATTTCCCAGCGCTCTTCCATTCATCTTATTGCGCCTTTAAAAGTAGTTTTAGCCGTCGCAATATTTAACTTTTACCGAAAGAGGTATCCCAGCATTAAACAAATTTAACAATAAAAACTCGATCTCAGTGCGCTTATCCAGGGTGTCAAGTGATGCTAATCCAGCCTCACTTCGGAAAGCAAAATTGTCACTATCACGTGTGGTTTTTAAACATAGGTTGCCGGGCAGCTCAGGGAAATCATGATAACTCTTACGGATTCTATGGAGTACATCAACAAAGAATACACACACACAAGAAACTTGAATTTAATAATATTAAAGAATAAAATCATGGTAATTTAGAAGGATTATTTCTCGAGAAATTTTCTTTTACGAGGATTATAATTGACAATTTTCCAAAGCTAAATTACAAAATGGCACAAGCGCAGCCACGCAAATGATGCAATTGACAAGCATAGAATCAAAGAAAGAATTGATCAATGATTCAATCTTTGAATTACCCAAAAGAAAATAACCATTGCTTGGTTATTGAAACGTCACCCAACTGTCTGGAAAGCGACGTCCTTCGCAGGTCAACTTGTGACGTCAGGCTGGAGAGAGAGATGGCACCCTAAACGGAGCAGACGACGGGGGCGCCCTTGTGAATGGACAGACACGTCGAGCTACCTTCAGAAACAGCCTTCAGAGGTCATTGACGGCAGATAGTTCGACTCACAACACTTCTTTCGTCAAATTACGCACTGGTCAGGAGCCAGTCACAAGTTATGATAGTTTTCGAAACAATTAGAACTTTAAATAATGTAGCAAAAATTTTGCTCGATTCTTCAATGAACTCACACGAACATAGAGCTTCCGAGCGGTCGAGCTCAACGTGTGGTAATGTAATCCATTAAACAAGTAAAATAAAGTTCAATTAAAAAATAGCACGATAACCACTCACGCACAACTCCATCTAGCATGCAAGTACTGCATTCGCCCCGGCGCTCCATAACAGTCCGGCGATGTACAAGTAAGTCTTTACCACTTATACTAGTATAGTATACTCTCCGGTCTTTACAAAAATATCTATCAGAGGTAAAATACCACATTTCTTGCCAAGACGGCCCGCCTTCCGTCGCCGCCTCATGCCGCCTCCGGTCGATTCGTCCGTCGGTTCGGAAGTTCGACGTCTCTGTCGCACTGTCGGACTGCCGTACATCTACGTATTGATGTGACGTGACACACCGTGCGAGAACGAACCATGTGTGAAAGCAAATGAAGCTGGTCTTGTTGCGTGTCTATAATCACGATAAATCACTCCAATCACGATCAAAAGTTTTGTATGTCAAAACTATAGACAGTGGGGCGTGGTCTTTCGATTTTAGGTTAGTTCCTTTTATTCAAATGGCTCATCAATAATTTTCGCACATTTGTACATTCGATAATATAGACATTCGATGATTCGACAATATTGATAGCAGTTTTAAGTTTTATTTCTATGGTTTCCGCCGTACTTCTATGGTTTTATCGCACCGTCCGTAGACTTTGTTTTGAGGAGTTCAATTTTACCATGACATATAGTTTTCATCCGCATAGCCTCGTGCCGCTCTAAATGCCTCTGTCACTTCTGATTCTAAAATATCCAAATCATTGTGAACACGTACTGCATGTTTCTCAATGTTTTGAATTTCTTTTTAATGCTTTCTCTGTTTCTTCCATTCAGATTGGATTTCATTTTTAGCGCTTTCTACACGTTTCCGCAATTCGTCTTCGGTATTTTTGCAGGATGTTGGCATCTCTACAAATAAACCGTCCGCGTGTGTTTTCGCTTGTTTCAACGACTCGTCCAATTGCGATATATTCACATCACACATCTGCGGGAGCCGTGCCTTTGCCCAGTTTTCGAATGTCTATCGTGAAAATTGTAATTTCCCGACGAACCTACTTTTGGGAGTACCAAGAGTAGCATTTCCAAGAGACCGCTTGATATTTTCTTTTCGTGTGCGTACAACGTGTTTTTACATTCGTTTTCAGCATCATCCACAAGTGGCTCGGCGTGTTTTCGCTCTCCCACTAACTGCATTGTAAATGTATCTGTTAATGACGCACGATCCTCTGCCATCATGCTTCGAGAAAGCGAACTGAAGGTCAATGCCTCTGTTTTTAATTTCAGCTCTTTCGTTATGTCTCGCAATTCGTTGAATTTCCCTTCAACTAAAGCATTCGTATCAGTTCTTATTTTCTCTTTCAAGTCCTCCCAATTTTTCTTGTAGTTCATTGAAATTCGTTTGAAGTTTTTCAAGTTCACTTTGCACGAAAGTCTTCGAAACGACGTCCGCGTGAGGCGCGACAAGACGTCTTCCGCCTCACCGATGTTCTTGAGACACCGCTTTTCCAAGTCATAATCATATTCCACACCTGCACTTCAAACTACAAAGAGACCAACGAATATGGTATTTGCAAAATTAGTCGTGAAAGAACTGCCGCGCTAGAAATCGGACACCGGCTGATAGACGTTGCATAACGTTCCTCGGGCTGCCGAAGCAACGCTTTTCAAAATGCAACAAAAATTTGAAATGAGCCACAATAAATAAATAAATATAAATAAATAAGCCACAATAATTTGTAGCATAATAATTGTGTAATAAAAAGGTTAATTTGAATAACACCTTGCCAAAGCTTTCAATCAATTATCTATTAGGTGTAAAGTTCCTTGAAAATGTGTAAAATATTGTAATTCTCTCTCAGCGTTGCCACTTTGAGAAAAAAACGTTGGCTAATATTACTATACTACTTCAAGAAATTAAATGTTGCTAACTAATACTAGTGTGAGTAAACGTCTCCGTACATAAAGGTGGTTGATGTATTCTTTAAACAATTGACCCTCATTCATCAATAAAGGTAGAATAAATCGTTGCCTTGCGGGTGAGAGATGTTGGGTCGGGTCTTCGGGTCTTGGGAATACTCCAAACGGTAAAAATTTCCCAAGTTCTTAAAATTTTCCAATTTGCTAGTTGTGGAATATTTTAACTGTTAACATTTCCTAAAAATAAATTGATTATATCCACATTTTTAATTTTTCTTAAACTTTATTAAAAAACGAAATAGTTTTACGACACTTTATCATATAATAATAATAATTATTGTTAGTATTAGGAAATATACGCAAAATCATTTACCATTATCTCTCAATGTTTTCAGTTTCTCTCAGGGCTTGAACTCTTGACTTGATATGCCTTCGCTTGTATGCTGACGAGATTCCCTCCTTTTCTAGTTTTTCTAGGTGTAATTCAAAAATACGTACGCAATTTTAGCTTCTTCAAAACCTCAATGAACCAATTAACAGAACTTATTAACATTTCACTGATTCTTTTTCTCCTTTTCTTTCTTTCATAGAAATGAAACCTCTTTACCGTTCCATTCATCCCGATTCTTTTCCGATTTCCTATCAAACTTGTCCTCCCCCGCTTCCCCTCCTGTCATCCGTGTGAAAATCTTCATCCAAATTGCGTGCGTATTTTTCATTGAATGACTTCCTTTATTATGTATGTAATATAAATTCTGAAAGTGATCAGGCGGAAGAGCAAGGTAAATGGCCTGAGCCTCGCCACCAATAAAGATTTTATTTATTTATTTGTTTATTTATTTATATATTAAGGAATATATATCTATCGTCAAGAAGACGCCGAAAAAATTTAAACTAATGCAAGTATCGAAAATGAGAGATTTCAACGAAAATGAGACCTGTGTAATTTTTTCCTTCATTTCCTTTACAACGACATGTTTAATCTAAAAAATTGGAGTCATTGATTTAAATAAATTGAAAAAAATTGAGATTTTATTTAAAGAATTCCCAAAAATAATACAAGTATATGCGTTTCAAGCTAGGGTTCCTTAAGAACCTAGGGTTCCTTTAATCGTTCGGGTGGGAGAACTAATTTTGAAGAAAATGTGCTAAACAGTTTAGGCGCTAGCGTTGACGGACAGACAGACAAACAAGCAGACGTTTTTACGTCAGTTGACTTTTCGGCATGAAATAAGGTATGGAGTACATCACGTATCAGAGTAATTGAGTATATACACAAGAAGAAGATTTTTTCCATGTGAGCGTAGTCTTCTGCGGCATGAGCCAGCAACTGCAACGCTCTCATGGCTACGTTGCCATCTGGATGCGGCGGGGCCTACCATGGGGCCCGTTACCAAGGCTCGGGAAAAACAGTTTTTACATTGAAACTTCGGGGGGAAATTTGCCGTTTTCCGAAGAACAATTACATAACATATGCTTCTAACGACATAAAAATGAGAAATTAAAATTAGAAATAATTTTCTTCTCAAACACTTTTGTTTTGTTTTCCTAGAAAGTATCAACCACTAGTTTTTCCTGTTTTTACCATTTTACAATGAACAGTGGATCATTTCAAAATAATCTCTCGCTTTGATGTTATTAAGCTCTGCGAAATGCGCAGTTAATTCCGTCGCTCTTTGTTTCACGCAACGAAGGTGTTCAGCACAAATGGAATGCGATTATGACTACTTTTGTAATCCCGTCAGTGTGATTCTCGGTAATGAAAATTCCGAGTTAACACGGACTTGGAAATTATAGGTCCCCCTCGTAATCTCACACACGATTTTGGAGTTTAATAATTTCACGTTAGCGATATCTATAGATTTTTAGTTGCTTAAATCTCTTGGTAAGCAGCGAATTATATTTTGGATATTCGACCTTCCTGTGGCGATGTGCACTCAGATATCGAGATTGAGTTTTGATCCATCATACGGTTATTATTATCACTTATTTTCTATTACAGTACATTGATGTAACATTTTTAATAGTTTGCGTAGAGTTTTCTTAAACTATTTTTACATTTTACTTCGTAACAAAATTTTATAGACAGTTTGATAACCATGAAATTGTATGTTACGAATATGTTTCGTCAATCGTATTCCACGCACTTCAGTGTTTGCGTACACACCACCAAACTGAAAAGATTTTGTAGGGTGTCGAATGAGAACACTTCCAAGAAAACGTCAGAATTTATTGATCATCTTAGAATGTATAACAAACTAGTAATGTGTTAATTTGTAGCATACACAATAGGATCAGGAAACATACAAAGAAATGAAATTCACCGTATAGATTTTCCATTTTTATTCAATTTTAAAAAACTAATACATTTCACGATATTCAATCACTCCAATTCGAAAATTAAACTAACGATAATATTCAATCATAATAGTTATGTATTTATCATTGTTGCATCCATCATCTTCATGGATAGTTTCCTGGCAAGCGCGAGGTTCCCGTTGTCGCCGCCGCAGGAGAGCGCGCGCTGCCTCCGCCCCGCGGCTGCCTCCGCCTCCTCCCGGCCCGCGCCCCACGGAGCGCCGTACACAGCCTCCTCCTTCTCCTCCTCCTCTCCTGCGGAGGACAAGCGCACGATCTCAAGGATTGCAGCTTCGATTGCACTCGCCCTCGCAGCTTCTCGTTCTGCCCACTCACCTTCCTCCGTAGAGGTCAGGGTGCGCCTGCGTGCGCAGTTCAACCCCCTGCACCCGCGTAGCAGCACAGAGCCCCAGCGCCTAATTCTGCGTAGCCAGCGGCCCATTTTGTGCTCTGAAGGCGCCCGTCGCTACGAAACGGACTGCTTTGGGGGGACAATGGGCTGCTATTCGAACAACGACAGATTATATTGTTCCAATTAATTGATTAGTGATTCTGGGCGCGTAAAGCTAAAGACATGAGTTCAATGAGTGTAAACCATGCTGTCCCTCAGGAAATGAGAGTGTTTTTGACAAAATTTCGTTCTTCTTACTTTTGAAATTCCACATATTGCTTGCAATATTCCGCGAAAACAATTGAAAATTTAAAAAAATGTCCATGACTCATTTAAGCAACTAAATATGTAGGTAAATATGTAAAAAAAATTTCCTAGGAAGCAAAAATCTCTATCTGCAATTTTGTTTAAAAAAAATTAAACTTTTGAAATTTTTGAAAATTCGAGTTTAAAGAAAAAAGGCCCATTTAAAGTGTATTAACATTTTACAAGAATTTTAAAGAAACATATTGTTCTTAAAGGGTACGTCCTTCCACACAATTATTTTCTGGCTACAGACGGACGGGTGGACGGACGGGTAGACGGACGCCTAACGGACGATCGGTCGTACCAGCACACAGGAGTCTTGCCGTCATTCGATTTTTCGGTATCACAGACCTACAAACCATGAATTCTGACTACACCACGTGTTAGTGGAGTTTTTATCAATTTAGCTTGTGGATTGATCCATTTTTTTGGTTCCAGGGTCCTGAATTAAGAATTTTTCTGTCGTAAATTCGCCGTTGTTTGTGCAGCATTACAAAAATTTCTCTCTAGTCCGTCGGAAAAAGTAAAAACATTTAGGTTTTCGAAAATGAAAAACACATATATAAAAATTTAACCCCGTATTGTGATTAGGTCGTTGTTTTATTTGAAGGAATTCGTTTCCTCCGTTTATTTTCTTCGGTAATACATAAAAATTCAAAATATTTCCTAAACTGTTCTCAATTATTGTCAAACTGCTCACATCTCTAATCAAGTTTTACAAACTCTCATTAGGGTTTCCGATGGAAACGAGAAGAAAACAGCTTTCCAATTATTAAGTCGTTTCAGTTCTCGCAATACGCTCACATTTCTTAAAGACTAAAACATTAGCATATTGTAAACTCGTTCTCACGGTGTATCCTCAGCGTTCAAAAATTCACGTTTTGTATTGTGCGTATGTGTGTGTTTAGTGGTGCTGCCTGTACAGAGATTGAACTCTTCAGCATGTGTGTGATTTTAACATGGTGCAAAAACAATTTTTCTTATCACTCCATCCCCCAGATGAACTGGTGATAGGAGAGAATGGCGTATGGGAAGCGTGAATGGATGGGTGATGTTTTGGACATGAGAAGACGGGTTAATTTATTAGGTCTAGGATTTAGAGCGGTCAGTTTGTTAAAGGGAGGGTATTGTGGGAGGAGGTAGGTTTCTTAAGGTGGAGGAGGGGATCACAGGTTATTTTAATGCAGGTGTAGTATTAGGGCTGGGAACATGTCCGACGGGTTATTCCTTTAATATGTGTTAGATGGGTTATTTTATTTGAGGGTACTGCGTCGGGATTGGTTGTTTTGTTAAGGCATTGGTAAAACTGTATATGGTGTATGGAGATTGTTGGAAAAAGGGGGGCATTTCTCACGTCGTTTAGTAGAGAGGTATGTCATTTCAGAAGTTTTGTAATGTAATGTAAACATGTGTTGTAATGTAAACATTAAAACACAACAAACAAAAGTCAAACTATTTCAATTAAAGGCATTAATAAACAACCACAGCAAAATAACAATAGAAAATGCCAAACTCATATATACAGCCATAATTAGACCCTTAATGCTATATATTTGCCCTGTATGGATCAGTGCAGCAAAAACCAACATACATAAAATACAGGTCATACAGAACAAATTCCTTCGAACAATAACCAAAGCACCCTGGTTCATTTCAAACAAACAGCTTCATAAAGAAATTGAAATAAAACCTATCATACACCGCATCACCAAGTTATCCAATAATTTTTACAATAATATGTCAACAATTACACAACTATCCAATTACAATTTAGGCAAAGCACCCATAAACCCCACCAGAATAAAAAATAATTTCCTAAACATGTATCCAATTTGCTGATTTAGATGATTCCTTGTGAGGTGCCGAGTGGGTTTCCTCTCCCTAAGTAACAATTGTAAAGTAATAATAGTTTAATTTTTTAAAATAGATCATAAACATAAAAAACATGTGAAAGAGTTTATTGTAAAACCGAACCATGTATACCATTCAGAATAATAAAGTAATTAAAAAAACAAAAAACAATTCTTATGTGTGGTGAAATTAGTGTAGAATTACTTATATAGAGGTAGAACCTGCTTTCAGCCACTCCGAATGTTTGTTAAGAACTGATTAGCGACGTCCGCCTTTGATCAACATCAGCGGCTAATTTAGCTATTATTGATTAAGAAAATTAAATAATGTCCGCTAAGCTGCCGGGTCGTTGGGTTGCGTCTGAAATAGTGCTGTGCCTAGCTGATGGCCGATTACCCGATCTGCCATCCATACAGTGTGGCGAGAGTCTGAAAAAAATATATTTTATCTAGCTGCTTATTAGTTTCGAAAATATTTTTCTTTCAGAAACTTACGGTTATTGCTGTTCAACTGAAATAGAAAAGAAAGAAAGAAAGGATACCAGTTTTTCATGCGTTACCGTTGCCAAATTGCTAAAAGGAAGTAAATCCTCGACGCTGCGGTTGCAGAGTTCAACATAATGACCCGGTACAAGTGTGTAAGGGGTGAAATGTATAACAAGGAAGAGGATGGTAAGATCGCGCGCGGTCCGTGACCCGTTTGTGAGGGAACTGCTCCGGCATTCGCCTGGTGTTGATCTAAGAAACCACAGAAAACCGCCAAAATAAAGCAGCCGACCGCTCCAGCCAGCGGCTGCACGAGATGTCGCGTGGGCGTGGCCGAGACTGACCAGGGCGAGAGCAGGTCGTCGATAGTACCAGGCGGTGCTGGATGCGGCGGTCGCGGCCTGGCCCTCCTCCGCCTCCAGCGCCCTCCGCCGTCGCTCCGCGCCCACGTTGCACAGCATGCGGCGCAGGCACTGGCGCGTCGGCCTGAACAAGTGCAGCGTCGCCACCGCCAAGCCCCCGAGCGCCACCGCGAACATCACCCCCACCGCCAACGCGCGCGTCTCGTACGGCAGCTCCACCCTGCCATTGAACCAGTTGATCGATTATTGATTCCACGGAATGCGACAGCTGCTCGAGTCATTACTCTAAAGTGAGACGGCTTTATCGCCCGGAAGAGTGGTGATCATACCCTCAACTGGTTCTATGGTTCCGGCGCCGACCACGACCACTTGCGAGGATATTCACAACCGCTGGCAGCGGATAGCTCAAGCTCCTACAGGTCTTCCTCCCGCCGTATGTGTGTTATACTTGGGCGCGCGTGTGTGTATGTAATGGGAGATGAAGTGGCAAAGGGTGAGAAAGGGAAAGGTCAGGCACGGACCGTTCTTTAACGTACTGCTCCAACATGCACCTGCTGTGATCTGGAAACCATGGAAAATTACAATCAGAGCAAATTGGTTATGTGTTATTTTCTCCTCCAGTTGGCAGCGGAATTCGGCTCATCTATGTAACTTCAACAAAATTTCGCTTCTATCCCTTTCCCTATTGTCATTTATAGCCAAAGTCGCTGCAGTGTCAAGTGCCCTCGTCTGAGCCATCTAACCCGGTGTCATCATTGGAGCATTAAAACGTCATATTTCAACCTTTTCGTTATCAGCTGGCTCTCCCCGGTGTCATCATTGGGCATTAAAATGTCTGTTTAACCTTTTCGTTATCAGCTCTCTGTTCCCTATTAATTCCTTTGCTTTGCACACCTTAAGGAACCTTGACTCAAGCTCTACACAGTAATTCTGCTGCGCCCTTCGTAAGTCATTGCGGCCGAGAACAGCTTCGTGCTACTTGTGGCTCAAAAGCCCGTAGCGGCCCTTGAACTCTATGAAAAGTAGGGAGGTTTGTGACGATCAGGTGGAGCCTACATAGTGATCCATACGACGATTGTAAAATTATTCTCCTTGGCACGTTGGCAGTTACATTCTTTCCTAATTCACGCAACATTCGTGAATCAGAGAAGTGACTGGCACGGAATTGGGTATTGAATGTGTTTCAAGATAGTTGGGATAGTTTCCTTATGCCACAACACTAAAACAAACATCAGTAGTCAATGCAAAATTCCAATCCACAGACCCCGCAGCTCGCGGCCACTACTTTAACCATTACCACTACCACCACCACCACCACCACCACCACCAGAGTCTGAATAATTTTGCTGCACGTCGCGCACGCTTATTGACGTCGCGCTCGTGCAGTCACATTGTTGAATATCCACAGAAATTTAAGCATTATCAGTAACTCTTGTTGTCGAATCCTGTTGTGATGCTAAAGTGCAGCGTTGAAGCGCTCCAAGAGCCATATTATTTAAGTGACAGCCAATAGCAAAACCGTTAATCATGTATAAATGTAATCATATGTACCTGTAAATAAGCCTCGATAGCTTGGTGCGAACTAATCACGTACCGGCTTCTTTCTCCATCTGAACTACGATAGAATAGAGCAGGTAAGCACGGTTTTGCAAGAATATTTGAATCGCCGTATGTCATAAATTCACCTATTAAGAGCGTACAATAATTTTGCAATTTCAGGTAAATCAACATCTAGCTTCGAAAATGTCAACACTTGCTTATGTTTGTTAGGATGCATATTAGAAAATAATAATATTCTCAAATTTAAGCAAAGGAAAAGGAACTAATGTTGAACATGAATGTAAGGTATCTCAAAGTGAACGTAGAGTAGTGCCCCTGCTGGATCGAGGACTTCGGATCAGATTCATATTGGATTGCAGCATAAAAATGCAGAGAAAGTGCTTTAGAGTGGGGAGATCACCATGAAATTGGGAGGGAGAGCAGAGGAATTAAATCTTAAATTGAGTTTATCTTTTGTTTTAACCATGATTAACGCATTTATGCATGGAGAGAATGTGGTCAAAGGGAAAAATGATCGCTATGTCGCATAACACACAACCCAACGACCTAGTTCCATGGGAAAAGATGCGGTCAGTGAACGCTAATGCTAGTACTTCAATCATAACGCTCGTCTTTATATTACTTACGCTAAGTAACTAGGATGGCCATCCAATCATGGCGTCAATCAAATCTCAAATCCTCAACGAAAATATTCCAAGCTGAATTTGTTTTGCAATTTGGCTCCACAAATAAGCAAAAATCTTCTGACGAATATTCTTTTTTTTGGTCCGCCTAATAAATGTCATTCGTCCAATACAATTCATTTCTCTCGCCACCCCACCTTTTTGGAAACTTATTGTTCATTGTTCATGCTTTGTCTTCCAAATAGTGTTAGCAGCCAAACCATATCAATGAGAGAAACAAAAATGCGTTTCCAATATAAACAAATTAAATTAATTACTGCAATTGAGAAGATAACCAACAGGAACCAACATGGGCGTACTGCTCTTTAACCTTTTTCAATTATTTTATACGAAAATGCATTTCGGAATCTATAGACGTTTGTAGATTAGAAATTAAATATTTCTTAATAAGTTGCATAAGATTTTTATAAATAACAATTCAGATTAATTTTTTCAATCAAGAAGAAAATTATTTTCTTTCAAATGTAATTTAAAATAACTAGATTATGGTATCAGATAAATTAGATAAAAGTCAGATAAATTAACATTAATCATTGAAAATAATATTGGTACAAGACGATAAAATATTAACTCAGAAAAATACTGATTGTGGGTCTGAAATGTAGTTAATGCTCTTAGGATCACAAACTGCAATAATGATAATACTAATTACAATAATACAAATCTGTAGTTCTGGAAGAGATAACTTATTCCGATATACAAACCTGATTGGAAGTCAAAAGTGCTTTGCTACTCATTTTCAAATACAAATTATCACTTTACACACACGTGGATAAACTTTCTGCAAATTGACTCACAAACTACGAGCTTTCGGTTCACTGCAGTTGTCATGGTATTATCGTTAACACAAAAAATTGCATTTCTTTGAGCCGTTCCTCGGCTTAGGGCCAGTTGTTCAAGTAGTAATTTAAACTACAGATCGGCAAACCTCCGTTCAGAATGTGAACTCAGTTTAGCCACACTTCTGTTGTTCATCAAACTTAATCGACAGTTCAGGTAACCGAATGCTAGACTTTCGGTAAAGAAAGTTGTCTATCCTGAACAAGAGGAAAAGCGCAAACAACTGAAAAACGATGAACTCGAACTGGAGTCTCTTTGCTGATATATGATTTTTTTGCTGTTGTTTATTGTGGTTGATTTAACAAACATATGTCTGCATGGTGTAGTTGTCGTGCTTTTCTAGTACCTTCCAATTAATGCACACAATTTATCAAATGTTCATTTTATGTAGCTTAATTTTCAAAACTGAATGTGACATTTGTGAATGAAGCTACATTTGGAAGCTAAAAACTATATAGTAGGAAAAAGAAATCTGGGGCTTAGGAAATGTCTTCCGATATCTGAGACGGGTCTTCACAATGTATGGTACCTATCAGTGGGTAAACATATTGAATGACGAATCAAATAGAAAATCAAAAAATTGAAATAAACTATTATAACTTATCAATTACATGATTTTAAAGCGACCAGTGCTTTATGACTTCAATACATTGGATGTTCATAATAATAGTGTTTACAATATCCTCGCATATAATTAATTTTAAATTAATTTCATGTATTATTTACATGAAATACATACATACATACATAGTTAATTTACGTCACTAAATAGTACATGAAAAAATTGTTATAGAACCATGCTAAGCATTTCATATCGTTTACCTTTCAGGATCTCTTGGAAACAAAGAATTGCTGTTCACTCCTTCTATTTTGGTTGTATCGGCAATTGGGTACCCAACAACGCCTAAATTGGGGCATTTCGAGAAACACACAAACGCAGAAACACACAAACGCTAAAACACACAAAAGCTCTGGCAAAAACGTTCAGATGAAACCGTTTCGTTTACACACAAAGCATGTTAATGATTGCCGGTTCTGTCCTGTAGATTTCGCGCGCCGCGCCTTTGCGCCCTTCGACGCTATTGGCCCACGGAGGGCCCCACATGGCGGAATTCGAATTCGAATTCAAAATTTTGAATTTCAAATATAATTCAAATAAGAACAGGCCCCGGCCTATCTACTGGCAGAGGACTGCTGCTAACTCTATTTCCATGGTGCAATGTTATCGCTCCGTCTTTTCGTGTTTGTAAATTGATTTGATTAAAGTTTAATTAGTGCGACTGCTCACCTCACAGTTTTCAATTTCTCGAAATGATTGGCAGTTGTGATTCATTGGATTCATATTAAATAAATTTAATTAAAAATATTATTAAATATTAATAGTAAAGGCTTCGGAAGAAATAGGCAAAGTATCAAGAGTCAGTAGTATCAGTGAGTCTGTGAAGTAGTGGTGTAGTGAAGTCACTGTTTAGGTCAAACGAATTACTACTGGAGAAGAAGAAATGTCAGTAAAAGTGAAATTAAAAAAATGAAGAGCTATATCGTTTCTAGTTAGTGAGACAAATGACGTCTGTAATCATAGGATTTTTTAGTATAGTTAATTGCAATGTATTCACCATCTTACAATTTATTCTTACAAACTGAACTTCAACCATACTCCTGAACTGCGAAGTCCCTCTCTAGTTTTAATTTATTATTAAATGGAAATACTGAAGAGAACTTCTGTAATTTACGTCTACACGGATATACTAAATTTATTTTTCTTAATCTCAGAACACTGTATTTTTTTGGCTACCATGAGTGCAATGGGGCTAATGGGATTTTGAATCCTGTATTCAATGAAAGCAAGCCAATACTACCCTGTGTGAATCTTAACATATATATAGCGTTTTCCATTCGTTGCACTGAAACCCACCTTACAACTAACTACACTCTGCACTAACTACACGTTAGTGCAGGGCAAAAACGTCATCGCTCCGCAACAGTGAAAGTAAGGCTCTATAGGGGGGAGTATACGCAGACGCCATTCTTGGTCATTGCTTGCCGACAAAAGCGTATGTAAATTTAAAACATAACCTTAGTCCAACTTACAAACGTTTTAAAATATCAGTTTCTATTTACAAGTCAAGAATTCAGGGCACTGTACTTACCGACGACGTTTACACACTTCTCAAGAAACTGCTCACAGATACCGAAATTGCGTCAGAGTATTTTTTTTTTTTTTTTTGAAAATTACGAAAAGTAGTGAGACGCGACGTTTTCCTCTACATTTACATACGCTTGTCGGTATACAATGACCAAGAATGGCGTCTGCGTATAACTGTCTTTTTAGAACTCTAGTGAAAGGCAGCTACGAAAGAAACAGATTCCGGAACTGAGTCAGTGCGTGTGCGGTACGCAGTGAAATTATGATAGCTGTTCTTGATCTGTCACACTGATGGAACTCGAAAATACTAATTTTGAATTATGATCGTTGTTATAATTTTTATGAAGTCTTTTGGTAATTCTTACTTCTTAATTCATAAATTATTAAAGTGTAATTTGTTTATTTAAAAACTACGAAAGCTTCAAATGCGTATGTGTCGAAATTTCATTTTTGAGATTGCCGATACTAAAAAGATTTCGCACCTAAAGGCCTCTGCAGAATTGTTTGGTTATTGAAAACCATAAAAATATTGACATGAGCATTTCCGCTGGTAGTATATGTATGGGCGTGTAGAGAAACATTTCTTGGCATATACTTGAATGATTTTATAAGGGTCACTATTTTTATTTTCACTTTATTAGTGTTTCGAAATAGAGACGTACCTACAGTTTGGTTTCTACATAATAGTGGATTTCTTAACATGAAGTTATTCAAGGTTAAATTTTAGGAAAATACAAACTGATTTTCCGAACTTCGCGAGTCACAGCAACTATTTGAAGACATTTCTTGCAAAACATAACATACTCCATCATTCGACATCTGCGTGACAGAAAATCAATTGCCTTGACAATTTCACCACGAATCCAAATCAGCATGGATGACTTCCGTACCTAACCTCACAATGGCCGTGCACTAGACTGCACTGACGCGATCGTCAGTGCAGTTTAGGCTGCCAAATCGCCTTGTTCCGTGTATACATGGGTTTTCTTAGCAGTTTTAAGGTCACCCGCGACGGAGAGGGAAGGTAGACTCCAGTGAGGAGCTGCAACGTCACTATAGCACCGATTTTTGCGGCTCCCGATTGGATTCTGTCTTCCTCCTCCCTCCGCGTGTGACCTCGAGACGTCACGATAAGAGAAGTCAAGTGCGAATGGAACATGCGCTTCTTTGCACTGGTCCCTAGCGTCGAATGGAACACAAAGCTGTTCCATTCAACACTCTGGATATATGTGTTTATATTGGGACGTGACCAGACTGTCACACAACATTTTGATGGGAATTGGGGACAGAATTTATTAAATTCTTCGTAAAAGTGTAAATGTTGAGGGGCATAGGCATGCAGGCAGGACGTTCACTTAGCAACCAGGAAGCGGAAGTAAATAAACATAGCGCGGCGAGTGACGGACAAAAGATTGTGATATAAGGGCATGTAGGATTGGTGAAAACTAGTAATGGGGTATGACGTAGAAGGAAACTGGAATTGTTTTGGTAAAAGAAGAGATAAGAAGGTATGAAAGTTATGGAGGGTTGAACCTCGTAATGTTTGAGAGAGGAGCTTTAGACTGCGTACCGTGCACATCGTAGAGGTCATTGTAAATGATAGATGCGGGACTTGTGGAATTTGCAGGAAATAATTGAGCAGTGAGGACTTATATTTGTGTGCGTAATTCTATTTGGAACTTTGAGTAATTCTGGCACCAGGAGTAGTAAGTGAAACAATTAATAAGTTGAGGAGGACATTGAGCCGGCAGCGGACCGAGAACAAGATACAGAGAAGAAGATTGGTCGGAGCGGTGGATTCTTCCTGGCCTCATCGTCAGAGCGTATGAATATCTGGATATATCTAGAATAGTAAGAATATTAGCGCTATTTACAATGGTTCATGACCAGGTGACATTTCATGTCAAAAGAATTAATTGAGGAATAAACTAACGTTCTCATTCTGAAAAAGAAAAGCTGATTATCATTTCTTCAGCATCTTGTGCAATCCATAGTTTATAATTTCTTTCCAGAAACAAATTTCAGATTTCTCGCTTCTTCCGTATGGAGAGCGGATCGAAAGATTGTTTGCTAGGAAGAAAGTAATACCGGCGACGTTTATTTTCGTAAGAACCAACCAGCAGAGCTAGTAGGATAATTATTTCCCTTTAGATGTGTTTGCAGGAAATTTAAATCAACCACTTCGCCAAAATGATATAAATTCGGAAACCGGTTGCAAAAATAATTTAACAAAAACGGAGAGCGTTTCAATATATATTACCTATGTATATACAGTGTGTGTATATGTATGTATGTGATATATATATATATATATATATATATATATATATATATATATATATACACCCACCTAGTATCTTACACACGTGGTGAGGGCGTGATAGTATGAATGCTCGTGAAGCGAGCTTAAAATTCTCAGGAAGCAGGATCTTTTGGGTATGAGAAAGGTCTGAACCCTTGACACAATGAATCAGATGAAATACGAATAAAATGAGCAGATATTCAATGAAAACAATACTGTGACGCAATTTTATAACAGGATAATGCACTTTAAGTAGTTGATCACTGAAAAAAAAAAACAATGCAAAAAAAAAAAAATGGCGTCTCCTCGAATGCCTGAACACACTTCACCAACTACAATTTACAATTTGCTCATTCCTCTCTCTGAATTTTCATCTACCAAATTATTTTACTCTTTTTAGCCTCTAGTTTTTCCGCGCACGGCTTTTAAAATGAATTTTACGCTTGTTTCAAGGAATCCCGTGCACAGGTGCTAGCCTTGGGCTTCGCACTCACTATAACACTGAACTTTAAAGAGAAAAAAAAACAATAAAACGTAACATACACGTTACTTAAATCTGACCCCTTTACATATCACAGAAAACAATTACTTTTAACACAATACAATAAACTGACTTTTCCAGATAATATCAACTGTACAACATGTGAAAATCATTAATTATTTAAGTAAAATTGTAGTAGAAGTTATGGCCTCTTTGAATGAATTCAATAACACGTGCAGTAAATGAACTTGAAACTGCCACTCACATCATTTGGAATACTTCTCCACCTATTCTGGACTTTTCACCCTCTTAGCACGAATTGTCGTGTATTTTGCAGCTATTCTCTTTTCCCAACTGATCGCGCATAAAAGTTACCACTTCCTTTACCTCAAAGCTCCGCATCGCTCGCCTGTAGGTAACCTTGGGGATTTTCTGCCGCTCGCCCCGCGTTGCCACTCTTCTTCGCTTGCTGTCCCACGACGTTACGAGTTTCCTTCCCTCGAACTCCGGACTCCGCCAAGCTTCCAATTTCCACACTCTTCTCCCGTTCTCCGACTCTACGATTCTCGTTCCATTCCAAATCTTTCTCACTCGCTTCGCTCTTCCTGGGGTCGCCCTTCTTCTTCTGCCGCGCCTCGTACAAGTTTGTTCGCGCTTCCAGCCTCGAATAATTAATGTTGCTGAAGTTATGCTTTAAATGTCGGCCTTGATACCACAATTTGGGCGTGTGTGGTCTCAGCGTGCAATATGATATGCTGGAAGCAGTTAATGTCCTTCTGCGCGAATTTAACAAATTTAAATTATTTCGAAGTCAAACAGTCACTTCACTAGCTCTCTCAAATATTGTGAATGCGAAGAATGTTTGTGCACTCAACTTCTTAATTACCTCACTTTCGAGATACGCTTCTCACGCTAACTTTTAACTACCAAGTTAAAATAAACTCCTATGCTACCAAGTTTCAATCGCCTTCAGAACTCAATATAGTCACCGTCGCTGCTGCAATCGAAGAGAGCTCAGTCTAGTCGCCGTCGCTGCTGCAATCAAAGAGGGGTCCTCCGAGGCGCGCCGCGATACTTATGGTACACGCGCCTGGGGAAATTTTTGGGGTGAATATTCTCCTCTTCGTGACCTCCCGGAAAAAATTATTCACTAGTTCGGGCGTCAGAGTTCGAAAAGCTGATGGTAGATGGTGAAAAGTAGATGGCGCGTTTACAAGCCATCGCTCCACACATACCCTACTCCTCTCTGTTCGTGGGCTTCTTTTCGTAGCTGATGATGGTTATGGGTCCATGACGTCACTATATATATATATATATATATATATATATATATATATATATAGTAATTACTTAATAATAAATGTAAATCGTATCCAATTTCCGAATTTATAAATAATTTGGACGCCAGGAAAAAGTTACACTTGAATTCTGATTATCTAATACCGTCTTCGGATATATTACAAATAAATGTAATACGTCAACCGCTGGCTCGGTTGACGGGTTCTTATAAATAATTGTTGCTTCTTACTCCGCAAACAATTACTAAATCTGCAATCCATAAGGGTGGCGAGGAATCTGAAAATAATTCTAAAATGTCTACTCAGGATTGCATATAATGGCAAATGAGAATCGGCTTTCTTTCAAACAAGATAATAGAATAGGAAATATTGAACTACAAATTGAAAACGTAGATGGTAAATTGAACAACGGATGCAAGAGTGATTAAAAGTATTAAAGTATTAGAAGAATGTAGGTCAGAGAAAGATATGTTAGATTTAAAAGGGAAAATAGACGAATTAAAAAATGAAATGATGATGCGCGTACTCAAGGAAATATGCAACTTCGGCAGCGTTCTTAGCTGTACCTATGATTCAAAATTTCATGGGGATATTAAAGAGCCGCCACGTCTTTCATTGAAAAATTGGAAAGCTATTTTGTTATAAATAATATTCCCGAATGGTTAAAACTGCATGTTGTTAAACAGGCAATGTCGAGAGGCCCATCATTGGCTAACATCATAGTTCGGAACTGACAAATTATAGGGAATGGAAAGAAACTATAGAAGAGATATTGGAATGAGAGCCATAAGTTTGAATTGAAATATCGGTTAATAGGGAAGGTATCGATAGAACGGTAAGGAATCAATGTGCGACGCGGAAGTAGCGGCGTTTGAAGCTTTCTGAAGGGAGGGCGGACATGGGCGAAATAATAAGAATAATCATTCGTCAGTTACAGACCGGTATTCAAATTTGTTGTGGAATTCAATGCAGAGATATCCGAGGATCTAGTCAGAAAGATTAAGTCGCTTTGATCAAACATTAAGTGGAAGTAGGAGCGATCAAATAACAACGGATGTAGTGCCATGAAATCGAATATTAATGGAATAGGGAAATTTCCTGATAATAATGGGAATCAAAGAATTATTGTCAGAGGAAAGGATGATAGGAGCAATAGTGCGAAACCAGAGAATAAGAAAATAGGAAATAACTATCACGGAAATTTAAGGAAAATAAGAGGTACGAACATGTAGAAATAAATGTAATTGAACAGGAAAACTGAGGGAGTTCGTAATAAATGGGCGGGATATTTCGAACGAAGGAACAGTGGCGGAACAATGGTAATTATAGCGATAGAAAGTATTGAGATTTCGCGGAAGATTTATTAAGAGAGATGCGAATAAACGGACGGGGCCGAGCACGTGTTCAGTTTTAAAGGCGATGTTTCAGACGCAGCAGCAGACGTGTTAATAAATACTTGGGCGTTAATAAATATCTGTGCGGCATTACAAGAACTATGTGACCGAATAAGGAAAACGTGATGAAGTGAAGATTTGCCCACTAGAAAGCTGGATATCCGTGTAGCTAATGGCAGGCGCATCGAAACAAAGGCTGACAAATTTGGTGGAATTAGAGGTCCAAGGGTGACGATACAGTTTCCGGCAATAATTGTAAAGGCTTGATTCGTCCAATTATCCTGGGAATGGATGGTCTAAAGATGTGACCCTAAGGCCGATATAAGTAACAGGATAATAATGTTACGAAGTGACAAAGGCAACAACATTGTTTAGGGATCAGAGAAATGGAGGACAAGTTATATGTATTTGTGATATTGCGGAACAAGTCGAAGAAACCAGAACCAATTCCACGCAGCAGCAGAGGGCAGTCGCCGAAAACGGTGTAGATAGTAGCCGTGCAATTGAAGAATTAATTAGCGAGTATCAGGATGTCTTCGGAAGTTCTAAGGATCAGTAAAGGGACAAGTTTGAAATTGAATTGACAGATGACGAACCCTTTAATTCAAAATAATACCCGATTCCCCAAGTATATAAAATAGAGGTTAGGAAACAAATAAACACGATTCTCCAGGAAGGAATTATAAAAAATCTATGACTCCGTATGTAAGTCCGATAGTGATAATTCGTAAAAAGAATAATACCATTAGGTTTTGTATAGACGCAAGAAAGCTTAGCAGTAAAACCATTGCACGTCGCAAAAAAAAAAAAAAAAAAAAAATTGGAAGAGATGATACGGAAGATAATTTATGGACATTTAAAGAGGCGGCTGCGAAGACGAAGAAGAAACAAAATCAGTATTTTAAGGGGATATACAAGATGGAGGACGAAGCGTTAATTAGAGTACCTCAAGTATCGTCGGTGAATAAAAAATTGTTTTAAAAATTCTTTCCTGTATACAAAGGGCCTTATAAAATTGATAAGGTTCTTCGTAAAAATGCGGTGATCGTAAAAGATGAAAGAGGAAAACAGATGGGCACTTATAATTCCCGGAACATTAAACCCTACAAGTGAGATAACACGTGCGATGAATTAGTTCAAAAATAGAGTATAAATGGATGGAATTGAATATTATTGTAAATAGTAATGTGTAATGTTTTTTATTTTATTTTGTGTCTGTAGTAATATATAATGATGTGTAAATAGGAAGAACATTTAGATAGATAAATGGAGAACGAAATAAGAAAGAAAGGGGGGGGAGAATAATTATGCAACACAAACGGTGACTCAATGAAATGGATATGGATAATGTTGGCAGTCTTTGTAAGTCTTTGTAAATAGTCCTATGGCTGGAAGAGAAGAGAGTGATGTGAATGAGAGTATAGTGTAATAAGTACCAGTGCAACAATGGTACGAAGATAAATGGAAAGTGAAGTGAATAGAGCTGTAAGAGATCTTGTCATTTATTTGAGTTAAAAGAAATAAGATGACGCTTAGGAGGAGGGACGTTGTTACACACCAAAAATGACGGACATTTTATTTAGGCAAATGAAGGTCAAAATGTTGTAGATATTGCAAAAGACGTGGGTTTCTATGGTGCAGATGCGCAGATGACACCGTAGCAACGCGAAACGAGTTCGTTTGGAAGCAGGTGCGGAAGACACCGTAGCAACGCGAAAAAAATAAAAGAAAAAAAAACAGCGAGCTTTTAAGGTGGACCAGATTGGGAATTAGGGCATTCCGACTCGTGTCGTGGTGAGTGACCGGATCGCTTGCGCGTTTTTTCTTGAGGTAAATTATCAAATCGGGACTTTATACGGGTTATTTCGTGAGAGTGAACATTGAACTTGAACATAGAATATTTTTGTATTTTTTATTACAATAAATTCCGTTCCCTAGTATATATAACAAACTTATAGCTCAGTCTTACGACGGCGCAGCGTCCATGTGCGGAAATGTGAACGGCATCCAGGACCTTATAAAACAGACTAATCCACAGGCACTTTCTATTCATTGCTACGCACATATCTTGAATTTAGTACTTTCTCGTAGTGTTAATAACATCCGGAAATGTAAAATTTTCTTTAGTAATTTGAGTGGTATGCTGCCTTCTTCTCGCTGTCACTGAAACAGGCAAAATTTCTGGACAATTTTCCGCAAAAGACAGTTGCCATCTGTTTGCCCAACTAGAAGGAACTATATGGAGCGACTTGTGAAAACTGAGCGTGTGCTGAAATGATCTTCAGAAAGTATTCACTACTGTGCTGTATAACCAAGATGATGTTGAAAATGATATATTGGCTCCTGTTAGTGGTTATTTGTCAATTTTGTCTGACTTTTTGTTTTGTTTTTTGTTGAGAACGTTTGATAAAATCTTTTCGTTCTCGGGAATATTGTACAACATTCTCCAAACAAAGGCACATACCATCGGTTACTGAAGACAAAAAATTAAAGAAACAGGAAGAAATATAGCTGATATGAAGAGCGAGTATGAAAGTGTACATTCTGAAACCATTAGGGAAGTTGACGAAGAATCTAGGAGAGTTACTGTAAATTGTAATAGAGTTACAGAGTTACTGTAATACTTGTAATACCGACAAGCGACCATATTACGAAATTTTGTGGACAATCAGAGATCGATTTCAAGACTATGGAAATTTGCAGTTCTTGGAATTGATATCAAATGATATTAGCAAGTATAATACACACAAGAAACAGTTTCCCAGGAGGAATTTTCTGGCTTCCTTGGAGCTTATGGGAGTAATATTGATGAAGTAAGATTACGCATTACAATAAGTTAATTAACTTATTGTATTTTATAACACCGAAGAGTTTCAAGAAAAGCCATATGAACTGTTGAAATCTTTGAATTTCATGTTGCTATTCACATGCTTTCACAACTACTTATTTCAGTGTGATATGGCGTTGGATTCTGGAGACATCTCACAAAAAAATAGTATATCAATATGTAGAAATGTAAAAGTTGCCGAATTAATAACGGTATAACAAAACATAATTTATCCGCCTCAAAGACGTATATTCCTCTTCTAGTGTGGTGTTCCTGTCGCACACGCCCATGTACACACATTGGGGTTCTGATCAGTAGCAGCGCTCCTGCAGTGGCTGCCGAACTACAGCGAGTCGCAGCCACGAGCCCTTGTGTGTGTGCATGTGGTAGGCACGTGATCTCCGCCCCATTGCCCATAGGGCACGCGGCCTGCACACCTGTTGCCCGGGCTCGTTCACTTTGAGCTGAACTGTTGAGGGCAGGTAGTGGTGAGCGCCACGAGCAGCAATGCGCTGCCAAGATGCCTTGATTGGGTGGTAAACCGGGCCGTTGAAGGCCAAACTGGTTATTTCAATGCATTACAATGCATTAATTTAGTTTTGCATTCACAATTGTAAAACCGGGCACTTCTTACGAGAGTGCTGGCGTAAGTGATGTGATTTTCTCACCACGCCACGTGGTTTTGGAGCATGTGTGCATGGAGATGGTGTATTTTAATGTGTTGCTACTTTATAAGTTTTTTGTTTGTGTAGAAAGGGGAAAAAGTGTTTGGTTGTAAAACTTCAGTCAAACTTATTTGTTTTATTAAATCATTTAAACTGAAAGTATTATGTTTTATTTGTATATATGTGAGTGTGTGTGTGTAAGAGTTACCAGAGGGGAACTGCCGCCATGGCAAAATTATTTATGATGCAATTGCAAATGTTTCATGGACGATGTGTGGGCGAGTTTTGCTGTGGCGTACACTGTCTAACGGTTAAAGTTTGTCATGAAAGCAATAAGCTTTCATGACAAATTAATAATTAAATTAAAAAAAATTGAGTAGGGGAAAACAACATGTCATTTGAACATACCCAGCTATGTGATGCACTGGAGAAAGCAAAGGTTTCAAGCAAAATGATGAGGGTAATTAAAAGCATTTATAAAAATGTGTATGGTACTGTAAGGCTGGACGGACAACTTAGTGGGAAATTTAGAAAGGGCAAAGGAGTTAAACCGGGAGATTCATTGAGCCCTCTACTATTTATAATCTTTATGGATCAGGTAATCAAATAAACCAAAAAGCGTACTAAAAAATGAAAAATTGGAAATTGGACTAGTATGGATATTTGGTGTATGCGGTTGATATTTTATTACTCGCCAAAAACCCAGGAGAGCTGCAAGAGATAACTGAGTGGGGGTATGCACTGGAGGATAGGGGTATGAAGATAAACATCGATAAGAGCATGGGAATGTGTATAGGCAAAGAGAAGAAAGAAACATCAAATGAAGAGAGGAAAGCATGGAGCAAGTAACAAGCTATGAGTATCTAGGAACAATAATTTCGGAAAATATGAAGAAGAACTGAATAATAGAGTGGAGAAAGCAAACTCTGTGTATTATCAAATAAAAGAATTTGTTAGATTGAATGTAGGTACTAAAACAAAACTCCAAATTTATAAATCCGTATATATACCAACATTTATATATGGAACTGAAAGTATGCCACATAATACGAAAACAGAAAGTAGAGTCACAGCTGTGGAAATGAAATTCCTACGCAGGGTAGTAGGGAAAACGAGAAGAGATCGAATCAGGAAAAATACAATCAGAGAGGAACTAAAAGCATAGACTAAAAAGGTATACATCTTTACTCTATGCTAAAAATTACCCCGCTACTCAAATGGAAAATAAGGCTCTGAAGTGGTATGGACATGTTGCTAGAATAGCAGAGGATAGAAAACGGAAAAAATTATCGAAGCCAGGCCAGAGGAAAAGAAACCACCTGGAAGGCCTAGAGGAACATGGGACGTATATACAGAATATATGTCAAAGGGCGGAGCTACAATGGAGAGGTGAAGCGCAAGGCACAAGACAAAGAGGAGTATGTCGAATGGCTAACCCGACGCTGAGAGGCATCAGGGGAAGCAGAAGCAGAAGACAAATTAATGCATTAAAAAGTAGATAAATGTGTCACAATACAATGATTTACACGACATCCTTTAACATTATCATTTACGTAGTTTGTACCAAAATGACGCGCCGGGAATTACTCATTCCCATCTTCAAGTTTATACAAATACTAGCTAAAGTACCCGGCGTTGCTCGGGCATTTATTACTGTAAATTATTATAGGAAGAAGGAATTATTGAAGAGGAATTCAATATTTTCATGCCCTGCGGCGGGACCTACCTCTATCTCATCCTTGTACCTTTTCCGCCCTACTCCCTGCCATGCTCTGCCCCCGCCACGCCACGCTGCTATCTGTCTTCTCTTGACACCCATTTGGAAATTTCCGGATTATCTTGCTCACTTTTCACAAATAATTATATTTTTATTATGTGAAGTTCCAGCTTCTAAACATTCACTTTATAACTAAAAACAATAAATAAATCTAAACTACAAAAATAAAATACTTGTAGAATCACATGTATAATTTTTGTAGTTTTATATAATATTCCAACACTATCAATAAATTGTCACGTAAAACGTATCCTATGTATTTTCTCTTCTATTGTATTCATAAAGAAAGTTTTGAAATTGATCTGTCAACTCGTGACCTTGAAGGGACATACTGTTTTAAGCTGTGTATAACATGCGGAAGTTCATGCACGGGCACGGTAGTAGGTAGATCAGGAGTAATAGTTATAGATGTCATAACGTAATTGATGAATCATAATCATAAAATAAATGAAAATACTTGTATCTATTCTGATACATATAATATTTTCTGATACACATAATTAGCCAGTTTTATAATGCTGAAGACAGATAAAAAAATAAATTAGCATCATTATTTTATCTCAAGTGATAAAAGGTAAACAATTCATCATGTGACCATACATTAAAAAACTAATGATCCACCAACATGACATTATGTGTAAATAATAAATTGGCAATGAACTGAGCCATATAACAAAACAATATTAGCATCATTATTTTATCTCAAGTGATAAAGATTGTGGATCCTGAAATATGAATAATAGAAACCAAAGACTCCCAGATATTATTTGCTTAGACAAAAATATTTTTAGACAAATTCATTTTTGCTAATATTTTTTTAGAAAAATATAAATGAACTCATTCATTGAGAGCAATTGATATGCAAAACAAATTTATAGATTAGTCTTAATATGTAAATGATAATTCATAAATTACACACCACTGTTCAAACTTCCTTCGCATATTGAAGAAAAAATTTTACTGGATGGACAGAGAACATATACACTGTTGTATTTGTGGGTTAATATATAACATCAGTAGCTCGTAACTTTATTCATCTATAGCATACATTTGATATACTGGCGCGGCACACGCGGTCACAACACCACTCGAGAACATAAAAAGACCCCTGCGGTACCGTTGTGCCGGCCGGCGGGAGGAGGGGGAGAAGCCGGAGTCAGTGTTACCAACTGACCTATTACATAACATTTCTTCCCTCTTTTAAATGATCCTGGTTACAACTATGGTGAATAATGTAAGGGTGCACGACATATGCGTGTGGATCTGCGGGGTAATATTGGTGTATGCAGTAAATGAGAAGCTCGGTCTGGATTTCGCAGTGTGACTGGTGTAGCTGGTGTCTGGATTAATGCTGGAGTCACGTTGGCACGAGCAGCTTCTGGCGCCCTCTCAACTGATGCTGTGGTTGCTGGTGTTTGGAAGAAGTGGGTCCGTCGTCGCCTGGGTGTAGTTCCGCCTACTTCGTCGGTGGTCGGTGTCTGGTCCCCCTGCGGTCAGTTGTTCTTCTGAAAATTCCGAAGTTGGTCGATATGTCGCTTGACCCGTTTTCCCTAGTAGTAGACCTCATGAGTGTAGATCTCCGATGTGGCCGCGATGGTACAAGGAAGCCATCTGTCCATGTTCGGGTTGCGGATGAAAGTAGACGGACTGGCCTTCAAGAGTGCGAAGCAGAGTCCATTTCTGCCCTTTGTTTTGACAGGATCTTTGTGCGAACATCTGCGGGTCTTGTCGGTTTAGACGTGTTCGAAGCTCTCTTCCCAGAAACAGCCGAGATGGGGACTGTCAGTGGTAGAATGAGGCGCCTTCCTAATTGTCGGAGAAACTCGTTCAGGTTGGTCCGCAGGTTGGTTCCTTTGGTGGTCTTCATGGCGTGGACGTTATTTTGGTAACGCCATGGACGTTATTTTTTGAAAAACGGCTTCGTAGCGTAAATTCTATTTTAAAAGGTCACTGCCGTTTGCAGATCGAAAAATCGGACAATTTGTTCGGACGTTATCAGTCAAGTAAATTTGCTTATTTTAGTGCTGCCACGTGGTGGCGACAAATTGATCTAATGACGGTGCATTTAGCCTTAACACATACAATATTCATCCATGTTCCGACTATATACGTTTTGACCAAGGAGGTTATAATCACGGTGTAAGATATACTATCTGAGATATACTATCTTACACCGTGGTTATAATATATAATTTAATATATAACTAAGCTCTAGGGAGTATACGCAAGACGCCATTCTTGGTAATTGCTTGCCGACAAGCGTATGTAAATGTAGGGCACCGTCTTACCGACGACGTTTTCACGAACACGTCGAACGGAAACGTCGCGTCTCGCTACTATTCGTTATTAAAAAAAAAAAAAAAAAAAAAAAAAACGCATTTCGGTCCTGTGATCACTTTTGAGAGTGTGAAAACGTCGTCAGTAAGTACGGTGCCCTGCATTCTCCTCTTGTAAATAGAAACTGATATTTTAAAACGTTTGTAAGTTGGACTAAGGTTATGTTTTACATTTGTAAATAGAGAATACAGATACACTAGAGTTCTAAAAGACAGGGCCTTAGTGTAACTACATTTTCCCTTAGTAAACTAAGGGAGAATTTGAAGTATAATATGGAGATAAATGCGACTTTTTACATCGCGGGTAGCGCAACTAGAGGCATTCAAAAACATGTGTGCTGAAATTGCTGCGACTTTCTTTCTCGTGCTAACTTACCAGAGAGCGATTTTATTTTTAATATGAAAACATATACTGTTCAGGCAAACCTTGGTGGCTTAAAATAACCGAGTTGGGAAACTCTAAATTTAATTTACATTGTGAATACAAATTAAACCATAACCTTTGCCAACTTACAAACGTTTTAAAATATCAGTTTCTATTTACAAGTGGAGAATTCAGGGCACTGTACTCTGACGACGTTTACACACTTCTCAAGAAACTGTTCACAGTGACCGAAATTGCGTCAGAGTATTTTTGTTTGGAAAATAACGAAAAGTAGCAAGACGCGACGTTTTCCTCTACATTTACATACGCTTGTCGGCAAGCAATGACCAGAGTATATGGCAATGACCAAGAATGGCGTCTGCCTATAACTGTCTTTTTAGAACTCTATTATAATCATATTGAAACCAAGGAGGTTATAATATATAATTTAAAATTATAACCTCCTTGGTTTCGACCGAGACGTGTACTTTCTCGATTTCCGTTATTTATATCGATACGGTTTTCGATTGCTTTAACGTTGTGCCCGAACTCAGCTGATTTGAAGTTTAACCCGGGAGTGCCCGCAATAGATTTGTGAGATCCAAGCCACGGCAATTTTATGTTCCTGTCTCTTATTTTATGTTTCTGCACTAATGTGCAAAGCGTTAGTCGTCTGGTATTCCATGTATTCCTTCATTGTACTTTTCTAGAAAGCCCTGACTTTCAATTTTCATCCTTTCGTTGAATCTTTTCCAGTGAGCATGTTGAATGTTGATCGTGCGCTGCACTGGAGCAAGCGACAGTATGAACTCCTGGCGTAAATGGTACGTATGGCATTGTTTTCAGCCGGTCTATGACAAGTTCAGAAAATGTAATCAGTAGTCTTATCTAGGGTCGACTGTCACAATTTCTCCGAAGAGAAATATGTGAGGAGACGTCTGTAGAAGAGGAAAAAAATGCGAACGTTGCTGAATGGAAAAAAGACAGACTTACTAGATATATTTGTGAAAAATAGAAATATATGTTTGTTTAGAATATGCCAAAATCATTTGCGAAATTTGTATTTCATTTTATTTAATAAGTTAATAAGATGTTTAATTATTTTAGGTTTACTTTGTCAATTTTTACCTTTTGCAACAAAAGTAGACTTATTCAAGCAAGGTTTTTGCTGTGTACGATTCATTAACAATTGCATTTGAAGACACATACAAACCAAATACAATATGTATTCCTGTAAATGGAGTTTCAGACCATTCACATTCATAAAAAATTACAGCTATTTCTGAGAGATACATTGCAGGTTCTGGCATGAGTCCATCTATTGCTGTCACTCCTGGGTTTAATTAGTGCTGTATGAGTTAACACTCGTACTGCTAGCCTCTGATTTCAATTGCCTGGAATCGTCAATTGGAATTCATTGGATATATGTAAATGCTTCATAAGAAACAGGCACAGTATTTGTGGAAGTCTGTAAAGTGCTTAGTGAATTCATTGGTTAGGTCAAGGTGAATTACTACCATGAAATGTCATGAAAAATAAAATAAAAGGTTAAAGAATAATGTCATTTCTAGTAAAGTGGGTCAAATGATATAAATAGGTATTCATAGGAGCAATAATGTTAGTAGTTAATTGCATGGTATTTCTTCACTTGCTTACAAATTTACAAAAGTTTGGATCATAACTTTAACCACACACATAAACTGTGAAGTACCTATCATTAATAATTCATTAAATCTGAATACTGAAGAGGGCATCTGTAATTTTACTTCATGTGGATATTTTAAATTTAGGTTTCTGAATCCTAGAACTATAATATATTGTAATTTTGAGAAGGCTACCATGAGTGCAATGGGGTCTATGGGATTTTGAATTATGTATTCAATTCTGTCATGCTACATCGTGAGAATCTTAATATATGTAGTTTGTCAGTGTATCACTATCAAGGTGTTGATTACATCAATCAATTTGGCACATTATTTGTGTGAAGAATAGTATATAATTCTAAAATAGTACTGAAATAGTGAATTGGTTAACAAAATGAATAAGGGAAGAAGATTTGTATCTCTCACATTCATTCTGCTTTTGTTCCTTTTGTTGTATAATATATTTTGTATTTAAATCTCTTCACTTCATTAGTAATATCTTAGAATTATGTAATATTTTCTTTACACAAATAATGTGCAAAGTTGATTAACATAACCTACACTGACAAACTACATATGCTAAGATTCACAAGATGCATAGACAAGACCACTTACATTGAATACAGGATTGAAAATCCCATTGACCTCATGTAGCCTTCAAAATTACAACATATTGATCTTCAATTAAAAATATAAATTTAGAATATCCATATGAATAAATTACAGAACCCTCTTCAGTATTGAATAATGATAAATCAATACTAGAGGTGCTTCACAGATCAAGTGTGTTAAGTAAAGTAATCAACCTTTGGTCAATTTATAGCAAGTGAAAAATACTATACAATAAAGTGCACTAACAAAATTGCTTCCTATGAATCTGCTTTATATCATTTGACCTAGTTACTAAGAAAGACACAATATTTTATTTTCTTATTGTATTTAATTTTAATGACATTTCTTCTCTGGTACTAATTCACCTTGGCCAAAAATGAATACCTAACACTTAACTGATTTTCACTGATATTTGCGTATTTCTTGTGAAGTCTTTACTACATATCCATAACTTATAATTTCGGGCAATTAAAAAGTGTAGAAGCTGCAGTAGCACTAATATCCTTTAATCAAATCAGTTCAGAAACATGAAAGACAGTGCGATAATAGCAACGTCATTATGAATCTTTCTGAGGGCGTTGGTTAATAACACCATAGAAATAGCAAAATGCTCTGCCGGCCTGACGGGAACAAGTACCATACAACGATTAGCGTGCGATATAAGTCGCCCGCTAAATCCGGCGGAATAGCGGGGCCAGCTGACACTTCGATTTCGAGTTGGCAAAGGCATGCAAAGAGGGGATTTTGCACCCTCGATCGTTAAAGCAGTCGAAAACACTACCGATCTTCTGCGCATGCGCAGTTCAAGTTTCACATCACTAGGGAGTTTATGCATGAACGTTAAAACACTATCGATCTTCTGGGAATGCGCAGTTCAAGTTTTCCATCACTTTAGGTGCATCTGCGCATGCGGAGAAAATCGATAGTGAATATGCTGTCGCTATGGCGTGCACCTGCTTTTGTGCACCTGCCCATGCGTAAAAGATCGAGATTGCTACCGGGTAAGGCGTGCACAAACGCCCTATAAATGCATTCAATTGCTGGCCGTAAAAGCGTGCTTTTCACCTTCGAAAGTTAAGGCTAAATAGAGATGTCAGAACAAGTGCCTTTTAGTATACTTGTTTTTTTCTAACGTGGCGACTGAGGGTAGCATCATGGATGAACAATCTATGGTAGTATCTCCAAGATGGAATTCGGCACGACTTTTTCAGAACAAAACTAAAAAAAAATATATTAAATTAGTTGAAGCAGTTTCGGAGCAGAGAAAACTAATTCTGACAGCATGAAAAAGAAATAAAAGAAAATGAAAGCAAAACGACATTAATAATTATAAAATATGCTAATATTTCATAAAATGTTACCTTTATTCAGAGTTCGCATCACACAACATTCGATGAAGGCAATTGATCAAATTATAATTAACAAAACTACTACTCGATATGAAGTTGAAACAAAAGATTTAGGATACAGTGACCACGATGCACAAATTCTTACCATTATAAGAAATGCGATCACTGACACAATAAATAATACACGTATGACTAGATTGTTTACTAAAAGTAAAATTAAATTATTCATTGATTACTTGATGCAGGAGTCATGGGAAACGGTTTATAATACTGCTGATACAAACGACAAATATTATTCTTTTTTTCCAACTCTTTCATTTCATTTTAACACTTGCTTTCCTCTTCAAAAACGAAAATTAAATATTTCACGGAAAAGCAATTCTTGGATAACACAAGGCATTAGGACATCTTGTAAAAACAAGCGAATCCTTTCTTTCATTTCTAAACGTCATGACGTATCTCAAGATTTCATATCTACTTTAAAAATACAAAACATTGTTACGAAAAGTCATAAGGCAGGCTAAAATCATGAAAAACTGTCAGATATTTTGAACTCAAATAATAAAACAAAAGCAATGTGAATATAATAAAAAATACTACCAAATCAAATAGAAAACCCGTAGAGAATGTTGTTTTAAAATATAACGATATAAATGCTGAACGATCCGGCAACAGTGGCTAGTCTCTTTAACCAATACTTTTCGAGAATTGCTGCCGATCTCACTAAGGGTCTTCAGGCACAAAATTCAAAAACAGACAGTTCACCCAAAATTTTAGACACTGTTCGTTTCGAAACTTCTTCCTATGAAATTCTCAAAATAATCGGTAAACTAAAAAATAAATATTCGTCGGTTTAGATGAATTCCCGGATTCTTTGTTAAAGACTTGTGCGTATGCCCGTTAACCCGTCACCGTTAACTCACATATTTAATGCATCTTTATGCACTGGAACGTTTCAGATATTTTCAAAACAGCTAAAATTAAGCCGCTTTTCAAAAAGCAACAACAATGAAATTCAAAATTATCGGCCCATATCTCTTCTATCAGTCTTTCAAAAATATTAGAGACTTTTTACATACGAATGGAAACCTTTCTCAGTAAACGACGCGCTTTCAGATTGCCAACATGGATTTAGAAAATCAAAATCAACGAAACAGCTATATTTACTTTTCTTAAAGATGTCGCCTCATCATTGGATCAAAACGAGGTACCTATTGGATTATTTTAGATCTCTCAAAAGCTTTTGACGACATTGATCATGACATTTTACTTCATATGGAATTCGTGGTATTGCTCTAGGTTGGTTATGTTCGTACCTTAAACAACGATCTCAGAGAGTTGAAATACCTTACTGGAATGATGGAACATTACGTACGCACCTTTCCGACTCTTTGCCGTTGCATGGGAGTTCCTCAAGGATCGATTTTAGGCCCTATTCTGTTCTACTTTGCGTAAACGATATGCCCTCGACGATTCGAAACGGAAGAACGGTTCTTTGCGGATGATACGAACATCCTTTGCAATAAAGAAACAGTAAATAGTACAATATCAGATGTTTCAAATTGGTTCCGAAATAACAAATTAATAGTAAACGAAAAAAAACGGTTTTAATGCAGTTTTCCATTTCAAATAAACAATTCTGTGCCCCATTGAAAATGAACAGTGTACCATTGACTGATGTTAAGGCAACAAAATTTGTAGGTCTCTCAATTCAGTCAAACCTTAAATGGAACGTTCATTTAAATGAATTGAACACAAAATTAAGTTCATTATGCTACGCGTTCAAATTCTTAGCAATTCATCAGCCTTCATACTGTCGTGTATCTTCGCGAATGTTCATTCCCGCCTGAGATATGGCATAATATTCTGGGAAATACATCTTATAGCTCCCAGACTTTTAGATTACAAAAACAGATTGTACAATAATAACCAAATCCACCCGTGATTCATGTAAGCCTCTCTTCATTAATCTAGGAATTCTACCATTACCGTGTCTTCTTATTTACGAATCAGTGGTTTTAAAAAATGACTTGCTCAAGGGCAGGAATATATTTTCAGAAAATGCCGATAATTTTAACAATGATACATAATGCATTATTTACCATTTGGACTGTATAAATAGTATAAACAACATGTAACAACTATTGTACTACAGCTTCCGGGTCAATGACCCCATCTCGATCAGGTTTTCGTCAGTTTCCCTGATCCATTGAGCAAATGCTGAGATGGCCCCTTGTTTCTTCTGGACATAAATGTAACTTCATTTTCTGTGCACGTCTTCTAAATTCAGTGGGAAATACAATTATTTAAATTATCGTTTCCATGTTGTCGCAGAAGTAATAGAGCCAAAATTTATGCGTATTTATCCTTGAAAATAGAGTTTATTACATAGAGTTTTTGATTGTTTTTTCCCTTTCAAAATTCAAAATTTATTGCTTATTTATCCTTGAAAATAGATTTTATTAAATGGGAGTTTTTTTCTCCTTTCAAATTCAAAATTTATTGCTTATTTATTTTTGAAAATAGATTTTACTACATGGGAGTTTTTCTCCTTTCAAAATTCAAAATTTAAGTAGTATATGATTTAGTGTAGGGATCACAGAATTTTGAAAATGTGCACACAATTCACTTTTCCCCATAGCACGTCATACACAGTTTTTAACTGTTTTTTGACGTAAAATAAATAAAATAAAATAAATAGTTGAAAGAAGCTACTAATATCATCCGTAGGCTAACTGTCCAAGGTGAACTGTGTCTGATACTGTGCCAGCAGTCTTTTAGCGAAAGATCGCTCCAAGGCGCAATATATGATAGGGCAGAACTTCAAATATGTTACCTCTTCGGGTGTCACATTCTGCTCTATATCACTGAATTTTGAATTTTGTTTCCACTTACTATTTCGGCGATAATTTTTAAAGTCAAATATAATGATTTCATCTGTATCATCGTCGAAGAATCTATTCAGATCCACAAATTCTTTTCAAAGATTAAGGGCCAGATTCATAGTCGACACTAAGGAATAAGAGAATCCTTAAGTGATAAGTGCTTTCTCAAAATAAGTGTTCACTTACAGGCGCTTGTATTTCATAGACGTTCCTTACGACCGCGGAATGAGTGTTCCCTTAAGCGAAAGGGAAATGTGGCAACATGGCATTGGCGGCTGCTGATTCGAAGTTCTTGGTAAGCGAGTTTACACACGCACTCCTTTTTGTACAAAGAGCGTCCAATTTGACAGGAGAGCGGGCACTCCAACGTTGAGTTGACGCGCGCAGCAAAATTAAACATTTTGGAAACATAGCTGAAACGATGCAACGAAATTTTTAGTTAAGGTGAAATCGGCAGTCCTCTTTTACGTCATTGGGACTTTCTCGATCATCAGCACGTAAATTCACTACTGTGGTTTATTAAAACGAAACCGCTTTCGGAGCTGTTCATCATTATACATTTTCAATGGATTGCTCCCATCTCCAATATATCTACTTGTATTTCGCAGGACGTGTTGAGTATAAAACTCAAAACATTCGGCGAAGTCGTTATCTATAAAACGCTTTACAAATGAATAGTTTTAATTGACTACTAATAACACAAATTTTAACTGTAAAACCAACAAAACGAATTCAACGTAGGTGAACGCTACGTAAAAATATAACCTAAACTGGTAACGACTGATGAAACGAGACAACCATAAGGGCCACTTAAAGGGAGCAAGCTGCCTCGCTTATACGAATGAGTGCGCAATTAAGACTTTACTCAAGGGCGGTTTATGAATATGATTCGTTCACTTAAGGGAACACTCAGTTTAAGGGTCGACTATGAATTCGGCCATAAGTATCATATCATTCATAATAGGAGAAATCGTTTCCGTTTACCAGCGCCATTATATCTAAAAGGAGTTCAGGCAAATACTGCTGCAAAGAACGAGTCATTCTCACGATTCTTCACGAATAGCATTCGCATTCACATTCATGAAGTATATTTGTCGAGTTTGATGAGACAAATATGCATATAAATGAAATTTGAAGAGAAATATGCCACATAAAGACAAATAAGCAACAAATATAAATAATAATTTAGATATAATGGAAATATGATACATTAACACAAAATACACTTAATATACCATATAATCTCATGGAATTTCAGTTCGTTTGATTGTTTTGTGGCCATTTGATAATTAGCATATTATATAGTTAATAATTAACAATATGATTTTTCATAAACTTCCGAGCCTTTAGCAGTAAATTGGGAGCGGACGACTACTTTTCCCAAATTACACAAAATACACATTTTCAAAAGTTCAACATGAACTCTTTTGCAGATGTTTTTTATTAACACATTTCATCTTAATGAAAATTGTATCTTCATAATTGTAGTTGTAGGAAAACGCCGAAAAAAATTGAATTTTTTCCATTTTCGAAAAATTACGGTTTTCAACCAACATGAGACCTACACACATTACACATTAAACATCCTTCAGACTATTCACAAAAAAATTTATCAAAAACGATGGAACTTTTTGAGAAAAAATGTATAAACAAAAATTAACAATTTCATGCAAAGATAAGCAAAAAACCCTAAATTTTTGTAAAATTGTACATGACATTATTTCAAAATATATCTTTAGAACAGATTTTATGAAGGTGCAAATATGTATCTTCAATATAATTCAAATATATCTTCTGACTACCCAACAACAAAATTGAATCAAAATCAATGTAATTTTTTGAAATTTTTGAAAATGTCTCAGGAGCTTCATGTAAAGTACCCCCAAAATTGAAATATTGGTTTCAAATTCAAGGGGCTGCGACACGAGCCTGATCGAGTGGAGAATATCAATTTTGGAGAAAATTATTTGAACAGTTTAGCCGCTAGCGTTGTTCAGAGACTGTACATTTTGCCGTCAATCGATTTTCGGTATCAAGGACAAACAAAGCATATATTCTGACTACTCCATGGATTTTTGTCTTAATTTAGCAACTGGTTTTATGCACTTTTCGTCATCAGCGCCCGGCAATGAATTTTTACGCCTAAAATCCGTTTTCCGCAGCAATACAGAACTTTATGCTATGTATTACTCCGTATGCATGATCGTACACGAAAGTAACTAGTGGTACAGAATGGCACAGACTTTCTCGTGAGAACTTTCTAATTTCCTTGGCGTGGATTGGTACTGGACAGTCTTGTCCCTCCTTGCCTGCTGCCATCTATCGCCGTAAGAGTAGTTTTGGAATTTTCGCAACTTTTCAGTTTCCTAATAGTAAAACCGAAATATAATTTTAAAAATATCATAGAAGGCTGAAACATCGTTCTAAATAGCAATTTCATTGAAAAATTTGGAGCCGTTTTGAGAAATGGCGTTAAGCGTTACTACAAAAACGAAATTTGAAGCTATTTTCACAGGAATCTATTGAGTTTTCGAAAAACTTCAATTGAAGTTATTTGAAGAACTTCCACTCAAATTGAATATGGCAAATAAATCCATTCAAATGTGCATATTAACGGCGTGAGAGATATTTGAAAAATATTGTTTGTGTAGTTTTTTAAAAACAAAAAAATTCACCAAAACGAACTTTACGTCATATTAAACAATACAATTAGCACTATCAATTGGAAAATGTTTTAATAGAAATTTGAAACCGTTTTTGAGAAAATGCAGTTTGAGCGTTTCTGAAAATGCGGAATTTTGTGGTCATTTTCACCGAAAACTTGATTTTCGAGAAACTTTACTTGACATTATTTAAAGCACGTGTAAAGCAAAGCATAAATATAATACTGTGAAGAAATCACCTCTAATTGCCGACGTGAGAAAGTAAAAAAATTACATTTTTGTAAATTTTGAAAAAACAAAAAATAGAGCTATATGGCGTTTATGTCATCGTGTAGGTAACATTTGCCAGCAATCTTAGCAAAAATTTTAAGAAAAAATTTGGAGCTGTTTATGAGAAAATTTTGTGTTATTTTTTAAAATTGCAAATATTGCATGCACTATTGGATGAAAACTACTAAAATTTTTAAAAATCTACACGACCTTAATAAAAGATATTTATGGACAACCCATTTCATTTGTAGGAAAAATCTATATCTTAAATTTTATACTTGTAGGAAGACGCCGGCAAAAATTAAAACTTATGCAATATTTGAAACTTCAGAGTTAACGGTGGAAAACGGACCTATGCCACTTTTATAAGTGTATTTTACTCTGTTCTTACAAGAAATTTATGAAAAAATTTGGAGCTGTTTTTTGAGAAAATTTTGAAAATGTCGGGAGGCCTTCATGTAAAGTACCCCCAAATTTAAAAAAATGTTTTCAAAATCTCAATGCTTCAATTAAAGCCAGATGCAGGTGATTCTTCAATTTGGAAAAGATCGTAAGTGTAGTATAGGCTAGGTTTGTTCACATACGACCGACCGACGGACGGACGGACGTTATGAAAAAAAAAAAACACACAAAAAAAAAAACAAACCTTTTTTGGTATCAGAAGATCCCAAAACGTGTATTTCCGTTCAAATCTCGTAATCGATTTTCTGCAGCATTACATAACTTTCCCTATACTACGTATAGACATCGTATCCGTACATACGTATGTATGCGAAAGCAACTAGAGGTGCGACAGAATGGCAGACTTTCTCATGCCAAATTTTTCTAATTTCCTTGGTCTGGCTGTTAGGTCGTGCTCCATTCTGTGGCCAGCTGCCATCTATTGTTGCCCAAAGGACATTTTTTTGCTTTCCTTGTGGTATAACTGAATCATTACTTCAAGAATATTAAAGATAGGTAAAAACTCGTCCTAAATAGAAGTTTTCATTCGAAAATTCGTAGTGTTTCTAAAAAATGGCGATTAAGCATTGCGGTAAATGTGAACTTATTCTTATTTTTAACAGGAATTTATTGAGTGTTTGAAAACTTCATTGAAGTCATTTCAAGCACATCCACTTACAAATGTAATAATGCATACAAATCGATAGAAATGTCCACATTAACGGGTGAGAGGTATTTCAAGAAATTACATTCGTGTAATTTTGAAAAAAAAAAAAGAATACACCGAAATGAATTTTACGTCATATTAAACATGCAATCAGCACTATCTATTGAAAAATGGAAGAAAAAATTTGAGCCATTTTTGAGAAAATGGCTTTTGAGTGTTTCTGAAATGAGAAATTTTGTGCTAATTTTTCCAGAATACTGTTGAATTTCGAGAAACTTTATTTGACATTATTTAAAGCACATGTGTTCATAAATATAATACTGTGAAGAAATCGCCTTTAATGTAAATTTTACAGACGTGAGAGACAAGTAAAAAAATTTTTTTTAAATTTTTTTGAAAAAGCAAAAAACACCAATATGGCGTATGTCACAGCGAAAGGGTTCGTTTAGCACTAATCTTAACAAAATTTTAAAGAAATATTTGGAGCATATTTGAGAAAATCTTGTTCTTTTTTTTTTTAAAATTTCAAATATTGACGCATTATTGTCGAAAACTACAAAAATTTTCCCAAAAATTTACATGACCTAATTGACCTAATTAATTATTTATGCACAACAAATTTCATTTAGGGGAAAATTTCATGTTTAATTTTGTAGTTATAAGATGACCCCGGGAAAAAAATACAAACTTTTGCAATTTTCGAAAATTCAGACTTAACCGTGGAATTCTGTCCTGTGCCCATTCTAAGTGTATTTTGCTCTTATCTTACAAGAAATTTAAAGAAACGAGTTGGAGCCATTTTTTGGAAAAGTTTGATAATGACCGGAGGACGTCATGTAAAGTCCCCCAAATTTTAAATAATTTTTTTCAACATTTAAAAGCTTCAACTAGAGCCAGATCGACATAAAATTCTTCAATTCTAAAAGTTAGGGTACTTATATGATATGAGTTCTCAAAATGTTCTCAAAAACGCTCAAAGTACTTTAAGAATAAAAGGGACGTTGTTTTAATGGAGCAAATAGCCATTGCCAAGCGCAAATCAATTTTATTAATTCTGTTTACAGTTTCAAGTAAGATGTGGCCTATGCACGTCTAGTGTGACTCGCTTGATAATTCTTAAACTGCAACGTATTTTAATAATCAATGTTTGTTATAAAATGTTACTGTGTGCAATCTGTCAGTGCATTATGTAAATGATAAGTGACTAAAAGAAATTGTTTGTGCAAAGTGAATCTACAATTTATTGGCAGATGGTAGTTGTCCTTACCGAAACTTCCTGCCACGGAACAAAGTGAGCTATCAAACGGGGAGCAGACTGGATTGTACGAAACCAACCTCAATACAGTCCACAGATTTCCTCAGTACATACCAGCGTGTTCAAGGCATTTCTCTATCCAGCAGTTCATACATTTGCTGTTGATGTCTTATAAATTGTACAAACCGCCATTACTTTCCTTACCTTATAATATAAAAAAAACGATTATTGCAACAAACTGGTTCATTCCAGAAGCCATGGAGTAATTAATACGTCCTTTTCTGTTTTTTTTTGCAGAAACAATTGAATGATATAAGGGGAAAAAGTGGCTGATGAACATTTATAGGAAAACAAGATCTTACAAAAGCGTTTTTAAAAAAGAACCATAATAACGGTTACTCATTGATAAACTTAAGTCTTTTATTGAATAAATTTTTCTTTATCATTTAGCTTCTTCACGAACATAGGTAGAGCAACATAACTCGTATTTTTCAAGAAATGTAATATTTTGACTAGTGTAACTTAATTGAAAAATGAAGAAGGGAGTTCATCGCATTACAAGTCAGTTCTTGATGTCCAAAATTCATAATTCATTCTAATCTGAGAGAGGTTACTGTAAATGGAGCTGCTTGCTGCTGCAGGAACTGGCTGAAATGTTGGAGGTCAGAAAACTTTGCTCTAAAAATATGTTGCGAATCTGAAACAATATTTAAAACATTGTTTTAAAGCATTGAATAAAGTAATAAGAATGAATTCATACGTGTAACTGTATCAAAAGAACTTACCATCATATGGCTTTTCTGGCAGCTGAAATTCATGATGTGCTCATTTAGCAAGTTTCGCTGACGTCTCTTTTGAAGAGAGTTGCTTTTCCCAAGAGCTAGGAATGTCTGAAATTGATGTAAGGCCCTCTGGTAATCCTCATTTCTCGAATAGGCCTGTGGCGAAGCATGACTTTGGCATTTTCCTTGTCAGGAATGATGACCACTTCTGAAGAAGTCATGATTAACTACACTACAGTGAACGGTGAGGATTTCTGACGAGCATTTCTGATAGCATTAGCTCAGTCACTTGTAATTCGGTCTGCTTTGAAGTATTAATGTGTGTGTGTGTGTGTTTGTGTTTGTAACACTCTAGATAAGAGTGTTCACAATTGGAACTGTAATGTGTATTGAGTCCAGCTTTGTTCCTCATTAACCAGGTTGTTCAAGAATCTAATGAAGATAAAATTCTTTTGCTGGCCACTGCATGAGTCACAAAATATTTTCAGATGTTTTACTTCAGGCCGAAGGATGTGGACTAAGTTATCTAAAGAGAACAGACATTATCACTGCCCTTTCCCACTCTGTTTCTGGATATAAATAGCACTATAAGCACTAATAGCACTATTATACTATATTTCTAGATATAAAACACACACTATGTGAAGACGATAGCACATGAATATTAAATACATAGATTGTCAGTTGTCGTCAGTAATATAATTTGTTGAAATATTTGGCAGTGAGTAAATTCTTATCATAGTCAATGCATAGCCTCTTTGTGATGAGAAGTTGTAGATTCATGTTTAACTCTTCTTTTTCTGTCATAGAATTTCATCCTTTTTCTTGTGTAAAGTATTTTCGATTGTCATTTTTTTTACCTCAGCCTTCAACTTTAGCATCTTTGTTGCATCTGAAGTTATTTTCATTTCAAATGGTATATCTTAAATCTTGGCTGTGTGTGCTTCACAATTACTACAAGTGTCTCTTCTGAGGACAAATATTAAAGTCTGAACAAAATATCGTACGGTAACTTGCATACGAAATCTTTTGATTTTAAACCTTTCTGCAAACATGTTAAACATTCTTTTCACATTAGTTCTTCAGAAAGGTACGTTTTAGCTGAATCATGGACTAATGGCTGCTTCTTCCTTTAAATGAACTTATATACTGTCTGACTAAACTGTCTCAGTCGTTAGTCTGTATAAACATGGTAATAAACCTATTACCATGTTTGCGTATTTTATCTTGTGATGAACATCCTGTAGATTTCAAGCTCCTCATGAGCACCTCCTTTTTTTTTCATTGTGAATCCATGCATTACGATGAACGCCTTTCGGCACACTTGTACATCTTTTAATTCGTCGTCTGTAATACTAACTCTGTACTTGTACACAGTATCATAATGTCGATCAGCGTATTCTTTTCTTAGTTTCACTGCAACACTGTTATTAACCCGCAAGATACGAATTTTGCTAATTTACAGATTCAAGTAAGTTAAAATCCTTTAATATTGTGAATCTATTTTCTACTTCAATCTTTTCAAAACACTTTTTCTGCAAACTATTTCCACCCATTTGATGACTTTGCAACTTAAGCGTTTTCGCACATCTCTCATATTTCCTTGAGATTTTCTTTCTTGCTTCTTGGTTCTGTCATTTTACCTTCACACTTCCATTTCTAACGTTAGACTTCAGTTAGAGTAAACCTACTACACAATCATCGGACAAGACAATGTCAGAACTGTCCCACCAGTCCAACAGGTGTATCAACGCCTGTTAATACCATCAAAAAATACAAAACTAATGTCTAATAATACTGCAATGAGCCCTCTATTGCGCAGCCATATGAGTCCTCTTCACCAGTACAGATTTTTTCTTTTGAAATTTTCGCTTTAATTATTCCTTTCTTCCAGTTTTCTTTAGCTACAATGCAAGTTTTCTGAACAAGCTATAGATGGAGCCAATAAAAGAAATTTTCGTGAAATTGCTTTGTGCCTTCTTGCCTGTACAATTATAAAAACATTTTCATAATATTTTTGTATATCATTGTTAGGGAGCTATAATTAGCTGTGGACTGTAGATTGATGACCTGTAAACTCAGCCGCCTTCTGACACCCATGATAGCACATTCGAAGGCCCAATCATACCTACAACACGGTAGATGCGCTTTGTGCCTGTAATTGGGTAAATATAGGAAGCTTTTGCCATCTTCAGGAAATCAATAGGCATAAAATTGAATGAGTTTAACAACTGCATTTCACTCGTAATGCACTGCTCACATAATAGATGAACACCATCACTGTGGGCGAGAAAGACCGGCAGAGCACCAGGGGGTGAGCATAATTCACAGTTAATTTATACAGTAGTTAATCCTAAAATGGGTGTGCGAATACGCAACACAGTTCTTGGACCAAATATGTCCTGATACGCTCACTACAGACTTTGCCTCGGTTTGGCATAAATTGGACCCAAATTTTTGAGCCCCGCATCATGGGGTGTTTCGGGTGCGACTCAGTAGGCGATTGGGGTTTGCAAAGCCATGGCGCAGCGTTTTGAGTTGGCCAGATTTGAATTCTCCTTTAAAGAGCGTGGGGCTCGTTTTTAAAGGTAATGAATGAAAGTGAAATAATTTTGACAAAGCTGAAATGAATGACATCACTGTACAAAATCAAAAATTCGAAATTATAATATATTTTATGTTTAAAATATTAAATGAATTAAGTACTAAATCCCTTCTCGGGGCCATCGAGGCACCCTTTTAGCTCTTCGGGGGCTTCCAAAAGGCCTCAGACACAAGTGTGCGAGGCGCGGCCGGAATTCGGAGGTGAACGCCGTAATCTCAGCTCATCGCGACCCAGGCGATTGCGAAAAGTCGATTCAACATCGAACACACAGATTTATACTTTCTGTGTACATACGGTATATCGGGTAATATACGTAGTATTGAAAAATTATGTAATCTGCACAAAAAACGCGGATTTTCGCGGAAAAAATTCATTCCGGGCTCTGGTGGTAAAAAAATATATAAAACCAGTTGCTAAATTAAAGAAAAAAATCCTCTAACACTTGGTGTAGCCAGATCCCTGTTTGTGGGTCCTTGATGCCGAAAAACCAATTGAAAGCAAAGGTCCGTCCGTTCGTCTGTGAACACTGTTGCGCCTAAACCATGGGTAGAATCTTTTCCGAATTGAAGAAAGCCTGTTGATCTGGCACTAGTTAGCTTTGAGATTTTGAAAACCATTCTTTAATATTTGGGGTTCTTTACATGAAGCCCTCGGACATTTAAAACTTTCTCAAAAACGGCTCCAAATTTTTCTTTAGATTTATTGTAAGAATACAGTAAAATATGCCTATAAAGGTGGCATAGGTCCGATTTTCACAGTTAACTCTGAAGTTTCGAAAATTGCAAAGTTTGAATTTTCCAGCGTCTTCGTACTACTATAAAACTATAAAATTGAAGATAGAGATTTTCCTCAAACGAAATTTGTTGTCCGTAAATCATTCTTTCATAATGGTCATGTACATTTTAAAACAATTATAGTAGTTTTCATTAATATTTGTAATTTAAAAATGTAAAACAAGATTTTCTCAAACGGCTCCAATTTTTGTTTAATTTTTGGTAGGGTTAGTGCCAAACGAACGTTATACGTTGACATAGACGCAATATAGCTCTATTCTTTTGTTTTTAAAAAATTACAAAGATTTTGCCTTGTTTCTCATATCAGTAATACTTTAGAGGCGACTTCTTCACAGTATTATATTTTCAGTATATGTGCTTTAAATAATGTCAAGTAAAGTTTCTCAAAGCTCACGTTTTCTGCTAAAGTTATCTAAAATTCCGCATTTTCAGAAACGCTCAAACGCCATTTCTCAAAAATTGCTCCAAATATTTTCTTCAAACTTCTATAAGCAGATAGTGATAATGGCACTGTTTAATGACGTAAAGTTCATTTTAGTGTACTCTTTTGTTTTAAAAAATACCAATTTTTCACTTTCTCTCACGCCGTTAATATGCAATTTGAATGGATTTGTAGTGAAACGTATTACTAATAAATGTAAATCCGCTACCTCAGTCTACGGTTCTTATGAAATAATTGTTGCTACTTCGCAACCAATTACTCAATCTGCCATCCATACGGAGTGGCGAGGAATCGAAAATAATTCTGAAATGTTTACTCAAGTATTGCATCTCATGGCAAATTATAATCAGCTTTCTTTCAAACTATAATTTTAATTTATTATGCATGCCAAAGTTATCAACTTTTATTAATTATTGGAATTTATCGTTAGGTCATGACCATTTTCTCGTTATTGCAAACAGCGTTATAGACCTTTTATTCTTTCTTGCCTCTTCGCGCACGTCGCTTGATATCGCCTCGTAGAGTGACCAATCTTCCTTCAAGTCCACGATGATCAGCGACCAAGTCGAAACTTCCTCCAACCACTTCACAAGTACTGCTTATAGTCTTTGTCTTGCGCCTCAGGTGGGCACCTATTTCAAACTGATTACTTTTCCCAAGTCGATAATATCGCTCTAATATTATTTTCTATCACATAACCTGGCAAATCTCAATTCACAAGTCAAATTTCTAAGTAAAGTCTTGTAACTCCACCGCGAAAATATTCTAGGTTCACTTTCCAGTTCACTCATGAAAATAATACAAGTCCGAGTTTGCAATGGTAGAACACGTAAATTTTACAAGTTCCGTTACGCACCCAATGCGGAAATATTCTAAGTCTCCGTCATTTTGGTATGTCACAGTATACATTATTGCATTTCTGAGTGAAAGTGCTTCAAATGAAGTTTTCGAAAACTCAATGGTTCCTGAGAAAAAGCTTCAAAACCTGAATTTACAGTATTGCTAAACACCATTTTTCTTAAAACGGCTCCAGATTTTTCAGTGAAAATTGCCTTTGAGGACGACCTTTAGCTTTCCTAAATATTCTTAAATTAATATATGGTACTATTTAGAAACCGAAAAGTTAGAAATTTTAAAATGTAATTTGGGCGACGATTGATGGCAGCAGGCAAGGAGGGGGGGCAAGACTACAGTATCAGTCCACACCAACGAAGTTAGAAAACTTTACTACGAGAAAGTCTGTGCCATTCTGTAGCACCTGTAGTTTATATTTGAATTGCAATAATTGTACCACACTGGTAGTTATATTTAGCAGGATGTGCGTCTAACTATAATGCGAAATGCATTTAAAACATTTAAAATAAACAACTTACTTGTCCTAATAGGCATTATGAACGACCTTTTCTATTTGCAAGAAATCGTTCATAATCAGTCATTGCACAAATGATGACGTATTAGCATTTTACGTTGATGATTGGCCAGTCAGTCAATCGCAACGAGAGAATCGTTGGTGGCACAGTGGTCTATTTTCAATATTTGGGACATTGCTCTTTTTGAACTGAAATCAACTGTATAATAGTTTTTGTTAATTGTATATAATTTTGAAATCTTTATCACTCTTAACTGCTGTTCTATAATAAAGATATTCGAATAGTTTTCTGCGTATTATTGCGTACAAACAAGGATATACATATATTCTATAATTAAACGAATTGTAAAGATAGAACCTGTATTTTACGAAAGAAAATAAGTGATAAATACATACCGAAACGATTTATATATCAAAATCACTGCCTGAAGAATCTTCAAGTCTTCTTCATTCTGGCTTTGGAATGAATCATCTGAATGCTGGTGAATTCGTGACAATTCTGGTGAATGTGTAAGGACTTTTAAGAGATTGATGACAGGCTGTGCAATTGATTTATTTTTCTTTTAGGTAAATTTCTGATGCTAGATATCACTGGATCAGAAGATATCAAGAGAGCATGGAGAAGGTCTTCGATGTTTCGTTGACTGTTATTTTTGCAGTATTGTGCTCATGAAAGTAGCGACATTCTTTATGTCTTGTTTCTAATGCTTCCTCGCTTAATTGTCCTATAGGAAGCAAAAAGTGTGTCCATGACGTCAGCACCGTGAATTAGAATTTTGTGGACACTTGCTGGCATTTTGAACCACCATACTGTTCCACAAATGGTTGAATGACAGGAACTTCCATCAAAACCACATTTGTAAATCATTTCGAAGAAGGAAGTTTCATGCTTACTAACAACTCTGCTGAGAACTTCGTGTTGAGCTATGGATAAACGATGTGCTGTGTGGTCATGTAGGCTTTGCAATTTAACCTCGCCTTTTGTGTCGGAAATAACTATGTCTTTGGGTAGCACTGCTCTTTAACTCAGCGTTTCAGAGGGAGAAGTCGGTGATTCGAGTCTCTCTCAGGGATAATTATTTGTCACAGTTCTCTGTTGCCGCAGAAAACGATTGATAATTTCAGAAACTTTATTGAAAACCATTTGAAGCAATTCTAATCACAAATACCATTAATTAACCACAAATGCCACTAAGTAAATAAACTGGAAGTATCTGTATGTGATTTTCGTATTTTGAACTGAAATGTTCAACTCTCTTGTTTACTTTTTGTATACATACGTACATACGGAGTAAGTTATATACGGAGTTAACATATAGAGATAGTTATGTAATTCTGCGAAAAATCGATTCCGAGAGTTCAACGGAAATACTCGGGTCCCCTGATACCGCAAAAGTGGATTTTTCAAAACGTCCGTCCGTCTATCCGTCAGTGAACTCCATTAGCTCAATACCATGCATACGATCTTTTCCAAATTGAAGAAACCCCTGTCCATTTGGTTCTAGTTCAAGCTTTGAAATTTTAAAAGACATTCTTTAAAATTTCGGGGTACTTTACATGAAGCCCTCCTGATATTTTCAAAATTTTCCCAAAAAGGCTCCAATTAAAAAAAGTTATTGTAAGAGTAAAGTAAAATACACTTATAAGGGTCGCATATGTCCGATTTTCACGCTTAGTTCTGAATTTCCGAAAATTGCAAGTTTGAATTTTTTTTTAGCGTCTTCTTACAACTATGAAATCGAGAATAGAGATTTTTTATCCAAATGAAATTTGTAGCCTGTCTCTCATTTAGGTCGTGTACATTTTTTTGAAAATGTTCGCAGTTTTCGTGCAATAGTGCGTGCAATTTAAAAAATTACAAAAACAAGATTTTCTAAAAAAAAAGTCTCAAATTTTTTCTTTACACTTTTAGTAGGTATAGTGCTAAATGAAGTCTATAAAATGACAAAAACGCTACATTTTCTCTATTCTTTTGTTTTTGCACAAATTACAAAAATGTAATTTTTTTGACTTGTCTCTCCCGTCGTTCATATTTACATTAGCGTCAATTTGTTCACATTTTGTATTTACGAGAACATGAGCTTTAATTACAGTCGCATAAAGTTTCTCAGAAATTCTGTAAAAATGAGTTCAAATTCTATATTTTCATAAACGCTCAAACGCCATTTTCTAAAACAGGCTCCAAATTTTTTCTTCCAACTTTTTGTACGGATAGTGTTAATCGCACTATTTAATATGGGATAAAGTTCATGTTGGTGTATTCTTTTGTTGTTTTTTTTTTCAAAAATTACACAAATGTAATTTTTTTAATTTCCCTCACGTCATTAATATGCACATTTCCGGCGATTTGTGATCTGTTGGTTTTGGGAGTTAAAGTGCTTCAAATGACTTAAAATTGACTTTTTCGAAAACTCAGAAGATTCCTGTAAAAAACAGCTTCAAATTTCGCATTTACAGTAACGCTTAAACGCAATTTTCTTAAAAACGGCTCCAAATTTTAAATAAAAATTGCCATTTATGATGAGGTTTTAGTCTTCTTTAATATTTTTAAAGTAATATTTCTGTTTTATTATGAAGCGGAAAACTTGAGAAAATCGTCCGTGCGTCCGTCCGTTCTTCCCGAGATTTTTTCTTATTAAAATTTACACAATTTACACGTTTTAGTGTAAATTCTGATAAGAATAAAGTGTCTGTTTAATAAGTCAATACAGATATAAACCAATATTAGAGTATATTTGTTTTACTTCAACTTTTTACTGTTCGTGTTTTAGAAGAATTATAAGCGAAATACGTTTTCTCATTCATTTTATGAACTGACAGAATAAAAAAAGGTTTAATATATTTTCACCGATAATATTTGATTTGTTTTGTTTTCATCAAAAAAAGTAGAAATCTATGTGACGTGTGGAGAAGTATAATCTGCATTGAGTTATGGGTGATATGGATGTATGGCTTATTTATTCGTATTAGTAACTAATTACGCTTTTTTCTTCAACCAAAATACTATTTCAGTTCATGAAAGTTCTGAATCATGTACGATGCTTAGCGTTTCAGTTCTAGTATAGTAGTCAAATTGTCTATATAACATAAAATAACGAAAACCATCTAATGCTATACTTCACAGTATCAACCACTTGTAGTGAGTCTTGTGATAACTAACCTCCTACAATTATAATAATTCTAATAAGCAAATCCATTTAAGCACACGTGACCATTTTATCTTGACTTTATTATGACGTACCTATATGTTGTAGAGACGTTGACGTACCAACTTGAAACCATATGGATACGTCGGTAGGTAACGCCCTGCGACTTGATAGTCATTTAGAACAAGAGCAACGACCACCATCCATATTAAGAATACTGCAATACCCTTTGGAAACATCTTCAGGCCAACAATCTTCAGCAATGTTCCACACCATTCGAAGTTTCCTTCTTTTATATTACGAATTTAATCACACTTTTTATTTGATTTTGTTAAATTGTATGGATAACCTTATATCGTAATTAATAAATGTTATCTTTTGAAGTCATTTATCATAAGAATGAAGCATAGATTGTGGAAAACTTACGAAATAATCCTATAAATCTCAGCAGTATACCTTATATTTATGACCCCTTCGTTGATAAGAGCGATTTCTACATGCGGCCAATATTGTTTGCAAGTACTTTATTTTTGATTTTACTGGCTTCTATTTAAAATCGACTTTCTTCTATAAGAAGAGAAATAAAAGCATATCTCTTCGAATAAGTACATAATTATACTTCATACATCGTCTGTAAATCATTACTTTCCTATTGCCTCGATTTTATTGCTCCATGTCTCGATGCCAAAAAAATATTAATAAGATTTGCTCGTCAAAAATCAGTAAAATTGTAGGAATTAACGTACCAAAATGTTATTAAAATATTCGCTAAAATGCCAAGGAGTTTACAAATTCGCCCATTTGAATCCAATCTTCATTTTTTAGAACAAGGATACAAACGAAACGTACCGCATTTTCACGACCGTCTGCATACTAACTGATCGACTACAGAAACTAATACTACAAGATGCAGCCAATATTGGCCCAATTCGTTAGTTTTTGCAACGTCTAATGTGCGACGGCACCTAATATGTTTACGGCGCATACAAATAGCAAATATCTTTCAATAAAAAATCAGGTCAAATTTAGACATGCACCTGTTAACAGGTCCCTTTAGAGAAATAAATGTGAGTTCGTGAAAAAAGCCCATTTCGCGTACTTTGGGTCGAAACGGAGTGATTAAGACAACACCCAAGCTCTTAAAAAACTGATCTTCGTTTTTGGTTAAAAGAAAGAAGGAATGTCAGAATGTCTATAATGAGGCGTGAACAACGAAATCGATAGTTACCATTGTCAAAATCTATGTGAGGTAATGTAATAAACAAAAGATAAATCGATTATCCCAAACTTCAGTATTGATATTCGGGCAATTATTCACAGCAGTGACGATCCAGTTCTCAAATCACTTTTACTTTATGCGATAATGTATTATAATTATGTAGAAGGCTTATTATTCTTGTATTATAAGAATTTGCTGAAGAAAAATATGACCCTGATTTTGAAATTAGAACTTCAATTTTACTTTCTCGTATAGGTACGTATATACGGAGCAATATACGTAGTATAGCGAAAGTTATGTAATGCTGGGCGATAAAACGGCGAATTTTCCGCGGGAAAAAATTCATTGCCGGTCTCTGGTGGCGAAAAAGTGCATAAAACCAGCTGCTAAATTAAGAGATAGCCTCAATTTGGCTAAATTAAGAGAAAGCCAGGTGTAGCCAGAATCCGTTTTGTGGGTCCTTGATGCCGAAAAAACAATTGGAAGCAACACGTCAGTCCGTCCGTCCGTCTGTGAACACTACTAACGCCTAAACCACAAGTAAGATCATTTCCAAATTGGTTCGCAAATGAATATTCTCAACTACGAAAATGTTTCTTTGTACTCTTGTCCTAGACCAAGACGACATAAAAGAAATTACAGAAACTTCCCATATTTATCCCGCATTCTCTGTTCGACTTCAAAGGAGCGTAAAAGCCTTCTGTGACAATGACAGCTGACACTCGTCGATAAGGAACGCGCCATGAAAACTGCACCAGTTGCTTTGTCTCAGTTCTCTGCCACTTGGCCCAATCGCTGTCCCGCCGACTCCCTTAGCTGGCGCCAGTTGCTTGGTCTCAATTGCCTGTGCTTGGCTTAACCGCTGTCCAAAACAATTCTCTTGGCAGGTGACAGTTGCTTGGTCTCACTTGTCTGTCGCTTGGCCCAATACTTATCTCAAAATTGGGTTGTAGTTACAAGATTCGTTAGGAGATGGTTCAAGAATTTATCTGTGCGGGACATCAACAATAATAAATACACATCTAGATATATAATAATTTATTTACATGGCTTCGGAAACCCTTCAATTGTTGAAGTCATTGAGAACAATTCCTCATGATCTATATACCGATCTAATTGTAGTGACCTGTGAAAGACCATCAGCTGTGACACGGTCATCCAATCGGGAACTTCGTTACCAAAAATTCAAATCGTGACGTTTGGATTATAGCGGTCAGCTGATGATCTTTCACAAGCCACTATATCTGACAAAAATGAGTGGATAAAAATGAAATTATTCACGATGAGATGAGTGAATAAAGAAATGGGAATGAAAATCCTCCCGATTGCTCGCGTTTCCACCACAAACTTCAAGTGAACGTTCCTATAAACACCATCCCTGGAACAACCCAAGAACGAAAGCCATCACTACGCCATCGCAACCCCGGACGGCGAATTCGCACGTTCTCCACCTCCGCTAAGAGCAACTCGCTCCCCTTCTTCCTCCTCTTCTTCCCCTCCTCCGACGCGACGCAATGGTGTAACTGGAGGGATTTGCTGCTCACATTTTACGGCGCATCCGGTAAACGGGTTACACCGTAAGCAGATAACTCCGCGAAGAACGAGGGTTGAATTTCGAAAAATTAGACCGAAGGCCGATTCTTCTAAAAACTAGCGTCCTAACTCGAAAGTAATGGCGATTTCAATGGTAAAGAACATTTTTCTATCTGCGGTATCGTTTTTGTGAATGTCGCGAAAACGTTCATAAAACACGCCAATTTAGACTTAAATGCAATGTATATAGTCGCCGTTCTATTCACGTTTTCTGTACTCAAAATACTAATCAAAAATAGAGTACTCGTCATATTCCGTGTAAATTTCAGTGCCATAGAGCGAATAGTTTAGAAGATAAAGCCAGTCAAAAATGACTGTATTTTGGAAATGTTGAAAATATACTAGAAACGTCTGGAAAAACGTCTGGAAGCCGTATTTTTCGCCCGAATGACGAAAATGATGGTATTCTCTGAAAGTTTATAAAATTTGGAAACAGGCTATGCCTCCAGAATTGAAAAATTCACAATAGTTTTGTTCTACTTTGTTTGTGGTTGTTTATGTTTGCTTGTACGTGTTTGTTTTTCATTTGTTTGTTCATTTCTGTTTGTTTTTGTTTTTTATTTGTTTTTGTTTGTTTTTGATTGGTTTTATATGTTAATTTCTTTGTTTTGATTGTTTTTGTCTGTTTGTATTCGTTTTTGTTTGTTTGTATTTGTTATTGTTTGTTTGTATTTGTTATTGTTTTTTATTTTGTTTGTTCGTTGGTTTTTATTTGTTTGTATGTTATGGTTCGTTTTGTTTTGTGTGTTGTTTGTAGTAGTTTGTTTCTGTTTGTTTGTATTTGTTTGTGTTTTGTGTTTGTAGGAGTTTGTTTGTATTTGTTTGTGTTCGAGTTTTTTCGTGTTAGCTTGTGTTTTAGTTTGTTAGTGTGTGATAGTGTGCTAGTGTTGGTCACATAGTCCATCAGACGGCAGCACAGACGAACAACGGCAATTCATTTATTTGTTTGTATTTGTTTGGTTTTGTTAGTTTGTTTTGTATGTTTGTGTTTGTTTTATTTATTTGTTTTTGTTGTTTTTATTGTTTGTTTGTTTGTTATCTAGTTTGTTTGTGTCTGTTTTTATTTGTTTGTTCGTGTTTTGTTTTTCCTTTGTTTTCTTTGTTTTGTGGTTTGTTTGTGTTTGTTTTTATTTGTTTTCTTTGTTTTTGTTTGCTTTTGTTTGTTTTTGTTTGTTTGTGTTTGTTTGCCTGCGATTTTGTGTTTGTTTGTGTTTGCTTTAGTTTGTTTTAGTGTGATAGTGTGCCAGTGTTGTTCATATAGTCCATCAGACGGAAGCACGGCCGGCCAGCCATTTATTTATTTATTTGTTTGATTTAATTTTGTTTTTGTTTTTTGTTAGTTTGTTTGCTTTGTTTTTGTATCTTTGAGTTGGTTTGTGTTGTTTTTGTTTGTTTATTTGTTCCTTTGTGTATGCTTGGTTGTTTGTGTCTGTTTTCTTAAAATGGTTTGTTCGTTTTTGATTTTTGTTTTATATTTGTTTGTTTTTATTTATGTTTGTTTTTATTTGTTTTTGCTAGTTAGTTTGTTTTTGGTTTGTTTGTTTGTTTCCTTGTTTTCGTTTGTTTTGTTTTGTTTGTTTGTTTAATTTTGCTTGTGTTTGTTTCTTTTACTTGTTTGTTTGTTTTTGCTTGTTTGTGTTTGTTTGTGTGTTCGTGTGCTAGTGCTGTTCACGTAGTCTATCAGACGGAATCACAGACGGACGGGCGACCATTTATTTATATATTTATTTAGTCTTTATTTATTTATTTATTTACTTATTTATTTATTTGTTTGTTTTGTTTTGATTGTTTTCTTTGTTTTGTTTGTTTGTTTTTTCTTTGTTTGTTTGTGTTTGTGTGCGTTTGTTTTTGTTTGTGTGAGTCTCTGTGTTTGTTCTTTTTGTTTGCGTTTGTTTTCTTTTTCTCTTTGTTTTTGTTTCTTTTTCGTTTTGTTTTATTGGTTTGTTTGTTTGTGTGGGTTAGTGTGCTAGTGTTATTCACATAGTCCGTCAAATGGATGCACAGACGGACGGACAGTCATTATTATTTTATTCATTTATTTGTTTGTTTTTGTTTGCTATTGTTCTTTTTTCTTTGCGTGTGTTGTTGTTTGTTTGTGTTTGTATGTTGGTTTGTGTTTGTTCTTATTTTTTGTGTTTGTATTTTGTTTTTGTTTGTTCGTGTTTTTTTGTTTGTGTTTGTTTTGATTGTTTGAGTTTGTTTTCTTGTGTTGGTTTGTTTTGTTTGTTTTTGTTTGTTCGTTTTCATTGTTCCTTTGTGTTTTTGTTCGTGTTGGTTTGTGTTTAATTAAGTTTGTGTTTTTGTTTGTTTTTTTGTGTGATTGATTTTGTTGATTGTTTGAGTGTTTTTGTTTCTTAGGTTGTATGCTGTTGTTTGTGTATGTTTCTTACTGTTTGTTTGTTTCTGTATGTTTTAATTGTGTTTGTTTTGTTTGTTTGCGTGTGTTTTGATTGTTTTGTTTGTATGACTGTTTTTGTTTGTTTGTATGTTGTTGTTTTGTTTGTTCGTTTTTATTTTATTTATTTTACGTAAAAAGAGTTAAAACTGCGTATGACGTGCTATGGGAAAAGTGAATGTGTGCACATTTTCAAAATTCTGTGATCCTACACTAAGACATATACTACTTAAATTGTGAATTTTGAAAGGAGAAAAAAACAAAACTCCCATGTAGTAAAATCTATTTTCAAGGATAAATAAGCAATAAATTTTGAATTTTGAAAGGAGAAAAAACAAAAATCTCCATGTAATAAAATCTATTTTCAAGGAAAAATAAGCAATAAATTTTGAATTTTGAAAGCGAGAAAAAACAAAAACTCCATGTAATAAAATCTATTTTCAAGGATAAATAAGCAATAAATTTTGGCTCTTATGTCTCTCCTGCCCGACAACATGAAACGATAATTTGAATAATTGTATTTCCCACTGAATTCTAGAAGACGTGCCCAGAAAATGAAGTTACATTTATGTCCAGAAGCCAAACAAGGGCCATCTCAGCATTCGCTCAATGGATCAGGAAACTGGACGAAAAATCTGATCGAGATGGGGTCATTGACCCGAAGCTGTAGTACAATAGTTGTTATAGGTTGTTTATACTCACTTATACAGTTCAAATGGTAAATAATGCATTATGTATCATTGTTAAAATTAATGTTACTTTTCTTGTGATGCTCAGTATAGTACATGTATTGTATGTGAATTTTTTGTAATGAGCTGTTGATACTGTCACCTGATGAATATGATTTCTACGTCGAGTGTTATAGTAATAGACTTCGGCATTTTCTGAAAATATATTCCGCCCTTGAGCAAGTCATTTTTACAAAACCACTGATTCGTAAATAAAAGACACGGTAATGATAGAATTCTAGTTTAATGAAGAGGCTACATGAATTGTATAGAAACAGTTATGCAGCAGAAACGATTTCACTTGGATTTAAACTTTTCTATTGAATTTAATCGTTTAATGTCATCTGGCAAAGTGTTGTAAAATAATGTACATGTATTGTATGTGAATTTTTGTAATGAGCTGTTGATACTGTCACCTGATGAATATGATTTCTACGTCGAGTGTTATAGTAATAGACTTCGGCATTTTCTGAAAATATATTCCCGCCCTTGAGCAAGTCATTTTTTACAAAAACCACTGATTCGTAAATAAAAAGACACGGTAATGATAGAATTCCTAGATTAATGAAGAGGCTTACATGAATCACGTGGGCGGGATTTGGTTATTATTCGTACAATTCGTTTTGTAATCTAAAAGTCTGGAGGGGATAAGATGTATTTCCCCAGAATATTATGCCACATCTCAGGCGGGAATGAACATTCGCGAAGTATACACAACGAGCAGTATGAAGGCTGACTGAATTTGCAAGAATTCTGAACGCGTAGCATAATGAACTTAATTTTGTTTTCAATGCATTTAAATGGACGTTCCATTTAAGGTTTGACAGAATTGTTTGATTTTGTTAGTTTATATGTTTTTGTTAGTTGTCTTTTGTTTTGTTTGTTATAGTTTGTTTTTTCTTTGTTTTTGTTTGTATTTGATTGTGTTTGTTTAAAATGCAAAATACCCACACTGTTGGATTTAAACTAAAATATCTTTAATCAATTAAAGATAATTGCATTTTGATCAATACATACAAGAATAGGCAACATCTATGCATTTAAAAACAAAATATGAATTTATTAGTGAAATAGGCATTTAAAGGCACTATAAAATTCACGTATGCCTGAATGTATGAATAAGTAACATAGATTGCGTTTTCCGTTGAAGGAGAAAGATAGGCAAAAATCCGCAACTTATAATAATAATAATAATAATAATAATAATAATAATAATAATTATTATTATTATTATATTATTATTATTTTAAATTTTCTTTTTATCTTTCAACTATTAATAGTTAAATTGTTGAGATGGGATTCTGGAAGTCGAGAAAGCGTGCGCAGATTATTTTCTCCCTCATACATCACAGAGTTAACATCACAGGCCTGGTGTGAGGACGGCGCGGGCGGACGGAAGTGGGTGGAGTTAGGGGTGTACTTTTTGTGAAGGGATTCTAATTTTATTCTGTGCCAGTACCTATTTTCAATTTCTAGGATATGGAAATTAATGAGTTTGTCAAATGTGTGATTGTTTTGATTTAAGTGATCAGCGAAGTGTGAAACTGTGGTGGTATTGTTTTTCCATGCTTGTTCATGTTCTTTGATCCGTTGTGTGAATTTACGCCCGGTTTGTCCTACGTATATGGCATTGCAGTTGTTGCAAGTGAGGGCATAGACTCCGCATAAAGAGGTAGGAGGAATTGTATCTTTAGTGTTTGATAAAGTTTTTTGTAATGTGTGAGTGTTGAAGAAAGTAGCTTTGAGTCCGAATTTATTGAGTGTGGTTGCTATTTTTAGAGAAACGGGTCCTACATAAGGGATGGTGATGTACGTGGCAGTAGTGTTTTTGGTGATAGGTGTGAGAGTGGTGTGTTTGCGGATGTTGAGTGTGTTCGTTTTTTTGATTATTAATTTGTCAATGATATTACAGTCGTATCCATTCATCCTGGCTATATGTTTTATGGTGTTTATTTCTTTTTCCGTGTTTTCTGGAGACATGGGGATTGATATTAATCGATGTACCATAGCATGGAAGGCTGCGTGTTTGTGCGTGGGAGGGTGTTGTGAAGTCTTGTGTATGATTGTGTCCGTGTGAGTCGGTTTTCTGAATATATTAAATTCGTGATGGTCCTGAACAAGCGTGATAGTGAGATCGAGGAAGTTTAAGGATTTGTGTTCATTTTCTATTTCAGTGGTGAATCTTATGTTGGGATGCAAGGAGTTGATGTATTGTGTAAAGTTGTGAAGTTGTCTTGTGGTGGCTGTCCATAGTGTCAATACGTCGTCTACGTATCTTTAACAATAAAGGAGGTTTTTTAGAAGTGGATGTCCAGTTAATTTGTAGACAATTTGGTTTAATGTATAATTATATCTACTAATGTATTTCCAGCTCTGACGATGATCGCTACGCGATCGAAAAGATCTTAAGAAGAAATATAGATTTGATACCAGACAACCTCTGTTTATTTACTTTGAATTAATAAGGTATCTACATCACCAACAGTCTAATGAATAACCTTCGATTATTGGAATTGAACATTCTTGCGTAATTCTCGCGTAAGAAAATCCTTAGGCCATTGTTTATTTTATTTTATTTCATTTTATTTCATTTTATTTCATTTTATTTCATTTCATTTCATTTCATTTCATTTCATTTCATTTCATTTCATTTCATTTCATTTCATTTCATTTCATTTCATTTCATTTCATTTCATTTCATTTCATTTCATTTCATTTCATTTCATTTCATTTCATTTCATTTTTTTATTTATTTTTTATTCATTTCATTTCATTTCATTTCATTTCATTTCATTTCATTTCATTTCATTTCATTTACTTATTTATTTATTTATTTATTTATTTATTTAATCATTACACGTCAAAAAACAGTTAAAACTGTGTATGACGTGCTATGGGGAGAAGTGAATTCTGTGCACGTTTTCAAAATTCTGTGATCTCTACACTGTCATATACTACTTGAATTTTGAATTAAATAAAAAAACCGGCTCTCATGTAATAAAATCTATTTTTAAGGATAAATATGTAATAAATTTTCGGCATCCATCATCGTCAAGGAATAATACTTCCTGCCGCGACAACATGGAAACGATAATTTGAAAAACTATATTTCTCACTGAATTCTGGAAGTCTAGACCCAGAAGCTGCGATACAATACTTGTTACATATTGTTTAGAATTATACAGTCCGAATGTCACTGTTAAAATTAATGTTACTTTCCTTGTGATGCTCAGTATAGTCTCTATTTGTACAGAAACAGTAATGCAGCAGAAACGATTTCACTTTGGATTTAAACCTTTCTATCGAATTGAACCGTTTATAATGTCATCTGGCAAAGTGTAAAATAATGTACATGTATTGTATGTGAATTGTTTGCAATGAGCTGTTGGTACTGTCATCTGATGAATGATTTCTACGTCGTGTGACATCAGCATTTCCTGAAAATATATTCCTGCCCTTAAGCAAGTCATTTTTGACAGAAGCCACTAACGAAACTAACAAAAGCACAAGCCACTAACAAAAGCACATAACAAGCAGTATAAAGGCTAACTGAAATTGAAAGAATTCTGAACGCGTAGCACAATGAACTTAATTTTGTGTTCAATTCATTTAAATGGACGTTCCATTTAAGGCTTGAATTGAGAGGCCTAAAACTTTTGTTGCCTTAACATCATACACCTTTCATTTTCAATGAAGCACAGAATTGTTTATTTGAAATGGAAAACTGCATTAAAAACGTTTTCTTTTCATTTATTATTAATTTTTTATTTGGAAATCAATTTGAAAATCTGATATTGTACTATTTACGGTTTCTTTATTGCAAAGAATGTTCGTATCATCCGCAAAGTATCATCTGTTTCGAATCGTCGAGGGCATATCGTTTGTATAAAGTAGGAACAGAATAGGGCCTAAAATCGATTCTTGAGGAATTCCACGTGCAATTGGCAAAGAGTCGGAGAGACGCGTACATTTCCATCATTCCAGTAAGGTTCTTCACTCTCTGAGATCGTTGTTTAAGGTAACATAACCAATGTGGAGCAACCACAGGTTTCATATGAAGGTAATTTTGAAAGTTTTTTTTCTTCTCTGATATGATATTATATTCTTCTCTGATATGATCCTGACACCTCCCTGCTGCCAATTTGCTAGCTTAGTTTACTGTAAACTTGTCAACTCCACATGTCAAGAAGTCATATCAAACAAAATCGTATTGGTTCTGAATCAATAATTAATTTATTGGTAGGTTACCCTCCACTTAAGATACATGCAGTTACTCAATATCAAAACCATTCACACCCATGTTGATATTGCTCTTTTATTCTGTTCAGTGTCAGAGTGGCTTTATCTTTACAGTCATCTATACAGTATCATCTTTACAGTATGGATCTAATTTTAAATAGCAGTACTTCCAGTTCTGGAAGGGTGAGTCAAAGTGCATTCATTCCTTAATCTCTTGATTTATTATTATTATAACTATTATTATTATTATTATAACTATTATTATTATTATTACTATTATTATTGTTATTAGTATTATTATTAATAATCTAATTCGCGACTAAAGATGCTGAGGTTGAAAAAAAGTTTGAGTTTCTTTGGCGAGAGCTGCAAGCTTCAAGTCGAAATAAGATTGTTATCGCCTTTTAATTCTTTGACGCAAAGGAGCGTTCTCAAAACAAGTATTTAAGAACAACCACTACACCTCAGCGGAAGAATGATTGAGTATTGAAGTTGTCAGTGTTAACTTGTCTAGGCGAAAAGAAAATCGTTTTCTCTCGTAATTCGGGTGTGATAAATGCTATGCAGCGGTTGCCCGCTAAAGCGGTGTTCACGCAGACTGCAATGCTGCGAACTAGACGCACTACCAACATTTAACTCCAACTTTCAATTGCTTAGCTCTTCGCGCGGCACGTCGACACGAAACCGCTCTTCTTCTGGATCTTCAAATAATACGATCGTGTCGCGTCTCAAGTAGAAAAAGGCAAGGATTCCGCGAAATTGCGACAATATGCAATGATAATACTGGTCGTTCTTGGTGTCTCACGCCCTTCTTAGAACAGTTCAACATTTCTAAGCAGTTCAGTCGTTCCAAAGAGGTTCATACGAAAAATGTATTGCCTTTCTCTCTGGAAGCCCGCGCGCAGTTTTTGCCGAAAACTAGTGGTGCTACACAATGGCACTGACTTTCTCATAGTAAAGTTTTCTAATGTACTTGGTGTGGATTGGCTGGCTTGCCCCATCCTCTTGCCAACTGTTATGTATTGCTGCGCAAAGTATATTTTTTTTACTAGAGCCAGATGGACAGGGACACATTCAACATATATTCAATTTTCAAAAGATAGTATGCATGGTTTAGGCGCTAGTAGTGTTCACGGACGGACATCCAGACAGATGAATGGACAGCTGAACGAACGAACGGTTTTGAGAAACGTGTTCGTTCTCTCGCTGGTTTTGAGAAACGTGAAAGTACTTTTTCGGTGTCAGGGGACCACAAATCTCGAAATCGATTGTCCGCAGCATTATATAACTTTCTATATAGGAGAGAGTTGGGTTAACTGGTAACTGGTTCTATTAACTAGTTCTAAAATTTTATTTACCTGATCTATACACATGAAATTTCACATGCTATTTCGGTGGGGCTTTCTCATCATATTGTGAGAATAAACAATATCATTGTGTTAGCAGTTACTGTCAAATATGTAATGTTTTACACATTTGCAACTGAACCGCTTAACCACTGAACCGGTTAGGACCGGTAAGATTACGTGGACCGGAAATTAAAATAAGCTGTGAATGTAACATTGACTTTTAATAGATTAGTTTAATAAAAAAAGTTATTCCACGTATTGTCATAATAATATAATTTGACTATTATAATAAATATAAATTATATTAATAGTTAATATAAATTGACTATTATAATAAACATAAAAATGGAAAAAACAGCTTAAGGAAGATAGTATTATTCTATATTCACATTCTTCTGTTGCAACAGAAGCTTTTTCATTTGTTACAAAAAACTCTCAGAAGGCATTTTTCTCTTGTAGAATGTGACTTCAACACCCTTTAAAAGTAATTCCTTTACAATAGCCACAAATGTGCAATTAATTTATTACTTGAGCATTTTAAATTCTAGTAATATGAACTCAACCCATTTTTACTTAATGGATCATTGAAAAAACAATTGTATATTGTCAACTAACATATAACCCTGTTTGCTTCGTAACAAGTTTTATTCACACGAGTAACATGAAAGGCCTCAGTTCCCTCGTTTTCGTATTAAGATTTTATGAATAAAACTGCTAATACAAACTTGCCCTATTAAATGCATCTTCATTTAAATTCTCGGTTAGTACATCTGCTTCAACTTCAGATGATTTTTCATAATTGAAAGAAAATAAAAATATCAAGATATTTTTATTTTCTTGTTCATCTTTAACAAAATAATTTTTTGCTGAAAATGTTAGTTTCTTGCATTTACTTTTGGATCCATTATCCAACTGATTGACTATCTGTATTTATTATTATGCACCACACTTCACAGCAAAATTCAAAATTTTCCAAGATCTGAATTTTGTTTCCTTGTTCGAATTTTGTGGGCGTGATCGCTTCGGCCGAAATAATTTGTTTTTTCTAGTCTAACCTGAATTCCAATTAATTGCATTTTCTAGTCTAACCTTCCAAGCTTGTTGACCTACGTACGATTTAGCGAGCGCAAAGCCTCGCCCTTGTTCTTTTCGTTTGTAGAGGTTCCCATGGCTTTTTTTATTGCGTTAGTTCTATTGGTAAACTTATTCGCTTTCCTCTGTATTCTATCTAGATTTTTCCGGTGCGACTTTCTGTATGGATCCCAACATCCCACTCCGTATTCCATGAGAGGGCGAACCAACGAAAGATATGCTAATTCTTTGGCGTTTGCCGAACTTCGCATTACAAAATGCAAGGTCTTCACGTTTTCTTACTACCTGATTTATATGCTTCTCCCACCCTATTTTACTATCTAGATGATTGAATAATGATAATCATCCAATTTCTCTTCTACAACTCCAAGTGTCTTCACAAGTTGACAATTATTCATATTATTTTTCTCAAAATGTCTTCTATGAATTTCTCTTGAATTAAATAAAAAAGTTTTTTTTCGTAATTACCTTGACTGTAATCCCTACCTTTAATTTCATTAAAATATCATTAATTATCATCTATTCCAACAATAATACAATCCTCATAAAATCCTATGGCTATAAAATTATTAATATCTTTACCAGTAGATACACATAGATCACTTTTTGTTGCCAGCTTTCTTCAAAATTTCTGTCAGTTTTATAAACCAACATCTTCCTACTTCAGGCAGACCATAAATACTTTTCTTTATAAAAACCTTTCCCTCTTTAACCTTTAGGAGATTTCATATAAACAATTCCATCTAATTTACCATTTAAATATGCTGTTTCTACATCAATAAAATGAACTTTATACTTCTTCATTTTTGAAAAGGCTAAAAGCATTCTGAAAGATTCTAACTTCATAACAGGATTATAAGAATTATCATGATCTGTACCTAATTTCTATCTCGAACTATCTGCCACTAAATGAGCTTATATTTGCATTCACTGCCAATTATTTTCTTAGAAAATACCCATCTGTTATTTAATATACTCACATTATCAGGTTTCTCAGCTATTTTCCAAGTTTTATATTTTCTATGAGTAAACAATTCGCTGTCTATAGCTTTTTCCATTTTTTCTTCAGAATTCATAGCTTCTTTGTAAGTCTTGAGTATATTTTCACTTGTCATGAGCAGAAGGCTTTGAGCATGCTTTGAGCAGTAGGCAACATGTCTTGAAACAGGCTTTCTTACTAGATCTTCTAAAATGTATAACAACTTTATCTTAAATGAGATTTAAATCCTTAACATTACTTCCCATTATCTTCCTATGACCATTTCTTTCAGAATTTCCTTCTTGTTTTTCTTCATCACTTCTTTCGTATAAACTCCAATCATGAAATATTAGAACATTTTGGTCAATTATTTCTTCAGCTTCCTCAACGTTTCTTTCTTCAATATTTATTCCTTCATTAGTTGATGTTTCTTTATTATTAGAAATTACACACCAATTAAAATTTTCTAAATGGCAATCTTCTTTAAATAATTCTTTCTCATTTTGTATTGTGACATACCAATATGGGGACATGTTTTATTACAGAATATTTGTCGTAAATGGGCGAAATGATTAGGGCAAATAATAGGCAATATGGCGCCTTAGTAACGACGTCGTGGTTGTTGTCAGGATAAACAAACTTTCATCTGACCGTGGAGGTGACGGCGTGAGTAGGAGGAAATATAAGAGATTTGAGGATTGGTTGAAGAAGCGTCGACTGATTATTAAAACGGAAGTTTGGGCATTTGGTCGAAATGAAAGAAAGGCGAGGCATTGTGGGTTTTAAAAGGGGGGATAAAATTCATTCGGTCGCATGTCGTGACGGTGAGCAGTTCGCTCGCGAATAGATTTGTGCATGTTAGGACTTGTAAAAATTTCGGGGGACTACAATACGTGTTCAGACTGAAATATTTTCGTGTGGTAGAGCAAGAATCGGACTTAAGGGACATATTCGTTGAATTTGTGAATGCTTAATGGAATTTTTTCGCAGTGAACTCTAATAATTCTTGAACTTATAAATATATGCGGTTCACAAACGATACCGGGCTTTGCATATTTTCTTGCTATAAACGGAAGATAGAACTGAGAGATTTGTTTTGCTGTGTAATCATAAAAGCACTGGATATTTATACGGTGAGAACGGACATCAGACATAATATAGTGGAGCTGGAACAAATGTTTGAGTGGTGCGAAGCGGTGAATCGGCGGTGTTCGTTTTTAAAGAAGAGAAGAGAATTCGTGGTAATTGGATTTCGGGACTTCGGAGCTTCAAAAAAAAAAGAAGAGAAGCGTTTTTTCGAGGTAGCATCAATCAAGAATCGCCGTATAAGGTTCGAACCAGGTCATGACTAAGAAAGTTTCTCAATGTAAATGTTTTACATTTTCATTTGCTGCATTTGATAGGAAATAAACATTAAGTTTCTCTTGAAAGAAAGTTTTCAATTTCATTTCTTGAAAGAAAGCCAATTCAAGCAAATAAGTAGCTATCAAATAATCTCTGTTTTCAGATTCCTCGCCATTCTGTATAGATGGCAGATCGGGTTATCGGCTATTAATAGATAATAGCGATTATTTCTGACGTGACCCATCGACCCAGCTAGCGGGATAATATTCGGTTTTTATCAGAGTAATAATAGTTAAAATATTATCGTAACCTTTTTCCTGGCGCCCATGTTATTAGAAATTTGGAAACGGGTTACGACGAATCGCCCAATACTTGTAGCAGTTAGGGCTATGTTTCAGTATCATCATCTCATATTACATCTCTACTTTCATAAATTCTTTTATCTTCTACATCAAGGAGACAATAGGCTTTTCTATTTTTCGAGTAACCAACAAATATAGCTTGTTGCCATATACAATAACATTCTGTTTGCTCTTTCAGCAATCCCGTTGCTTCCAGGAGTGTGTTGTGGTTCTCTCACTTTTTATTCCCTTTCCTTTATTATACTCCATAAATAAACTGTTAGTTTATTTATAAATTGGAGCCTATTATTTGAATGTATGTATTTTACCTTTTTCTCTGTTTCTCTTCCACGCTTTTCAACAAATTGTTTCAATTTTTTTTCCAGCTTCATTTTTATGTTTTGAAAATTCTACAAAGTATCTTCTACTGAATTCGTCCACAGTCACCTTCCTCCAAGTGATTCTACAGGCATTGGACCACGTAAGTCAACATAAATTCTTTCAAGCATTTGGACAGTTCTTTATATATTCACTTTATTAAATGGCAATCTTGACATTTTCCCTTTTATAGAAGATTCACAATCATTATGGTATTTTTCTATTTTAAATTTAGGAAACCATTTACTAAATATCACTGACCTTTAAATTTCCCCAATATGTTTATTCAAACTTCAGATCTTGGAATATTAATGAATTCTTTGAGTATTAACTCAACTAAAAACTTGTTGAACATTCACTTTAATTACATATTCATCATTTTCAAATTTTCCTTCTGCTAATTACTCTCTAAATACCTTCTAGTAATTTTCCAGTATCTTTTTCAAATATTCTGTCCCTATTTTCATTTAAAACAACTTTCTTCAATTTTCACTAATCCAAGTATGACATTATTATTATTATTATTTTATTATTATTAGTGTAGTGGTAGTAGTGGTAGTAGTGAGTGGTGTAGTGTAGTAGTGATGGTGGTAGTGGTAGGTAGTGGATGTAGGGTGAGGTGCAGGTGCAGCAGTGAGCGAGCGCGTGGCAGCAGCGTGCTGGCTGGCCGAGTGGTGCGCGTGGTAGGGTGGCGGCGGTGAGTGGCGTGCGGCGGTGAGCGGCAGCGTGGCGCGGGCAGGTGCGCAGCGGTGGCGTGGCAGCGCTGGTGGCAGGCAGGCAGGCGGCAGCGTGGCAGCGAGCAGCGCGTGGCAGCGTGGCAGCAGCGCGTGGCGCGGCGGTGGCGCAGGCGGTGAGCAGGCGGTGGTGGCTGGCAGCGTGGCTGGTGTGGTGCGTGTGCGTGGCGCGTGGTGCAGTGCAGCAGTGGCGGTGGTGGTGGGTGGTGCGGTGCAGCGGTGGTGGCGGAGTGGCAGCGGTAGGCGGGCGGCAGGCGGTGGCAGCGAGCAGCGTAGCGGTAGCGGGGCAGCGTGCGGGAGCAGCGGCGCGTGGCGGTGAGCGGGCGTGCGCGCGTGGCAGCAGTGCGTGGTAGTAGTGTAGTAGTAGAGTAGGTAGAGTAGTAGTAGTAGTAGTAGTAGTAGTAGTAGTAGTAGTAGTAGTAATAGTAGTAATAGTAGTAATAGTAGTAGTATATAACGTACCCTTTCCCTCAGATAAAGTGGCCGGCAAAATTCTATCTTCCATACCGCCTGAAAACTTGGACACCCCTCGGCCTGGGTGAGGGCAGGGGGAGAGACGCGTTGACCAATCACTAGCAGGTAGAACCACAGTTGTCTGTGATTGGTGCAACATCCCAAGGGGTGGAAAGGACGGTGCCTTAGAGGGAGGGGACTAGTTTGTTTATGTACGAGGCGGAAATAATCCCTACCGATGGAGACATTTTCCCTGCACGTTCGCCACGACGAAAAAATATTTCTCAGCGGCGGTTTCCGTCCAGAATTATTGTCAATTGACCCGTAAATATTTAGCATTTTAGCAGCAATTGATCTAACGTTTAGCAATCGATTTGTAACTCCAGTCGAAGTGCAATTTTCAGATGCTCATTCCAGGCACAGTTTGCGGACCCTCCCCGGTCGTTCTAACGCATATTTCGAATATGTTTGTAAAATTATAAATTGTTGAAAATTGTTAATTCACAATTTTCGGCTTTTGGGCATCGGGAGACCCTCCCCCACACAAGCATACTGAAAAAAACAGTTCTCCAATGTGCGCTTTGTTGCTCGCTTAAAAAACACATAGCTTATAAACAAATTCTGTGGCCAATTAAATTACGCTAAATCCGTCTTTTTATGGCGAGTATGAATATAACTTTTATTTTGTTTTTATATTCTCTTTTAAATGCAGCAATTTGCAAGTCGATATATTTATCAAATAAAGAGAAAACTGATTATATACAAATTATTTTTGAATGTGCATTACGTCGAAATGAGTGTTTCTACTTTTCTATCACAGGGATGTTGAGCAACCGAATAGCTGTATGATTAATTTTTTCAAAGGGTACTTTTAAAACCGTGAGTTAGAAACTATATGTTTCTCTTATTTACCATTTTTAAAATCAAAGATTACTGTGTAATCACAATATTTACATAAGTATAGAAATTTCTAAATGAACCTATATAAATTTTAAGTTAATATTTTCAATTCAATTTATCATTCAGTAAGTCAGGATCATCTTTCTAAACCTGTTAATTTGATGGTTTCATTGTATAATATTCAAATCAGAGCAAAAAGCATCATGTGCTAAATCTACGCATTGTTAATACATATTTTTAAACAACATTAATATATTTAACATACATTGAAAACGTTTTTTTAGATTGGCGAACGTTTCAATGAAATTTCATGAATTCCTAAATGCTTGAAAATAAATACTTGTAAAATTAAATTATTGTAGCGTGTAAAAATATAACAAACTCACGTACTTGGTAAAACGAGTTGATACTACTAAAAGAAAGCAAAACAGATGTTATAACAATTCAGAGAGATTGACCGTTTGTTTACAGTTTAGTTAATATCATTGCTCTAGCATTTCCCAGTGAAAATACATAGAACGAACTTGGTGGTCAAGTGATATGACCTTCCCAACACAGACTACATTTCAGTATCGTCAGAGTTCGAAGGTAGTTTGTTGGCCGCTACTCTCCATTCTACGAATATCAAAACCTTGAATTTTGCAAGTAGCGGTTTATTAAACGGAAACGTGCCATTCAAGGTATCTAATGTGCGATCTTTGAAAACTATCCCTAAGGGATAGTTTTGTGTATGTTTAATGTATTATATACATTATAAACTCTAATACATAAACAATTATATATAACATTATAAACTATCCTTAAGAAAAATATCAAATAAACAATGTTAAAAGTCACCAGCTTAACATTGCCTTTACTATTTAAATGTTTTCAACATCCCCAGAACCTACAGAAAACCTGTGTTTTTACAGGTTATTATAAAACCAATTCAATAAATGTAAGCATTTATTCACGTTATTATTTTTAAAACACTCAAATATCTACGATGTTATTTGATTCATGTCTTTATCGAAGATCTGAGATTAAAAAACTGATAAGAAGAGAATATTAAAGTAATTGAGAGTGATTGATGAAGTTGAATAATCAAATGAAAAACAATGTTTCTTGCTTCACATAATGCTATCTTGTTTAACAGATATGTAATTACATGTCACACCTATATTTAAACATCCGAACTAATGAAAATTTTCAAAATTAAAATCATCAATAAAACGTTGATTCATCAGCAAGGATTATATTATTAAATACTTTTTAGATTCATGTGCTCCTGTGTGAATAACGTAGTAAACATATCATGATTCTCTAATTATTAATAAAACTTTAATACAAAAATTTAAAAACCAATTGAATATTGTAATATAATGTTACCATTTGAATATCATAGAAAGTAAGACGCAATTTGTCAAAATTCATGTGAACTATAATTTTTGTTTAAATTTGACTCCTTATCCTGCGAAAGATGTGACAGTACTACTGCCATGGGTTTAATTAATTAGTTTGCTGTACGCAAATTATTATTATTTTTGGTTTTAAAGAAGCATGGATATACTGAGTATCGGGGAAGGAAACGTCAAAACTTTGAAAAAAAAAGCTGTTTAGACAATTTTAATCTTATTTTGTCTAATAAACTACATGTATATTCTGAATGGCTGAGCTGCAATAAACACGCAAATGTTGGTTTCTACGCACAAATTTGCATTCTAGAATCATATAAACAGACCAGAAACATGTAACATGTTTATTATTAACAATATAATTTAATATATTAGTTCAGAAAGAAAAATTTACCGAGAAATAAAAAAGCAGCCGAACTGTGAAAATTGGGTGCGTTTTATTTCTTTTTTGGTTAATTTTTCTTTCTGATCAAATGTATTAATTTATTTTGTTAATGATAAACAATTTAGATATTAATGAAGTGTTTATATGCTTCTAAAACGCAAATAGTTGGCTAGAAAACATATATCCAAACCAACGTTTGAATGATTATTGCTGCTGAGCCATTTGGAACATCCGTGTAGTTTATTAGACAAAATATGCTTAAAATTGTCTTAACAGCTTTTTTTCGAAGATTCGACATTTCCTCCCCTAATATTTTGTATATATAGGGCTTGATTTTTGTTGTTACGCGACGGAACGGCGTTCTGGTTCTTTGGAAATAATTATTAAATTATATTATATATAAATGATTATTGCTATTATATTAATAACTACTTTGAGGCGCGTTTCGGGGCCTAAGATTTTAAAAATAAAGCATTGGATATATGTATCATAATAACTCTTATGACGACACTGTTCTCAGTTACGTCAAGTTTTAATTTAGAGAATCAAAGTGAATGGTCTAAGTTTACTCACCTAAATAAAGTTTATCTTACTATACATAATATTTAGAAAGTGTTTTATGTTCAAAACAAGTGTTGCTTCAACAGCATGTATTTTTACGTGTTATTCTTAATTCAATATTCAATACGGCCTATGTGAACCTGCAAAAAAGAAACAAAAAATACACCTATTGCACTGAAAATATTTTCTACTCGCCGGGATTCGAACCCGGGTCTTTAAAGTTAACTCGCCTGACACGGTTCCCCCTGCACCACCAAATACCCGACAAAACTACCTTCTTTCCGATGCGTAAAGAAAGTGAAGCATTTGTATCTGCAGTTTTAAAAAACCAGAGTGTTTAATTTACCTTAATACAAGATCTATTTTTAAAAAGAGACTTTATTAAACAAAAATCTCGCGTTAATATTGTTTTTCGACAATGTTAATAAGATCAGTCGGGGTTAATATTAAACAGTAGAAAATTGGGGCTAATGTAATACACTTTAAGAGTTGTTACTTATTTATGTCCAAAATTAACAAGAAAAGGACAAATGATAGGAAATATATTCTATTATAATGACCATATAGCAAGGACTCAGAATGTTACAATATTTGGGAGGAAAAAAATCAAAACTAAAATGCCTAATTTTTCCAGTCAAAAACTATACCGCCGTGATATAAAACTTTTGATGTTACTTCGTTATTTTGTATGACACGAAATTTTTAAAAATGGGTGATTATTAAGAAAGAATTAATATTTTTTCTGCGTTAAAATAATGCAATAATATTAATCGTGTCATGATATATATATATATATATATATATATATATATATATATATATATATTGTGACTGTACTTACCTCAATTTTCCCATTTGGGAATCCACCATCAAATGAGGCACTGATCACACATTAAATTTTGATAGCATAACTGCTGTTTCTGAAATTGATGAAGGGACAAGGGATTCCTTTAGGGGGAGCGCCTTTATGAGGAGGATGTTGGCTGTGATTTTCAATGCATTCTCTACCATCATACCGTTCATTAATCACTAGTTTGCCATTTTCTTTAATCACATATTTATTCATCAAAGAAAACTCAATCTAAAGAGAACCTGATAATTACATGCATGATTTGCAGTCTTAAATGATTTTTTTAAAACAAATCTTTACTAATTAGCTCTGTAATTATGATTGCAATCATTATGAATATTGTATGTGTATCACCTCTGCTTGTTCCCCTACCTACGTACTGATTCATTACTTCGTCCTATCCCATTAATGCACTCCCTGGCCAACGTGGCTGTGCTGAATTCACTGAAGTTACATAGTCATGAAATGTTCGTCTACTCAACCTGGATTTCCCGCCCTCTTGGTGCCGGAACACAGCTGCTGTTGTTCAAGGCCTTCACGCCACGGCGTGGCGTGAGGCCCCCTCTCGCGTTGCCGCTGGCTGGTTTTCGTGGTCGTCGCTCCGATTCCGGTGTTTTATTGTCCGATCACACGCCTTCGACGTTATTGTGCGAGCTCAGTCTTCTTACGATCACGCGTTTTCTTAACATCATCCGTCTATCGCTCTGTCCATGGCCGATGGCCCACGCACTCGCTCACCACGTGTTTTCGTTTGCACTCGATTGTTTATCACTCGTAAGCGTTTATGTTACAATTCCTTCGAGCTAATTTTACTATCCACTGTCTTTAGTTATCGTTCACTTCCTTGTCAACACTTCTCCCCATCTAGATTCCCCGATGCTCACCGATTACACGTCCGTAATTCATGCACCTCACCTCGCCCGTGCGCCATCTCAACTCGCCCTGCCGTCTCTTTGTTCTGCCTCGCGTCTCTTCTCGCCCCGCGCGACTCGTTCCCCGGACTCGTTCGTGACTCTCCTGTCCTTCTGCGTGCCCGATTCAAATTGGCATCGTTTTTACAACTGAATGGTGGCATGACCATTAGGTCATATATATATATATATATATATATATATATATATATATATATACAGCCTCAAATTTGTGGGGCTAATATGATACAACTTAAGAGGCTAATGTGATACGGGTGTCGGGGCTATTTTGATACGCTAAAAATTAACATGCAAACAACTGGAAGGGATTTTTTGTTTAATATTACATCACACGCGCTAAAATTCCGATTTGATGTTGATAAACTATCCAAGTACTTATCTGAGAAGGAAAGAGCAGGCGACAATTCATAATAATTTCCTCGTTCTCCTTCCTAGTACATGGTGATTCACTTACGATTATCAATTGGCGGGAGCTTCTACTGTTTCAGTGCAGTTACTGATTTTTCACTAGAATCACAAGGAACCAGGCCTACAATAGAAGCTAACACCATCCCTTCAACTCCAGATGTCAACTGTTCTCCTCCATTACTTTTGAGATAATACTGTTGGAAAAAAATTAAAAAAAAAAAGTAGCCATCCAAAGAACAAGGAAGCGGTTAGACCCAATAGCAGCAATCATTACTAGTGATGAGTGGATCATTACTAGGAAAGAGTGGAGTGTTTAATTTACATTAATTTAATATCTATTTTTAAAAAGAGATTTCATGAAACAAAAATCTCTAGCGTTAATATTGGTTTTCGACAATGTTAATAGGTATTTGTTTGAAATTTTCGAAAATTCAGATCGTTCACCCAAAATTGAACGTACGCCTTCTTTAAACATCTTGTGCTTCGAGGAATAGATATACAGAAAAATTGGAGCTCTTTTTGAGAAAAGTTTGTAAATATGATGGGGTTTGGTGTAAAGTACCTTCAAAATTAAAAAGATTCGTTTCAAATTCGAAGATTCGTAATATAAGCCAGATCATTCGAGGAATATCCATTTTGGTGAAAATCATGTTTAATTTAGGCTCTAGAATTACTCACACGAAGACGGATTGATAAAGAGGTTTTTTGGAAAATCGCTTTTTCGGGTTCAAAAAACAAGCGTTTTGACAGCCTTGTGTATAGAAAATAAAAGAACAATATCAACAATCCACTTTTTTCGAACTAGCTACTTACAAATCGTGTTTTCTGTGAAAATTTCGACACTTCCTCCTATAGCATTACGTAACTCTCTTTACACGTGGAGGTATACCACAGAAACTCTTATAACTCTTGTCTCTCACAATAATGATTTTAAACTGTCATGTATCACAGATTTGACTAAAAAGAACGTGCGGCGATTAGATGCTTGTGTTAACTACAGACGGACAAACAGACGTTTTGTCGTAAATAGATTTTTTAGTAACAAGGACCCACAAAACATGGATTCTGTCTACAAACGTATAGAAGTAATTCACATATAGTGAATCAAATTTATCAAATTTTGTCGTGACTAGTGATCGGAATTTAGATGTTTTTGTCGAAAATTCGCCGTCTCCCGGTGCACGATTACAATACTTTTTCTTCTTACGTTATAATTACCAGAAAGGAAGAAAAAATTGTTTCTATTGAACGAAAATTTTCAATCAATTCCAAAGGTGAAATAGTCAGTAAATATTAAATTGAGATTTATTAACAATATGAAATGAAATACAATAAGAAAGGAACCTTCTGTTCTTTACTTGGTATTTTTAACAAATCTATAAGAAAAACATAATAAAGGCATTATTTAACAACATTCGATTATTATTGTTGAAAATCTTTGAGGAAACTGTTAATGCCGGATCCTGGTAACGAAGACAGGGTTAAGTAATGTTGTGAAATGTAGAAAAAAATCCTTTAACTCGTGTTGCCAGAAACCAATGTTTTGTGGGTCGTTGATTCCGAAAAATCGAATGCGGGCAAAATCCTGTATGTTCGTTCTGTAGATGTGTCTGTTCTAGTGTCTGTCTCACTTCGTTCATAGTCAGCGCGAATCTGCACCTGCTATTTCTCGCACTCTCTTCCCGATCGTGCTGATGCGTTCGCCCTTGGGCAACAATGCCTCAAGTCACTACACTTGTCTACGACGGACGTACCTACTAACACTTGCGTCCCCGTTACACTGCACATTGCACCGTCGTCTTAGGTGCACTGTCACACGCTACACTTGTCACCCTTTTCGCACCTGTGCCTTAACCTAAACAATCTTCCTTTCTTGCTTATATTTACTTACAAACTAACTCGAACTTTAAATTCCATTCTTTATTCTGTCATTATGACATTATACACCTTGTCTCTTATATAACTTTATATTTTACCAATTTTGTACCCCTACTTCCTGTTCCTCGTTTGATAGTACTACATTATTGTTTTCTAACACTTTTGTCACCGTGTACGGACCGTCATAGATGGGATGGAACTTCCGAAACACATTCTGATCGGACGAGGACGAATGAGGCGATCGGACTAACACTTGGTCCCCTACACAAAACGCCCCCCGATAGAATTGCCCTTGAGCCCTTTTACGTCTATTTGCCGACTTCCGCAGTTGGTCGTACACAATTCTGTGACCCGCCGTCACCGTCCTCAAGCCGCTAACTTCAGGTGGTATTTGTATTTTATCGAACGGCCTCGTCTTTTTGACACCGAAGTGAGCTTCCCACGGCGTTACATTAGCGCTCGAGTGTGGAAAAGCGTTCAATACCTCGTTGAGCACCGGCACGGCCTCGAACCACGCTCTATGATTTTCAGCTACGTACACCCGAAACAACCACGACAGCTCCCTCATCACTCGTTCGCTGGGATTACTTTGCGGGTGACGTACTGCCGTAAAATGAATGGAAATCACCCATGTTTCCATTTCCTTTCTCCACTTGTCACTGGTAATATGCGTTCCTCAGTCGCTCAATATCCTTGTAAGTTTTCCACACATTTCAATGAAGCGTTTCACTTGCCGGACGTAGCTGGTTGCGTTGGTCTTTTCTATCGTGAATATTTGCACGAATTTAGAAAAAACATCTAATATTACTAACAAATGCTGATTGCCGAACTTGATCTTTGGTAACGGACCGTACAGATCTACCGCGTACAATTCCCGGGGCCCTCGTGGTAAAATGGGTTGCCATTCCCTTCATAACGTCTGTTCGGCTGCTTTGTTCTCTGACACACATCACAGGAACTCGCTAGCTGCCGCACCTCTCTCCCCATGTTTGGCCAATAGCAATATTCCGATAATATTTGGGCGATCTTCCCTCCTCCAAAATGTCCGTAATGTTCATGCGTAGAAATTGCCAACTCCATCCGATTTTCCTCCGGAATCCATATGCTAAATTTCTCTTCCGGGCCGTTGATTCTTCTCTAGTATGCCTTCCTAGATCTTCCAGTTGTTTACGTTCTTGTCTTTGTCCTTTCGGATTAGGCTCTCATCATAAGGCTGATCGGTAACCAACTTCATCACCTCTCGTAAAAAACAGTCGCGTTGTTGCATCACGATCACCGCCCTCGTTGTCCACTGTGGGTTTATTTCCCGCACCCGAATGGCTGCCACTATATCCTCAGACGCCTCTTTCTCTTTTACCTTTATCCTTGACAAATAATCTAGAAGCAGGTTCTTCCGGTCTTCGCAATACTCGATTTCAAATTGAAATTGCTGCAGCCCTTGTGGCTGGAGTGCCCTTGTTGCCCTTGTGGCAAGCGTAGCAACTTATCGTTGTGGGTGTGGCTTCTCATGAGAAACGTCAACGCTTTGTGGTCCATAATAATCGTTAATGGACGCCCTACTAACAACGTCCTAAATTTTCGGGTTGCCCAAATAATAGCAAGTGCTTCAAGTTCCGTAACTCCGAAATTGCATTGACCTCCTTTCAATGTACGGCTATCTAAAGCGACAATCTGCAGTTCTACGCATTCGCCCAGTGGAAACAATACCGCTCCCAATGCGAATCCACTACTATCCGTCTGCAAATACATACGGCGACGAAAATCAGAATACCTTACTACATGCGTGCGTTCGAAGGCCTCCACTAGCTGCCTGAATGCTTCTTGGTATTGTTGAGTCCACTGCCACCTGCTCCCTTTCTTCAACAGGTGCAATAACGGCACTACCTTCTTCGTATAGTTTTTGACGAAGCGCGCATAGTAATTACATATCCCGAAAAGTCGGCGAAATCCTCGTACATTCTTGGGTGGCGGTAAGTTCCGAATCAACTCTCTTTTACTTTCCTGCATCTTCATGCCTGTGCTCGAAATTTCATGCCCCATAAACTTGACTTTTCGACGACAAAACTCGCACTTCTCCAAATTCAATTTCAAATTATACCTTTTGAAAACGTTAAATAGCCTTCTTAAATTCTCTAGGTGGGATCCTAAATCAGGCGAGAACAACATAATATCATCGATGTACATCACCATGGTGTTCTTCAAATCCGTCGGAATGACGTCATCTAGATATCTTATCAACGCCGCTCCTGAATTCTTCTATCCGAATGGCAATCGCGTAAACGAATACACAGTTCCTTCAGATTTGAAGCTGATGTACTGTTGACATCGAGCTTCTACTTCAATCCGCCAATATGCGAATGAAAAATCTAACCCACTGAATACTGTTGTTCCGCCTAACTTGATGACCATCTCATTAACAGTAGGTGACGTTTCGTATCGCGGAATTGTGACTGCATTCAACTTTCTCGCGTCAAGACAAATGCGAATGCTCCCGTTATTTTTTATCACTACAACTAATGGACTAACATACGGGGTTATTGCCCTTTTAATAACTCCCTTTTTCTCCATCTCCTTTATTAATTGGCGCACTTGTGCATGATACACTATTGTTTAGGTGTTTCCGAGTGCAACGGCATCAGTTGACCTTCCGCGTTCTCTAGACGAATCGCTATTTCGTCGATCCAATTTCGCGTGACGTAGTGAAAAATTTTTTCGGTCGGTCTTTCTTCGATGATGGCGGCTGGTAAATCGCGCACGTGAAACTGATGAAGCACGTGTGCCTTTCGATCGTTTATATACCGCTTTCGTTCACGTTATACGCCACGAACACCTCAAAATCTTTCACGATCGTCGGCGAAGCATCGGACGTCACGTACTCCCCAAAAGCTGTGGGTCTTTCAAACTCCGAGGGGAGGACCGATGGACTCACCGTGGTCGAAACGCAGAGTGAATGACGTGTTGACGCGCACTCTATTCGTGTGCGGGTCCGCCACCAAATCGAAAAAGTGCTTCTCACTCGAAAAGTCCTCGGGAAACTGTTTGCGTAGGATGTTCGATATATGATGATTCATGTCTTCTAAGGTATACGACCCCGAAGGGACGGACAGCACATAGCTTGATGCTTCACCGTCCTCTGTCGCGTCATCTTCGTAGTGGAGTTGGCTCCGTTCAACCACGTTGCGAATGTTATGAGCAGTGCCAAGATGCGAGCTCGTAAACGTCGCCCGAGAGGTCGAGACCCGATGTGACTTTCACAGAGATCTCCGGATCCTTCCCGAAGTGAACGTGCGTATGACTCGACCATCTCAGGGAAAATGAGAACGTCCGGTGTTTAATCTTCCTTTTTCTTCTTCTCCTTCTTCCATTCGTGAAAAAGAAATTGCAGACATTACTTGGCGCAATTGCTCGCGTTGTATTTTTGAACTTGACGCGTGTTGTACGTCACGCGGATCCCGCGCGCGTATCGAAGAAATTCGGGAGGGGGTGGAAGGCCAAACGAAAATAAAGAAAGGAAATAAAGAACGGAAGGAATAAAGGAAGGAAATAACGAACCGTTCGACCTCGCTTCACGTAAGCGAAGAAATTAGTAGTCGAGTCTGACGACGCCGCACTCACGCGCCGCCTTCGGTGTTTTGGGCAGCACGTCTCCCGTAAACACGTCTAGAAAATGAATGTTCAGGGCTTTCGCAAAAGTGTCATTTCCTCGTGCGTGAGCGCTCGACGCGGTACTCCACTCATTCGTTTTTTGAAGTCCTCCTCTTCGTCCCCCTCTTCGTCGCTCGAAGTATTTTCGGGGCCCTTAGCAACACGCCCGATCTCTTTTTGGTCTCTTCCATGACTTTGTTATGACGCACCATTTCCGCTAGTTCTTGGTTTCTGTTTTTGGCGTTTTTCACAGCGTTCACGATAGCGGAAGCGACGCATACCGAGCGCGCCCAGTCCGCTTAGGATTGCGGGGATTAAGGAAAGGAGGGCAGGAAGAAACCGGCCTCTTTTACTCTTCCTTCCACCACACAAAGTTCTCGTAATCCCCCTTCGCAGGCCACTCCCCTGTAGACGACTACGATGATTCTTCTTCTTCTTACAGGGACCGCCGACGCATCGACCTCGCAAAACAAATCCGCGACACATCGCGACGGTCAGTGCGCCCGGAGAATCGCCGTCGTCGTCAACGATCACAGCTCGTATTTCTCTCGCCCCCCTTTCGTGCGCCTCTCCGCCGTCTTCTCTCTCTTCGTAACTCTTCGTTGGATTGTCTATCACACTCTCTCGTCGTTGACGTTGTACACACGGCGCGAACCATGACAGTACTAATACACGAGAGCAAGTGGCGAAATATACACACAAAGAGGCCGCCTTTAAATACCATCATAGATTCCACTTTATCAACTATTCGCTTTTTATTGGATTGTTTTTGGTTTTCAAATTCTCCAAAGACCCGCGATCTATTCGTTTTTCGATACATACGTAGTGTGTTCGGTTTTCAATTTCTCCAGATAGGTTTTTAAATTCTCAAAAGATAGGCGAACTCGTGTCAGTGTGTCATCCAGCGTGAAAATTGTAATTACCCGACGAACCGAGTTGCGGTAAAATCTCCAAAAACCCCGGACGGAATTTTCTTTTCGTCCGCGCTTATAGCTGATTGTAATTCGCTCTTCACAAAAGCCTTCAAATATCGATCGCGTGTACCCAAACGATCCGTATCGTCTTTTCCTGTGTGGAAAAGACTCGTCACTTCCGATACCCTCCTATCGAGTTCGCTGCGTAATAATTTCTCAACGAGCGCGACGCGCTTCGTGGTTGTTTGTAATTTGCTTCTCACAAAACCCTTCAAAGATCGTTCGTTGTAGCGAAACGAGCCGTCACGTCTTTTCCTATTTCATTTTTTACTTGACGTGTGTAGTTTTTCACGAATCTATCAAAATCATCACGACGAAAAATCGATCCAACCGATCGTGTCTTGCGACGGCATCGTCCATGCGTCGTCGCTTCAGCGCGCTCCAACGCGCTGGAGTGCAGTGACCGGATATTATCTATCGTGACGACTGTACTAACACTATTGTTGTATTCATGCAGTTATTTATAGTAGTGTGTGTGTGCGTGTATGTGTGGAAAAACGCAAACATCTTGTTTTGTCATGACAAACAAAATATTACGGTAGACCTTTTAAAAAGCGCTTAATGGCGCTCTCATTTGAACGTGTTTTGTGAGTGCACTCTAGTGACGCAAACGGAAAGTTGTTGCGGCGCACGCATCCAAGAGCGCCGCATGCGCGCGCTCTTATAGCAAGCCATTGAACTTAAGTGCCCTCTAGTAGCGAAAACAGAAAGTTGTTGTCGTGGCGCGCGCAATTCATTCGTGCTCGCTCGCGCGCTGCGCCCCGGATGTTGTTGATAGCGCACGCGCTGCGCGCGGCGCTAATGATCACGACAGGATGTTGCGGTAGAGATTATATGCAGCGCGCGCCCTACGCTCGGCGCCGGTTGCTCAGTCTGCTTTTTTTAGTTAAAGGACAAGACGTGTATGTTTTGAAAATGAATCCATTGAATCTCTTGGACTTCCGGAATTTCAGTGACTTTTCAGTGATTTCTTGGACTTTCGCATTATTCGTTTCGTTTACGCCCAGGTACGAAAGATGCGGTATTTCTATTAGGAAGTTTTCTCTTCACAGACGTTGAATTTCAGGTTAAAATCTGAAAAAAGAAAAAAGATAAGTACAAATTTTTATAAATTAATATTTTTAAACATTTTAAGTGAAGTTATTTTCTCGTCGGTAGGAAGACGGCAAATGTGCGTTGCAGCGTGGCTACATAAGATTTGCGTTCGTATTTTGCGCTGTCGATTAATGCGATGTCAGTTATTTAAAAAAAAGACCTTTCGGCAAATTTTCAAATTTAATGTGATTATGTTCAGACTCAACTTTTTGTTCAAGTTCTGTCCATGGGCTGCAAAAAAATTACAAATTATTAATTTTCCATATGTCATTTTTCTTTGATGATTTTAACATTTATAACATTGATTTATAACATTTTTTTCACTTACTTTTGTGCCTTCAGTTTTTTGTATACGAAGACTATGCACGACGGTTTTCCATTGACGAGTTCCCGGTATTTTAATAAAGAAGACGCCCAAGCAGTAGCTAATTATTATTCAACGGTAAGATTTTCGTCATAAGTCGTTTTTCGTGACGATTCATTGTTGATCGATTTTTTTAAAACGTTTAACATTATTGTGACATACCAATATGGGGACATGTGATTGACATGGGGACATGTTTATTACAGAATATTTGTCGTAAATGGGCGAAATGGTTGGGGCAAATAATAGGCAATATGGCGCCTTAGTAACGACGTCGTGGTTGTTAGGATAAACAAACATTCATCTGACCGTGAGGTGACGGCGTGAGTAGGAGGAAATATAAGAGATATGGGGATTGATTGAAGAAGCTTGACATTTTGTCGAAATAAAAGAAAGGCGAGGCGTTGTGCGTTTTAAAAGGGAGGATAAAATTCATTCGGTCGCATGTCGTGACGGTGAGCAGTTCGCTCGCGAATAAATTAATTTGTGCATGTTAGAACTTCAGTCCGCGTCAGGGACCATGATCATTTTTCGGGTGTCTTTCGCGGCGCGGCGACGTGTAACGTGTAACGTAAATCGTGTAACGTTTAACGGCCGAATCACAGCCCCGTTGTCATGCACAACGGGAGCGGTTACGATTGGCATTTTCTCCTTCAGGCCTGGGGCGAAAAGAACAATATGAACAACGGGCTGCTGGTGGTTCCGCATAATCACGAGAGATTCGTGGCGATTTCCGAAAAAATCGGGAAAGTGAAACTGCGATTTAAAAATCCGACTGATATTTTTAAGTGCATCGCTCGACTCCTTAAGTCGATCGCTCGATTTGACCGAAATTCACCCGTGTGGCTTTTCCCGACGGGTGTTCCCCTACGTGTCCAAATTGGGCGAAACGAGGTTACCGCCACCCGAGGCCTTTTTCAGTCGCCTCACAGACACACCCGATTCGGACTCCGAGTGCGCGCTCGAATAGTTCGTGTGGAACGCGTTCTCCGTTGAAAATTTGGGTGGGTACACCGATTTGTATTTGAAAATCGACGTCCTGCTAGAAACAGACATTTTGGAAATATTTCGAAATTAGTGTTTGAAGGTGTACAGGCTCGATCCTCTGTTTTACTACACCGCTCCCGGGCTTTCGTGGGACGCCATGTTGAAAACCACTAGCGTTCGACTAGAGCTACTCACGGACGTCGACATCCGGGGAGGACTCGTGGAAGTGATCGGTCGGCACGCCTAAGCCAATCACCCCTTTGTGGGTGAACGCTTTCGGCCAAGTGATAAGGAATCTTATCTCGCCTACGTCGACGCGAATAACTTGTACGGAATTTCGAAGTCACATCCGCTTCCGGTGGGCGAAACGAATAATAATAAACGAATGCAGGCTACATCTTGTACATTAAATATACCTTTTTTTGAATTACAGATGCATCTCCTACTGCTGTATGAGTTATAACAAAACCAGTGGACGAGGTATTTGTTCCTAACCTCGTATCATGTTCGGGTGAGAGCACAAATATTTTCTAATTGTGAGGCGAGGATTACGAGGCGATGGACAAACCCCGTTCACAGGTACTATTTGATGTCCTCCAGCAGAAGATGGATCTATAATGCCAAAGAAGATTGTATAATTACACATAACATGATACGAAGCGAGGGGCAAACACCCCGTTCACAGGTTTTGTTCTAACTCATCCAGCAGTAGGAGATGCATCTGTAATGGAAAAGAAAATATATATGACGTACAAGATGTAGCCTGCAATCGTTTGTAACAAATAGTATATGTTTGTACCCTCACCAAAATATGACTTGAGGCGAGGGATTAACACCGCGTTCACAGGTTCTGTTCGATGTCCTCCAGCAGAAAGAGATGGATCTGTAATGCCAAAGATTGTATAGTTGAAGTACAAGATGAAGGTTAAATGCATTTATCACAATTAGGAAATGTTTAGGCCTTCACAAGAACATGAGACGAGGCAAGGAATAATCCGCCCTTCAACAAGTTCTGTTCGAACACTTCCACCAGGAAGAGGTTGAACTGTAATTTAAAAGACGGAATATTAGACATATAAGATGTAGCCTGAATTCCTTTATCACAATTAAAAACGTCTGTGCTCTCATGTGCCATGAAGATACAGAGCGGGGAACAAATACGACGTCCACTGGTTTCCAACACCTCCAGCAGTATGAGATGTATTTGAAATGGAAAGGAAGGTATATTTTATGAACAAGATGTAGCCTGCATTCGTTTATACCGAATTTATACCGAATTTATATTCGAATAACAGGTTTCGTTATTCGTTTATAATAGGATATGTTTGTGCCGTCACAAAACATGATACGAGGCGAGGGCAAACTCCTCGTTCACTGGTTCTGTTCGATGTCCTCTAGCAGAAGGAGATGGATCTGTAATGCCAAAGAAGATTGTATAATTGACGTACAAGATGTATTAACCAATACATGTATCACAATTAGAAAATGTTTGGGCAATTACCAAAACATGATTTGAGGCGAGGGACAAACACCCCGTTCACAGGTTCTGTTCGATGCCTTCCAGCAGAAGGAGATGGATCTGTAATGCAAAAGTAAGAATATTAGACATACAAGACGTAGCCTGCATTCCTTCATCACAATTAGAAAATGTTTGTGCTCTCACCAGAACATGAAACGAGGCGAAGAACAAATACCTCGCGAGTGGTTTTGTTCTAACTCATCCAGCAGTACGAGATGGATCTGTAATGGAAAGGAAGGTATGTAATGCAATGGATAGAATATTAGACATAAAAGATATAACCTTCTTTAATTACAATTAGAAAACTTTTGTGCACACATCAGATAATGAGACAAGGGAAGAATTATATACCCAGCCATCAGCTTCTGTTCGATCTTCTGCAGATACAGGTGGATTGTCAATGCTAAAAATGGTATGGATTGTAGAGAGATGTATACTGCATTCCTTTATGACAATTGGGATATATTTGTGCACTCACCAGAACGTAAGGAGGCGATAAGCTATTACCTCATCCACAGGTTCGGATCGAACCCCTTCAGCAGGAAGAGATGGATCTGTGATGCAAAAGAAGATGGAATTATTGACGGACTGATTGTAGGAAGCGTTCTTTTATCACAAATAGGAAATTTTTGTGCTCACACCAGAACATGAGAGAGGCGAGGAACATTCACAGCGTCTGTTTCAGGGTCTTTAGGGTCTGTCCTATCTTCTCCTACAGTTAAAGATATATAAGTAATGCTACAAATGGTATAAATGACGTAGAAGATGTAGCCTGCATTCTTTAAGTTCTGTCCTGTCTTCCCCTACAGTAGATGATGGAGCGGTAATGCTACAAATAGAATAATTGTCGTAGAAGCTTGGGCCTGCATTCTTTTCTCACAGTCAGGAAACGTTTGTGCACACACGAGACCATGCGACGAGGCGAAGAACATATACCGCGTCATGCGCTTCCGTTAATCTTCTCCTGCAGGTGAAGATGTACCTGGAAATCTAAAAATGGTATACTTGACGTACAAGTTATACTACGTTCTTTTATGACAATTGGGAAACGTTTGTACACTTACCAGAATTAGACGAGGTGATAAACAAACAGCGCGTCCGCAGGTTCTGATCTGACCCCTTCATGAGATAGATCAGTAATGAAAAAGCAGATGGAATAATTAATTTAAAACCTACTAAAACATCAAATCCGTATGTTTCGAAATCCGCTTTTTTCGAGATTTGCCAGTGATCGACAGTACACAAGATTTTTAACCCAAGGGCTTCTGCAGAATTGTTGGGTTATTGAAAACCATAAAAATATTAACATCAGCGTTTCCGCTTGTATATATATATAGGCGTGCGAGAAAGATTTTTTGGCACATATATTTTAATGATTTTGTAAGTGCAACTATTTTTATTTCTACTTTACTAGTGTTTCGAAATTGAGATGTACCTACACCTTGATTTGTAAAACGCACTGGATTTGTTAACATGAAGCTATTCAACGTTAAATGTTAGGAAAACAAACTGATTTTTCAAACTTCGCGAGTCACAAAAATTATTTTAAGACATTTCTTGCAAAACATAGTATACTCCATTATTCGTAGTATCCCTGCGTGACAGAAAATATTCAATTTCCTTCACAATTTCACCATGAATCCAAATTAGTATGGATAACTTCCGTACCTAACCTCACAATAGCCCGGTGCACTGGACTGCAGACGCGATCGTCAGTGCAGTATAGGGAGCTCCGAGTGCGCCCTGGTTCCGTGTGATTGTGCGAATGGAACATGCATTTATTTGCACTGGTGCGCCCTAGCGGTCGAATGGAAACGAAAGTGCCCTCAGTGCGCACTAGTGCACACCCGTGCGGTGAATGGAAAACGCTATAAGTTACACTCAGGCGTATAAAGGAGACGATCACGGCCGCAGTTGCTAAAATGGCCCCGGGCAGGGGTAGGATTCAACGGACGCGTGGGGTGAATTCCCTTGGGCAAAACTACGCCCAATGAACGTGTCTCCGCCAAATTGCCCGTGTGATATTTATCAATAATAATAATAATAATAATTTAAAAATACATCAGCAATAGAACGCCTCTACATTCCTAGGAAAACGGGTGGTCGTGGTCTACTTGATCTGAAAATCTAAAAAGTTATCAATCTCCGTAGACGGTTAAAGCATTATGCAACCGCCAGGTAACAAGACTAAAAAACTACTTCAATTCCCAATCCGAACTGTCGCCTCTACATAAAGCAGTAGTAGTATGTGACAAAGGCTATACTCCCTTAAATCTGAGCAACAATGCAGACTACCCTGATATCACGTCAGTCAAGGAAAGATTACAGGTATGGAAGTCCAAACCTCTCCACGGTAGATTTCCCCATGCTCTAGAAAATGCCGACTACGACGCCTCAGTGCGATGGCTCAGAGATGGGGCTCTATTTGGAGAGACTGAGGGTTTCATTCAAGCAATTCAGGACCAAGTTATTTCAACAAATAACTACAAAAGATTTATTGAAAAACTAGAAGTTAATGACGAATGCAGAGTATGTCATCGATCATCAGAGACAATAGACCATCTCATCACTGGGTGCACAAACCTCGCCAACACGGAGTACCTACATCGGCACAACCTAACTGCAAATATTGTACACCAAGCACTGGCAACCAAACACGCTCTACTGGCAGAAGAGGAAATCATCCCTCATTATAAATACAAAGCCAAATCCGTCATAGAAAGTAAACAGTTCAAAATGTATTACGACCTTCCAATACATACTGATAAAACGATCCCGGCAAATAAACCAGACATTCTACTACATAACATACAGGAAAAGGAAGCAGTCATTATTGATGCACACCCTGCAGATCACAACATCAATAAGGCGGAAACAGAAAAAATCTCAAAATACATTCCCCTATCAATAGAATATAAAGAAATATACAAACTTGAGTCTGTTGAAATTATAGCAATTGTAATAACAGCTACAGGTCTGATTAACAAAAATCTAAAGAATTATTTAGAAAAAATAGGTCTTCATCCTCATAAAATTATCCCAAAAGCTCAAAAGTCAGTCATTCTTGAAACCTGCCGGATTGTTCGCACAGTCCTCAATATGCAAAGCTAGGAATGTGGTATGCCTAGAGGCCCCTCAAACCATGAACCCCGGGTGAGAAACCCCCGAGAAAAAAATGAAATAATAATAATAATAATAATAATAATAATAATAATAATAATGACCAAAATAATTCTTTCAATAGACGCAGCCTTTGAGACACTCAGGTCACTCAAGAGGACCGATGCCCCTGTTGCAGCGATGGTGGCGCGGCGGCGGGCTCTGGTGGGCGCTGGCACCGGTGGGATTCGCCGCCGCCCGTCTGCTAGCGCCTGCGGCCGAGGGGCAAGTGAAGCTGGAGAGGAGCCAGGGGTGGGGCGGGAGGTTCTGGTGGCATCAGAGAGTATAGTAATAGAGGCGGCACTCAACATTAATCCCAACGCTCTTATTCAAATTTCTAGTTTTAATGGAGGGGGAACCTGCCACACAGTGTGTGAGCCAATAGCGTATAGGCGTTCTATCAATGGAGGTGTGGCGTAATGACGACCGGGAAATTTAAAATGAAGTTGTTTTCAAAATGGCGTCAAATTAATAAATTATTTTTATGTAAAATAAATACGCTAGGCAATTTAGAAGACTAAAATATTAAGATTTGGAATCCTAAGTCACTGAAGGTCACTATCAGTAGTCACTATGGAAGGTCACTATCAGCAGATGGATCACTGTAATTGCTGGATTCCGCACTTCTTTTTTTATTATGAAAATCATCAAGTTCACAGACTGACCTTTTTCTCACTGCACCTGATGTTGAAGGTTGATGCTCCGTGCTGCTTGTAGCTCCTGTTGACTGAGTAACCTTCCCGTAGTGCTAGTGAATAACGGATTTCATCTCCTTGCTAATAAAGATTCCATGCCCGAGGACACAAGGTTCGAGTATCTAAAAAATCAACAAGATCAAATTAGTGTATCAAATAGAACCCCACCAATATTTGTAGCCCGCATCGAACAAGTTAATAACTTAAAAATTATTGTTACCCAAAATTTCGTAGCAGACATAAAAAACAACAAGGTTAAAATCAGTGCCAACACATCTACAGACTTTCGTAGCATAATCAAATATTTAATACAAACTCAGAGAAATTTTCACTCGTTTAAAGACCCATCTAACAAAAAATATTCAGTTGTATTGAAAAACACACATCAGTCAATTACGGAACCCGAAATCTTCTCAGAGTTAAAACAACCCTATCCATCAATCACCAAAGTTACAAGACAATAATTTAGTTCCTGTTGTGGCCGCCGAGTTTAACGGAGGTGAACCAATAGAAACAATCTTAGCAATAACGCAAATATGCAATTATCGTGTGAAAACCGAAAAACGTCGAAAACCTCATGGCCCCTTGCAGTGTCAGAGATGTACGGTCGCACGAAGAATAATTGCAATCATGTTATCAATTGTGCTTTTTGTGCTGGAAATCATTATTCTGTGACGTGCCCCAACAAAACTAAAACCCCTCTCTGTGCGAACTGCAACGGAAATCAACCATACATCTCCAAATTTTAATCCAAATCGAATCCAATCCAACTCACAAAATTCTCACACCCACTCCCAATTCTTTTCCCTTCCAAATGATTCTGACTCTAACAATCCAATTATCAGCACAATAATCAACTCAATCACCTCATGCATCGTTAATTTCATAAATTCTTTAATCTCTATCATTATCAGCACCATTCAAAACTCTGTCACCGCTTATGTAAGCAATAATGTCAACTCAACCCACTAATAATATATCCATCTTGAATTGGAATTCCAATAGCACCAATAATAAAAAAACAGAACTAAATCATTTTCTGCAACATCATCAAATTGACGTAGCATGCATAACTGAAACACACCTTAATAAAAAAACTATTTATTCCAGGTTACAGCACTTATAAAACAGATCGAACGGAAAATAGGGGGGGAGGGGTACTAATCGCGGTGAACAATTGTCTTTATCACCACCAAATCAATCTACCCGACACACCAGGAATGGAAACTGTTGCTATCCAAATATCTATAAATAGCCAACCATGGAAAATTATAACATCTTATAAGCCCCCCCACAGCCAAAATTATAAATGCAAACTTTCCTAATTTATTTCAACCTACCCAGAAAACTTTGCTGTTGGGTGACCTTAATTCAAAACACGTATGCTGGGGGTGTCAAAATAATAATCACAACGGGAAAGTCCTAGCTCAACTAATAAACATTTCAAACCTAAGAATACTCACCCCCTCAAAGCCAACATACCACCCTCAGGATCGTACTCGTAAATCGGACATCTTTGACATAGGCATCACAAATACTAATATCAATTTCTATTCTATACCTACTTTCGAATTTGGCTCTGATACAGTCTCTGGTTCTGAGACACCAACTTATACCGCAACACGCGCCCGTCCCGAAACCAAACTCAATAAAATTTAATTGGCACAAATTTCAAAAAACAGTAATAAATTCCTTACCCAAAATAAAAGCATTAAAAACCCCGTTGAAAATAGACCAATTCATCTCTCATTTATTTATTTTATTTATTTATTTATTTAACGTCAAAAAAACAGTAAAAGCTGCGTATGACGTGCTATGGGGAAAAGTGAATTGTGTGCACATTTTCAAAATTCTGCGATCCATACACAAAGTCATATACTACTTAAATTTTGAATTTTGAAAGGGAGAAAAAAAACAAAAACTCCCATGTAGTAAAATCTATTTTCAAAAATAAATAAGCAATAAATTTTGAATTTTGAAAGGGAGAAAAAAACAAAAAAACTCCCATGTATAAACTATTTTCAAATAATAAGCAATAAATTTGTTTTAGAAAAAAAAAAAAAAACAAGGATAAATAAGCAAAAATTTTAACCCCAGTAATAAACTTTTTAAGGAAAAAAATAAATGTTGGCTCTTATTACTTCCTGCCGCGACAACATGGAAACGATAATTTGAATAATGGTATTTCCCACTGAATTTTAGAAGACGTGCACAGAAAATGAAGTTACATTTATGTCCAGAAGCAAAACAAGGGGCCATCTCAGCATTTGCTCAATGGATCAGGGAAACTGGACGAAAAACCTGATCGAGATGGGGGTCATTGACCCGGAAGCTGTAGTACAATTGTTGTTACAGGTTGTTTATACTCATTCATACAGTCCAAATGGTAAATAATGCATTATGTATCATTGTTAAAATTAATGTTACTTTTCTTGTGATGCTCAGTATAGTCTCTAATTGTATAGAAACAGTTATGCAGCAGAAACGATTTCACTTGAGATTTAAACTTTTCTATTGAATTTAATCGTTTAATGTCATCAGGCAAAGTGTTGTAAAATAATGTACATGTATTGTATGTGAATTTTTTGTAATGAGCTTTTGATACTGTCACCTGATGAATATGATTTCTACGTCGAGTGTTATAGTAATAGACATCGGCGTTTTCTGAAAATATATTCCCGCCCTTGAGCAAGTCATTTTTTACAAAAACCACTGATTCGTAAATAAAAAGACACGATAATGGTAAAATTCCTAGATTAATGAAGAGAGGCTTACATGAATCACGTGGGTGGGATTTGGATATTATTCGTACAATTTGTTTTTGTAATCTAAAAGTCTGGGAGCTATAAGATGTATTTCCCCAAAATATTATGCCATATCTCAGGCGGGAATGAACATTCGCGAAGTATACACAACGAGCAGTATGAAGGCTAACTGAATTTGCAAGAATTCTGAACGCGTAGCATAATGAACTTAATTTGTGTTCAATTCATTTAAATGGACGTTCCATTTAAGGTTTGACTGAATTGAGAGACCTAAAAATTTTGTTGCCTTAACATCAGTCAATGGTACAATGTTCATTTTCAACGGGGCACAGAATTGTTTATTTGAAATGGAAAACTGCATTAAAACCGTTTTCTTTTCGTTTACTATTAATTTGTTATTTCGGAACCAATTTGAAACATCTGATATTGTACTATTTACTGTTTCTTTATTGCAAAGGATATTCGTATCATCCGCAAAGAGAACCGCTCTTCCGTTTCGAATCGTCGAGGGCATATCGTTTACGTAAAGTAGGAACAGAATAGGGCCTAAAATCGATCCTTGAGGAACTCCACATGCAACGGGCAAAGAGTCGGAAAGGTGCGTACGTAATGTTCCATCATTCCAGTAAGGTATTTCAACTCTCTGAGATCGTTGTTTAAGGTACGAACATAACCAATCTACAGCAATACCACGAATTCCATATGAAGGTAATTTGGAAAGTAAAATGGCATGATCAATGACGTCAAAAGGTTTTGAGAGATCTAAAAATAATCCAATAGGTGCCTCGTTTTGATCCAATGATGAGGCGACATCTTTAAGAAAAGAAAATATAGCTGTTTCCGTTGATTTTGATTTTCTAAATCCATGTTGGCAATCTGAAAGCGCGTCGTGTTTAGTGAGAAAGGTTTCCATTCGTACGTAAAAAGTCTCTAATATTTTTGAAAAGACTGATAGAAGAGAAATGGGCCGATCATTTTGAATTTCATTTTTGTTGCCTTTTTTGAAAAGCGGCTTAATTTTAGCTGTTTTGAAAATATCTGGAAACGTTCCAGTGCATAAAGATGCATTAAATATGTGAGTTAACGGGTGTATAATGGCATACGCACACGTCTTTAGCAAAGAATCCGGGAATTTATCTAAACCGGATGAATATTTATTTTTTAGTTTACCGATTATTTTGAGAATTTCATAGGAAGAAGTTTCGGAAACGAACATTGTGTCTAAAATTTTGGGTGAACTGTCTGTTTTTGAATTTTGTGCCTGAAGACCCTTAGTGAGATCGGCAGCAATTCTCGAAAAGTATTGGTTAAAGAGACTAGCCACTGTTGCCGGATCGTTCACATTTATATCGTTATATTTTAAAACAACATTCTCTACAAGTTTTCTAGTTGATTTGGTAGTATTTTTATTATATTCCACATTGCTTTTGTTTTATTATTTGAGTTCAAAATATCCTGATCGTTTTTCATGATTTTAGCCTGCCTTATGACTTTTCGTAACAATGTTTTGTATTTTTTAAAGTAGATAAGGAAATCTTGAGATACGTCATGACGTTTAGAAATGAAAGAAAGAATTCGCTTGTTTTACAAGATGTCCTGATCCTTGTGTTATCCAAGAATTGCTTTTCCGTGAAATATTTAATTTTCGTTTTGAAGAGGAAAGCAAGTGTTAAAATGAAATGAAAGAGTTGAAAAAAGAATTATATTTGTCGTTTGTATCAGCAGTATTATAAACCGTTTCCATGACTCCTATTTTTATAATGGTAAGAATTTGTGCATCGTGGTCACTGTATCCTAAATCTAAATTTTTTCTTATAATGGTAAGAATTTGTGCATCGTGGTCACTGTATCCTAAATCTTTTGTTTCAACTTTATTTATTTATATATTTTACGTCAAAAAAACAGTTAAAAACTGCGTATGACGTCCTATGGGGAAAAGTGAATTGTGTGCACATTTTCAAAATTCTGTGATTCCTACACCAAGTCATATACTACTTAAATTTTGAATTTTGAAAGGGAGAAAAAAAACAACAAAAACTCCCATGTAGTAAAATCTATTTTCAAAATAAATAAGCAATAAATTTTGAATTTTGAAAGGGAGAAAAAAAACAAAAACTCCCATGTAATAAAATCTATTTTCAAGGATAAATAAGCAATAAATTTTGACTCTTATTACTTCCCGCCGCGACAACATGGAAACGATAATTTGAATAATTGTATTTCCCACTGAATTCTAGAAGACGTGCACAGAAAATGAAGTTATATTTATGTCCAGAAGCAAAACAAGGGGCCATCTCAGCATTTGCTCAATGGATCAGGGAAACTGGACGAAAAACCTGATCGAGATGGGGGTCATTTGACCCGGAAGCAGTAGTACAATAGTTGTTACAGGTTGTTTATACACATTTATACAGTTCAAATGGTAAATAATGCATTATGTATCATTGTTAAAATTAATGTTACTTTTCTTGTGATGCTCAGTATAGTCTCTAATTGTATAGAAACAGTTATGCAGCAGAATTCAGTCAAACCTTAAATGGAACGTCCATTTAAATGAATTGAACACAAAATTAAGTTCATTGTGCTACGCGTTCAGAATTCTAGCAAATTCAGTCAGCCTTCATACTGCTTGTTGTGTATACTTCGCGAATGTTCATTCCCGCCTGAGATATGGCATAATATTCTGGGGAAATACATCTTATAGCTCCCAGACTTTTAGATTACAAAAACAAATTGTACGAATAATAACCAAATCCCACCCACGTGATTCATGTAAGCCTCTCTTCATTAATCTAGGAATTCTACCATTACCGTGTCTTCTTATTTAAGGTTTTGACTTGCTCAAGGGCGGGAATATATTTTCAGAAAATGCCGAAGTCTATTACTATAACACTCGACGTAGAAATCATATTCATCAGGTGACAGTATCAACAGCTCATTACAAAAAATTCACATACAATACATGTACATTATTTTACAACACTTTGCCAGATGACATTAAACGATTAAATTCAATAGAAAAGTTTAAATCCCAAGTGAAATCGTTTCTGCTGCATAACTGTTTCTATACAATTAGAGACTATACTGAGCATCACAAGAAAAGTAACATTCATTTTAACAATGATTCATAATGCTTTATTTACCATTTGAACTGTGTAAATGAGTATAAACAACCTGTAACAACTATTGTACTACAGCTTCCGGGTCAATGATCCCCATCTCGATCAGATTTTTCGTCCAGTTTCCCTGATCCATTGAGCAAATGCTGAGATGGCCCCTTGTTTTGCTTCTGGACATAAATGTAACTTCATTTCCTGTGCACGTCTTCTAGAATTCAGTGGGAAATACAATTATTCAAATTATCGTTTCCATGTTGTCGCGGCAGGAAGTAATAAGAGCCAAAATTTATTGCTTATTTATCCTTGAAAATAGATTTTATTACATGGGAGTTTTTGTTTTTTTTCTCCCTTTCAAAATTCAAAATTTAATATTTATTTTTGAAAATAGATTTTACTACATGGGAGTTTTTGTTTTTTTCTCCCTTTCAAAATTCAAAATTTATTGCTTATTTATTTTTGAAAATAGATTTTACTACATGGGAGTTTTTGTTTTTTTTCTCCCTTTCAAAATTCAAAATTTAAGTAGTATATGACTTAGTGTATGGATCACAGAATTTTGAAAATGTGCACACAATTCACTTTTCCCCATAGCACGTCATACGCAGTGTTTAACTGTTTTTTGACGTAAAATAAATAAATAAAGAAAGAAAGAAACGATTTCACTTGGGATTTAAACATTTCTATTGAATTTAATCGTTTAATGTCATCTGGCAAAGTGTTGTAAAATAATGTACATGTATTGTATGTGAATTTTTTGTAATGAGCTGTTGATACTGTCACCTGATGAATATGATTTCTACGTCGAGTGTTATAGTAATAGACTTCGGCATTTTCTGAAAAAGAGCAAGTCATTTTTTACAAAAACCACTGATTCGTAAATAAGAAGACACGGTAATGGTAGAATTCCTAGATTAATGAAGAGAGGCTTACATGAATCACGTGGGTGGGATTTGGTTATTATTCGTACAATTTGTTTTTGTAATCTAAAAGTCTGGGAGCTATAAGATGTATTTCCCCAGAATATTATGCCATATCTCAGGCGGAAATGAACATTCGCGAAGTATACACAACGAGCAGTATGAAGGCTGACTGAATTTGCAAGAATTCTGAACGCGTAGCATAATGAACTTAATTTTGTGTTCAATTCATTTAAATGGACGTTCCATTTAAGGTTGGACTGAATTGAGAGACCTAAAAATTTTGTTGCCTTAACATCAGTCAATGGTACACTGTTCATTTTCAATGGGGCTTCATATCGAGTAGTAGTTTTGTTAATTATAATTTGATCAATTGCCTTCATCGAATGTTGTGTGATCCGTGTAGGTACATTAATTGTAATGTCTAAATTAAAGGAATTAATTAAATTGAGAAACTTCTTTCTCGCAAGATTCGACCAGAAAATCAATGTTAAAATCTCCGCATACAATGGATTCAAAAGAGCGATTGCTGACTTTGTTAAGTGCTATCTCCAGGTTTTCTAAGAACGAAATATAATCTGCAGTTCTCTTTGTTGGAGGTCTGTAAATGCAAAGTATTATCACTTTTAGTGAAGTAAGATGTACAACAGAAATTTCGAAAATATTTTCAATGGAGTACACATTTAATTCTGCCAAGGGGATAGAATCAATATTATTTCTAACGTAAATACAGAAACCCCCATACGTAGGACCTTTATGGGATTCTCTCTCTGCAATAAAAGCCTGCGAGGTAAAAGTTTGGAATTTGGAAAATGCTAAGTTCATTAGGAGATAACCAATGTTCTGTAAAGCAAAGAACGTCCGTTTGATTTAGATTGCTCTGTAGAGCTGCCTCGATAAACTCAGTTTTATTTGAAAGGGATTGTACATTATGGTGGAGAATGTTTATTTTTTGCAAGTACCTACACGAATGTTTTCAACGAAATTTCAACGAATTTCAACGAAAAAATACACTCTACTCTAAAAAGTACACAATTAACTACTCCACCCGGCTCAAATACAACCAGACATAAAATACTACCCAAAGAAAAATTGAAAGCAATTTCAATAAAATAAAACTAGACTTTGGTACCGATTAAGAACACTAGAACTTAAGAGGGAACTAAACCTATTAACAAATATTGCAAAGAGACTTATAACTAACTTCAATAGCAAAAACTATCATAAATTAATCCAGTCGCACAACGTTAGTAATAACACTCAGTGGCAATTCACACGAAGATCACTCAAGAAGAAAAACACGATACCTCCTATAAACTCAACAACAGATAAATCGTACACATCTTACCAAAAGTCAGAAGTAGCAAGCTATTTTGCTTCAACTTTCACTGTCAACAACACTAATTTCCATCCTGGACACATCACTATAACCAAATCAGCATCAGAACAAGAATATGGACCTCACCAAAAAATACACTACATTTAACCCTCTGAAATTTAAAAAAATAGTAATAAACTGCCTCTTAAAAAATCACCTGGACACGACAATATAAATAATATCGTATTTACCTGCACCAGCAATAGCTACCCTCACAAACATCTACAATTCGTGTCTCAGAACAAATTACTTTCCGCTTACCTGGAAACATGCTATCATTATTCCCATTTGTAAACCGAATAAAAATCCTGCAAACGTTGACAGTTATCGTCCGATCAGTGTATTACCATCCTTATGAAAGATATTCGAGAAAATTATACTTAAAAGATGAAACAATTACCTACACATAACGAAAATAATTCTCAAAGAACAATTTGGATTTATGGAAAAAGTGTCTACTCAACACCAGTTACTAAGAATATCCGAACATTCCAAAAAGCATTCAAAAAAAATCACACAACAGGCGTATTTATAAATATCATTCAGGCATTTAATCGGACATGGGACCAAGCCTTAATGTACAAGATCAAAAAAATTGGCACCCCATTCTACATAAAACAATTATCAATAGCTTTCTCAACAATAGAACTTTTTCAGTGAACTTAAATAATCATCACGCCAACCCTAGACTAATTAACGCAGGACTCCCCCAAGGCTCACCACTTTCACTCACACTATTGTAATGTAACGTCGTGTCCCTATCCAACCTGCCTAACTTGCTCGTGCCCTCACGTTGAGCGGCAAATGTAACGTCGCCACACGCCTTTCTCTTAATACCTCACAATACAACCGATTTCCCTTATATCCACCCCATTGCCTTACCCTTGCTCAGTCGCCCGTACCTTGGCTTAGCTCACTATAATTATTCAATCATACCTGGACGTGAATCGCGTGCTCATTCCATACGGACTTGAAACGGGATACGCCCGTCGCTGCCCGGTGTCTCGCGCACCGGCGGTGGACGAAATTCCAATTCGACTGCCACCAGTTACTGGACGCCACTAATTCACTTTCAAATCCTTTACTTACAGTCCCGGTTACTGTTTCTCGCGACTAATCGCATTCCCCTTAATGTTTTCCTATGTCTTACGCGAAATAGTTTTCACAACTTTGCCCGTGAATTTAACAAAAATTAATTTAAATTTTATCTCAACAATGTTCCAAAGACTTCTTTTGCTCGATAAAACTCTCTAAAAAATATTTTAAGAAATTCTAAAAATTTCGGCACGACGATATAACGCATGTACTCGCGACCAAAACTCAACTCGTTCTCTTGCTTACTACCTTTTTCACATTGTTGGTCTACAATCCGACAACTTTCTTTTTTCTCAAAACACCCGCTTATCACGGTACAACATGTTAGAAATTCATACTTGCATCGTTTGCGAACGTCTTTTCAATCTTAATCCCCCACGTTATAAATGTAAATATTGAAATAATTCAAGTCCCGTACAAATTCTCCCGTGCCGTGACTAATTTTGCCCTAATCCAAATATTATTTTTTATAATTCCAGAAAGTTTGACGTTAATCCGTCCAAGCGTTCTTGAAATATTCAATAAAAACTGAGTTTCTTTTCACAAGAATGAGTACCATGCTCTTCGTTCTTAATGTTTTACAAACAATTCATACACTTCCTGATATTTCTTGAACCCGTAGCTCGAATTACTTGATTTTTGTTTTAAACTGTTTCTAAAATCAGGTTCTACCCAATGTTTATGTTGCCCATTTCCGCCCTTTACGTTTTCTGCTACCTACTTAGAATTATAAGCATGCGGCATTGCCGCCTATTGTTTTCTTTGCATACTTAATTTCTCCTTGACCAGTAAAGTTCTGTTCTTTTTAAATTTTTCACGTTCTGGGTCTTGCAAATCATTACACTATTCAACTTATACGTTGCAGATCTTCCTTAATTAAAGAACATTTACAAAGCCCAATTTGCGGACGATATAGCAACATTTTCTTCTGGCAACTTTATCATTGACATCAGAAATAGAACACAACTATACCTGAACTTACACGATAGCTGGGCATCCAAACTTAAAATACTACTGAATTCATTCAAAACCGCAGCAAAAATATTCACACTAAGACCCTATACCTTCCTCATCCCTAACAATTAACAACAATAAACTGAATCTAACAAACCTATGATTAAATGGATTAAACTTAGATACTAAACTGAATTGGAAACAGCACATAGACGAAAAAATAAAACTGGCTAAAATAAAACTACAGCAATTAAAACATTTAATCTATAGAAACAGTCCATTATCATATCATTCCTCAATTGCAATACACAAAGCCATTCTAAGACCGCTACTGCTGTATGTCCCATCTGGATAAATTCCGCAAAAATCAATCTAAAGGAATTACCAATCATTCAGGACCAATTTCACAGAACCATTACCAATGTACCGTGGTTTGTCACGAATCATCAGCTTCACAAAGAACTCAACTTATTGACAACATTGAATATCACATCACATACTTATCCACCAACTTTTATTATTATTTACCTCAAATCTCTTCCCTTGCAACCTTTAGACTCGCTAAAAACCCGAACCATACCAGAATAAAAAACAGATACCCCTACAATATATTCCTCAAAACCTTCTTCGAATTTAAACCGGAATAGAGGACCGAATCTTCAACCTTATGTTAGATTTAAGTCTTAGAAATAAGTTAGTAAGTAAGTCTATCAAACATGTGTAAAGTTTGTACTAAAACTGACCTATGTACATCCAACAAAAGCAATAAAGTAATAATAAAAAAGTAAATTTAAAAAAAGCGGAACAAGCCCTTCTTATTTGAGGTATTTCCGCTGTAATCCATACGAAACAATAGAGTCTCAAATTTCATGTCAAACCGTGTATCCAGCATGGTGAGTATTGCGAGTAAGAATTGACTAAGAGCCAGGAATCATTTGAAAAGTAATGAAATGATCAATAGAGAGTAGACGAAAAGTTACAGATAATTACTTGTGTTTATGTAGTTCTGAAACAAAATAGTACAGAAATGTAGTATGGGGTTTAAATCCTCTGAATGGACCTCTCCCGACTTTCGTTATTTGTTCTTCAACAATTATTAATATCGAAACTAATTTTAAAAAAAGTTTCTCACCCAATGCAAAGAAATTCACTTTCGTTTAGTTTCAGTAAAGAAAGGAAACGAAACTGTCTTTTAAGATCTGTTCATTCTGTAACGAAACAGAATTCGCGCAGACTTTCGTTTCGTTACTGGTAACGAAACTAAACTCCCGCAAAAATAAGTTTCTTACAGCGGCGCAGAAACGAAACGTTTATTTCCATTTCTGTTGCCATCCTTGTTTTGTGAACATTAAATTAATCCACAATCAACAAATATCCTGTTTCGCCTCTTTCTTTTCTTGAACAACTATTTCTAACACAATAAATGGTAAACTAGTGTCTCTGATTTATCTTTCAATTAAATAATTTACTTTTACATATTTAAACCGTAAATTCTAATGAAGCTTTACCTCATTCCCATAGATTTTAGAAAGTCTTTCTCTAAACGGTCGAATACGCCTCTGTCTTCTTCCGTCAAAATTTCGTTTAATTCTGGGTAGATAGAGGAGACCTTGTGAGACTCCTTTGGATCCACAGCTGTGCGTAATGAAGCTTGTCGCCCCTTCGGTCGAGTGACTGGCGCCCGGACGACAGACTGGTACCGGGAGAGTTGGCTCAGGGCATCATCTGATGTCGCTGCAGTGCCTCTGACCGGAAGGTCCTAGGTTTGAGTCCCGACGGTGGCAAGATTTTCGACACTAGCTTGTGAGCTACCCCGAATTCAGACGCTACAGCGCCCTCTCTGTAGGAGAATTCTTGTGGGCGGCTATTCAGATCGGCAGTTTTCCGTGGTTTCTCCGATCAACTCCAGACGTATGGCGGAGCAGAACCCTAACAAATGCGATGGACTGCGCGCGCCCTTACTTACATTCACACTACTGCACATGCAGGGAGACTTTGGGTGTCGGTCTGACCCGCTTGTCCCGGCTTGGGCGGTGCCCCTGCTGGTGGTTGAAAACCCCGCTAGCCGATGATAGGTCGGCTAGATCTCTCAATCCTGCGGCAAAGAAATAACCGCCACCTCCCACGACCACTGACCTTAGCAGTTGTCGCGCTGGAAATCACTTACAATCAATCACCTCTGCTTCAAGGGCGGGAGCACTCCATTTCAGCCTCACGGGGAGGAATTCTTTTGTAGCTGTTTACGAGTGGCTGTTCGTGACCTCAAAAGTATAGAGTTCACAACAAGACTGTGTTAGGATGGCCTTGCCAACTAATTCGACCGTACGCGACCACCAGGGATCTACACAATCAGCTGCGTATGTTTAAAACCAAACAAGAACTTTTTATGATTTAATGTGACTCTCCTCGTCAAAGAGTCCTCGTTAAAGCGTTGTCTTCACTTCACGATTTCTTAAAAGAAATTGAGAGCGCTTACTAATACGAAGCCTCAAATCACTATTATCTAATCCCAAGCTTCATCAGGTTAAACGTTCCTATTGCGACTTCGCCAATGCAGGTCCAGATACAACCACGGTCAACGAAAGAGACAGGCCATCAATCACGTGACTGAATCACCTGACTGATCCCAGTGTACCTCGCGATCGTGCTATAGCTGCCGCCTGCCGTTGTGTATACACATTCGACTTCCTAGATTTTTGTGGAGCGCAAGATTGTTTCCGTGATATTTTGGGCGATAATGAGTTGCATTTTTCTTCTTGTGAGTATTTACATTATATTTGGAAAATATAACGTTCAATATTAGTAGTAAATGATTGTATTTAGTTAATTATTCACTGGTATATGCGTGTGTACTGTTAGGTTAGAACACATGGCTTACTTTTATTTCTTTTCGATTAGTTCGTCATTAGTTCCAACATTAAAAAGCACGAACAGATATTGTTGGCAAGATATGTTTCTCTGGAATGTGTGATATTTTGTATTTTGCACTTGTTAAAATTTGATTGTTTTTCGTAGGAAAGTGTTGTCTCCTCTGGTGTAAACTATAAAAACATTGTTGGAGAATTAGTAGTGTTAGTGTTCATTTTCTTGCGATTGTACGTGTTCTGTTGGTAAGGTAGTGTTTACTTTAAAGGAATTAACATAATTAATTTGATGCTATGTAGGCATAACGCCGTATACTTCCAGATACAGTTTTCTAATAATTTGGGAATAGCTACTGGACTGTACACTGTTGGCACAGTAAGAAAATAATTACTGTATGTGACTTCATAAGTGAGTATACATAATTCATTGATATTAAGTATATTATGACTCATTTGTAGCTCTATTTTAACAATTGTTTTATTTCTTTCAGATATTGCAAGAAAATGCCACGCAGATACAGTGTATATGGAATGTTGTTCCAACTACGATGGGGAAGATAAAGCCACGTTTTCTCTTCCATCAAATGAAGTGTTACGATCAAAATGGCTGAAAAACATTCCTACCGATTTTTCAAAGTTGAAGCAGCCAATCGTGTGTATAAAACACTTTGCTGAATCTAATATAGTTAGAAATGATGTTGTGAGAGTTAACGGTGTTTCTTCGTGAGCGCCTCAAACTTGTGGAAAATGCTGTGTCCACAATTTTTACAAATGCACCACAGTACCCCATCTTGTGTAAAACGACTTGATGTTGAGGACTCTCGTATGGAGCTAGTCATAAGTGACAGTATAGAAATGCATAAAGAGTATATGGAAAGAGATAAACTGTCCACTTTAGATGATATTGTTTTGTATGTATCCAATTGTGGTTTATCCACAAGAAACTGGTCTTGTGAAAAGTTGGAGGAGAAACTGTATGATCACAGTGGAAAATGATTCAACAGTAATTTTTGCTTCAATTATTGTTCGTGAGTCTTTGCACTTTGAGGTAAAAGATAGAAATGTCAAGGTGTCAGAGAAAGATTTCACCTTATCTAAATTCTCGTAATGCTCTAGAGGATTTAATTGCTGGAATTGAGTCCAAAGAGGTTTTGCCACAAACAACTTGTAGGTTTGAATTTGCTATTAAAAATAAGGTTGTTAAAAAAATAAGGTTGGCTTTGTTTAGCTCTAAACGAAATTGTATTTTTTCTTTTAAATGAAAGAATGATCCCTAGATGTATCAGATATTGTTTGTGTTGATTCACCAACATTTACAGTTTAATTTAATTAATTAAATCATTCTTTAATAGTTCGCTTATCAATAGTCAACTGTTTTCTTTCAAATGATGGCAGTTTCAAAATCGATATACATGAGTCCATATTTGTGAGTCCACGCTGCTTGATGTTTTGTTTCGATTATTGAGATTCGTCAAGGTTTTGTTTCAGTGTAATAATTGCATTGTGGTGTTGAGAGTTTGCATGTATTTGCTTCTGTGGTGTATTTTGTAGAGAGCATTTACACTGGGCTTTGCTCGATTGTACTTTAGTGAAGTTGTTTACACGTTATGTCGAATTCCGAATCGTTGCCCATGCGCCCCAAAAGACGCAAACGTACATGAACTGGACGCAGGGAAAGAGAAAGTCAGCGTAGGTGTCGTGATAGTGAGGTCATTTCGTTTTCTATTGGGTCATTGTCTATGAAATGACCCAATAGAAATCTACAAATAAACAATTCTGTGCTCCATTGAAAATGAAAATGAAAATGAACAGTGTACCATTGACTGATGTTAAGGTAACAAAATTTTTAGGTCTCTCAATTCAGTCAAACCTTAAATGGAACGTCCATTTAAATGAATTGAACACAAAATTAAGTTCATTATGCTACGCGTTCAGAATTCTTGCAAATTCAGTCAGCCTTCATACTGCTCGTTGTGTATACTTCGCGAATGTTCATTCCCACCTGAGATATGGCATTATATTCTGGGGAAATACATCTTATAGCTCCCAGACTTTTAGATTACAAAAACGAATTGTACGAATAATAACCAAATCCCACCCACGTGATTCATGTAAGCCTCTCTTCATTAATCTAGAATTTTACCATTACCGTGTCTTTTATTTACGAATTAAAAAAATGACTTGCTCAAGGGCGGGAATATATTTTCAGAAAATGCCGAAGTCTATTACTATAACACTCGACGTAGAAATCATATTCATCAGGTGACAGTATCAACAGCTCATTACAAAAAATTCACATACAATACATGTACATTATTTTACAACACTTTGCCAGATGACATTAAACGATTAAATTCAATAGAAAAGTTTAAATCCCAAGTGAAATCGTTTCTGCTGCATAACTGTTTCTATACAATTAGAGACTATACTGAGCATCACAAGAAAAGGAACATTAATTTTAACAATAACATAATGCATTATTTACCATTTGGACTGTATAAATGAGTATAAACAACCTGTAACAACTATTGTACTACAGCTTCCGGGTCAATGACCCCATCTCGATCAGGTTTTTCGTCCAGTTTCCTGATCCATTGAGCAAATGCTGAGATGGCCCCTTGTTTTCTTCTGGACATAAATGTAACTTCATTTCTGTGCACGTCTTCTAAATTCAGTGGAAATACATTTATTCAAATTATCGTTTCCATGTTGTCGCGGCAGGAAGTAATAAGAGCCAAAATTTATTGCTTATTTTCTTTGAAAATAGATTTTATTACATGGGAGTTTTTTTGTTGTTTTTTTCTCCCTTTCAAAATTCAAAATTTATTGCTTATTTATCCTTGAAAATGGATTTTATTACATGGGAGTTTTTTTTTTTTCTCCTTTCAAAATTAAAAATTTATTGCTTGTTTATCCTTGAAAATAGGTTTTATTACATGGGAGTTTTTTTGTTTTTTTTCTCCCTTTCAAAAATTCAAAATTTAAGTAGTATATGACTTGGTGTAGAGATCACAGAATTTTGAAAATGTGCACACAATTCACTTTTCCCCATAGCACGTCATACGCAGTTTTTAACTGTTTTTTTGACGCAAATAAATAAATAAATAAATAAATGTCAGTTTTGTTCTGCTTTGTACTTTCCATGTGAGTGAAATTCTGCAAACGATTTACTGTGTTGCTTAAATGGGAAAATAACTATACCTTCGAGCAATAAGCCAGAAGAAATCAAAGAGTTGTTTATAGATGATGACACATCAAAAAAATTTAGAAATAATTTAGAAATAATTGGATCTTCAGTATAATAGTGCTATATCTTTTTTGCCGATATTGCATTGTCACCTGGTCATGGGCCATACGTGTTCAAAATTTTGGGAACACATCACAGAATATCTTCGTTATACCCTGAAGATCCAAACAATGCAATTTATTGTGAACGTTAGTCTGGGTACAGTATTTTACATTTATCTCAGATCTCATTGTCAAATTTTGACGGGTTCTCACTAGTACGTATTTTAAAATCTATGCCGTTGGATGAGGAATTACGTAGCTTCAGGTTTCTTGTGGAACAGTTTATTGTATCTCAGAGGCCAAAGAATTTAAGAAAGTATTGTAATCAAACCATGGTTTTAGCATCATGTTTGTATGTGCATTCTCTCCATCAGCCTACAATGCCTTGTTGAAATGTGGGTTAATGTTTCTGCCCCATCATCGCCATTTGCAAAAATTAATTTCTCATTACAATTTGCCAAATTCAACTCTGTACAGTGCTAGTTATTTGAAGGGTAGGTTGCAGCATCAAGCAGAGACTGAAACAGTTGTGTGCTTGGAAATGGATAAGACTTATATTCAGCCGCAGCAAACTTTTTAAGGGGGCAAGATTTACGGATCGAGTCACTCTGATTGTGAACAGTCAGCATTAGTATTTATGGTGTCATCAGTAATGACGAAGTATAGGGATGTAGTTTGCATTATTCCTATTCATAAGTTATGGGGTGAAATTCTTAAGACTGACACTTTCCGTGCTGAAGAAAGTTGAAGAAGGGTTTATTGACTTAGTATTAGTGTCAGTGCATAAACCGGAAAGCCTTCAAACTTCTTTGTCCTATTAATCAGTTAACGTAAAAAATAGTACATCCTTTCGACTCTTCAAGATTCCTTTTCTTTGCCTTTGATACAGTACATATTTTGAAATGCATTCGGAATTGTTGGGAAAGAAAAAAGACTGCCGACAGGGCAATTAAGTTTCCGAATTTGAGTGACAGAAATAGTATCTCATGTGCCAAGTACAAGCATTTGGAGAGCATGTTTAACATGGAGAAAAATTCCCTAGTTAAATATGGGCACACTCTGTCTTTAAAAGCTTTATACCCCACTTCTATTCAGAAGCAAAATTTAAATCTGGCGTTGAAAATTTTTCATGAAAATAATGTCACGGCCTTGAATCACATTTCTAAAGATCACCCACAGGTGTTTGAAGACGTCCTTTCTACCGTTGGTTTCATTGATATAATTGTTAAGTGGGGGAAAATTTGCAATGTGAAAGCCCTGAAAGAAAAAAAATTAATAATCCCTATAGAGAGGCCATCACAGAAAACACTGACTTTTCTGTTAATTTTTTGAGTGATTTTTTGTCATGGGTGAGGATTTGGAAGGCTTCAATTCCTACCTATGACTCTGTTATCAGAAACATTACTCTCTCTAATCATAACAACAGAGACGTTTCTTTCTGTAATCCCGTACTTGTTTGAAAGGTATGGTTTCAAGAACATATTGTTAAACAGATTTAAAAAAGACAATTTGGAAATTCGGTTTAAATCCTATCGACAGCTTTGTGGAGCAAATTATTATTTAAGCTATGTGTAGTTATTAGAAAATGAATAGGCCCATTTTCTGAAATACTGGAAACGAGTTTTGAATTAGAGTTGGTTCCAGATGAAAATGAGCCAATTTTTACTTACATTGCTGGCTTCGCAGTTCTCAGAACCTTGAGGAGAGGGAACTGTACTGTATATTCTTCATGGTTAGTTCTAAATAAGAAAGTGGATGTTGAAGTTGATACGTCCTACAATTTTCTTAAGGACTGTGACAGAGGGAAAATTACCTACAGAAGTAGCTATTTCAGTAGCCACTTCAGTCACTTGGTATGTAATGAGTCAACTAACCAAAAATTATCTTAGAGATCTTTGTGCTTGTAAAAGTCAATTATCAGTTCTGTCGAAGTTGGCTAGCATTTTCTTGGACAGAGATAGTTGCACTAGTGAAAAGTGTGATTGCAAATTCACACTGCTCAGGAAACTTCGCTCAATTAGTGAAACAATAAGTAAAATATTAATTAATAATTTTGTTAGAAATGTCAATGATCGCCAAGATGAATCAAAATTAATGCCAAGGAAAGTGAAGAAATTGAAAACTTGACTTCAGTAAGTTGTAAATTATTAGTTGTTCATTGTAAATTCAGTCATAAACAGTTATTATTTGTATATGTGTGTGGTTATTGTTCTGCTGTATTATATGTAGTTTGAATGGAGTGTCATGCGTTTCATGTATTGATATAACTATTTTAAGACCTTTAGTTGACCTTTAGCTGTATTCACAATAATGGCACATAAATTATCATAAAAGTGTTTGCTATTTATGCCATTATACCAAAATATTGTAATAAATATTATATTGTAATTATAATAAAATATTGTAATTGTCTGGAACCATGAAACAAATAAAAGTATATTTTTGGTAGGAAATGTTTTTAATTTTTTTGAAAGTATTTTATTTCTAGATAGCAAAAAGTAGAGTGTACCCAAAAGAGAAAATAATTTCCCTCAAAAAATTATATTCCCTGTCAAATTATGTTAAATACGTTAATAATATTTTGTTCATCCAGTTTAATAATTGGTAAGCTTAACATTAAACGAGGGCATAGTACATGTATTTGAAGTATAATATCAGACTTAAAAGGAAATTTTTGCCGTTTGAATTTTCTGACATATTTTCGTTTTAATTTAATGTGGGCTAACTTAATCAATGGACAGGATTGGGCTTAATTCGCAGTAATTGTACAGTGAAAAAAGGATTTCTAGGGAAGATGAGATAGACGAAGGTATCCGTTAAAACAATGTTGTGAAATTATTTTTGTATGAACCAATATTCAATAGAACCAGAAATGCTTGTGGGTTGCGCCGCAAAACGAGGCGGCGCAAGGATCGCGTTGCGAGTTGAGACCTGGAACTACCAGAACCACGTGACTTCATTCTGTGGCGCATGCGCCATGGCCTGTCTCTTTCGTTGGCTGTGATACAACTATCCGTGGCCGCGCCACAAACCCAACTACTCGTACAAAAACGTCAACTCGTCGTTGCTGACCGAGCCGGCGTTCCTGCTGCTGGGAGAGGATGTGGACCTGGCCCACACGGAGCGCGTGATGCCCAGAAGCCGGAACTTCGTCAACTTCACCCTCTTCTACAACGTGGTGAAGCACGACGAGGCGCCGTGGCTGGTGTTGACGGAGCGGTCGCGCGTGCTGGTGCTGCTGCTGGCGAACGCGGCCGGCAGCTGCCCCGCTCTTGCAGCCGGCGCTGCTGAGGGCGTGGCTGCGCCACGGCGTCAGGGATGCGGTAAGGCCCGCTGCTGAGCGTTCTCTCGGCGCTCGCGACTCGCGTGTTACATACGTCGATGGCTTTGGCTATCTCACAAAGTATTTGATCAGAGTGGTAAAATGAAACTCAGACGGTAGAAACACTGTGGCAGATGTAACACGGGGGAGGTGCCGTGCTGCGAGTGCGAGGTGCAAGGATCGTAGCGAAATTAGTGTGGTTAGACGGAAGAGCGGGCCTGATGGCCCAAGTCTCGCCCCGTAAAATAAGGATTATATATATATATATATATATATATATATATATATATATACACACACACACACACATTAATATTGAAACATGCCCACAAACTGCTCACGATTATTGAGCGTTTCATCGTAACCCGTTTCCGATTTTTATGTTAACATGGACATGTTAACATCGCGAAAATATCTCCTGAAGATAGCCGATTACCCGATCCTACAGAGTGGCGAGGAATCTGAAAAATGTTTTATCTAGCTACTTATTAGCTGGAGTTGGCCAATGAAAATAGTTTTTTTTCTTTCAAAAAGAAAATTAGGATTTATTGCTTATTACAATGTAAAAATTTTAAATGGAAATTTACAATAGAAAGACTGTCCTTTGGTCTTGGACTTGTTCGAACCTTTATACTGCACTAAACTTCGCTCGCTCTTGATGGATGTCGCCACGATGGATGTCGCCACGACGTCTGCTCTTTTCCCCGGTGATGCGAATTCCAGAGTCGAAGTACCGCGTTCTTCTCTCCTGTTCTTTCAGGCGAACGTTGCCGAGCCACTGATCCGCACTACTTCATATATTCGTAGTTCGAGTAAACGTTCCATTAAACATGCAAAAATAATACCCAGTTCTTTACGATTACACAGCGGAAATGTTTTAAAGTTCCACAAATTAAACTTGTCCAGAATATTTCCGCGTCCTATCATATACTTCTCACAAGTTCTAATTTCCGCGTGTTGTAAAAATAATTAAAGTACAAACTGTTCGTGAACGTTCGAAATTCTATCAGTTCAATAATTAGTGGAGCTCCCTCGCAAAAAATAACAAGTTATACTTCTAACACTAACAATAACAATAACAATTAATTAAAAATAACAAGTTATACTTCTAGCAGTTATATTTCTAAATTATTCGCCAACGTTCCTCAATCTCATGAAAAATTACAAGTTCCTATTACATAAATGATCTATCCGCGAGCGACTCGCACAGCGTCATGACATATGACTGTTTCAAAATTATTTTAAAAACGTTATCTGACGTTTCAAAACTATTTTTCTGCTTTCAAATCTGTTTCTAGTTGCCATTAACGACACTTTAAGAGTATATTAAAATTATTTCAATGAATTGGCAACATAATAAATATTATTTTTTTACATTTTAATACGAATTTGCAATGCTTAATTGAGTATTCAAAACTGATCAAGTAACTTTTTTTGATAGGTAGTCTTTTGAGAATTAAAAAGAGCACAAATGAATGCAATATAATGAGCTTGGAAGCCAAGCTCTCTATAACCACTTAACAACATTAGAATTTGAATTGCAAGGACTTAAACCGACGATATAAAATGATATCCATGTTTATCTCGTTCGACATAACCTTCTAATGGAATTTTGCAATTTATTTACATTAACTTAGCCGTGAGCAGGATTAGTGGCCAGGTTTTATTTTCTCATTACGTTCAATAGAAATGCATATAAACTAATATACGCCTTTCTATTATTATAACTCATGATAGAAATATATACGTACCTAAAAGTTGCAATTCCATTCCACCATTTCTTTTAATCTTGGTTGACATTTCTTGTTTGATTTCAAATAGGTGGTGTAAATGAAGATATCATTTTCTTTCGAACTTAATTCGCCCGCTTACTCCCAATAAAATAAAATTTTCACTTGTCAGGTGTTAATTTAGACTCCGTAGTTTGGCGCCTATTAAAAGATATCCACCAATATCCTTTAGATTATAATTCACACTTATGCAGCACGATAAGTTTCATTACGTTCAACGATTTCCTTGGCCAACGACGTATTTTTCTACAATAACAAATTGAAAACTTTCAACACGATGCGCTTTTCGCCACTTCGAAGAAATTTTCCTGAAGGGCCAGTCACTCCTCTTAGCCCTTCCAAAATGAACTGAATAGTATGTCCCCGCAGGCCAATCGGCGGCGCGACGTTGCGGTACGAGCCGCGTCCCACGCGCTTCCTCCTGATCCTCTCCCACGCTCGCTGCTGACCCTCGGCTGATATCAGGTCCTTATCGCCCAGCAACACGCTTGCAGTTCGCACTGGTCTCCTTTGTTTGCAGTAGTTTTCATGCAATGTTAATTTTACAAGCGATGGCTCAAATTAGTTCTTATGTAGTGAACCTACATTTGTACTTCTTTAAATCAGGGTTTTTCTTAAGATGAACGGATAACATTGCGTTGCGGTCAGGTTGCAAGCTTCGGCGCGCTAGCGTAAGTCCCCCCCCCACGCACTTACAAGAGCCCACCGAAGGCCTTGGGACTGGTACCTAATAAATATATAACGTAATTAGTCTTTTGGACATTTATAAATATAAACATGTGTAACAACGCAGAAGGAAAATAATAATTATTAAAGTTATTATTTTATTTAAAGTTATGTATATAAACACACACTCACATGTATATATATATATATATATATATATATATATATATATATATATATATATATATTGTGACGTCACGGGGTTATACGAACCCGTAACGCCACCATAAGCCACTAGAAAAGACCAAAGAACTGAGAAATAGGGTACGAGGCGGAGCGATGGTCCGAGAAGGCGACATCTACCCGCAGGTTTTCGCACTCCGATGTCCAAAGTTAGCGGATAATATTTTCTCGAGAGGGCGCGAAGGAGGAGAAAATTCACCCCTCCAGAAATTTTTCCCCAGGCGGAGTTGCATAAATACCGTGACGCACTTCGGTAGAGCTCTCTTACGACTTCGACAGCGACGGCGACTCAACTAAATTCTTCAGCGGTAGTAATTGATTAGTGCAGGAGTATAATTTTACTTGCTTAAGTAAAGCTGATTTAAGAAACGCGGTAATAAGTGATAGAATTCAGAAGCAAAGTGCATGTACAGCATTTGCACTAACATTACGCGAGTAAGCAAGCGTTGTGACTGCTCGACCTTGAAATAGTTTCATCATCGAAGTAAATTCGCGCAGAAGGACTCTGAACGAAATCCAGTATTTAATTTTGTACGCCACGACCACGCACGCTCAAAGTGTGGTATGTCGGCTGAGTGCTAGAAGTAGTCAATTCAAGCACGTTAGTTATTTAAAACTGGAAGCGCAACACCAAGCGTGGCGAGAAGGACTTGGACCAATCCGGGAGGACGAGAGAAAGGTTTGGAATTTGGACGTGTGGCGGCATCCTGAGATCGAGCGAAAGAAGAGGTGTAACCGCGGGACATCGAACCAGTCGAGTGACGTGGCGAGGACTGCGAGCGACCGAACACCCCAAGGTTAACTGACGGCGAGCGGGAAGGAAATGTCGAGGTAAAGAACTGGCAACTTCTATTCGACAATTTGTTGGGAAACTGTGTAGCTTTAAACACCAGGCGTAGCGTCCTAAATAGGTGAAAGTTCCATATAACTACTGGGAAATATTTCGAACGTATGAGCGGCAGTTTTGATTTCATTCGCTGTACGCACCAGTAAATTCGTTGAATGCCATACCTTGTACAACTTTTCTAAAGTAAATTATAATTTTCCATGTAATGTAAAAGTAATCTTATTGAAAAGTATTGTGTCCATTGTATGATGTCAGGGATAATCAGTTGCTATAATTTTGTAAAGGGTACGATTTAGTAACGTGTGTGTCACGTTTATTCTTGTGCTAGAGTTAACAGCATTGTAATAAATGCGCAGCTCAAGGCTGACCTCTGTGAAGTCTATAATAGAATAATTGTAGAGAATCACTTAAAGGGCCGTGCACGGAGAAAACTTTAGATTAACCACAGTTAAATGAGGTACACGAAATAATTGAGAAGGAGGTCAAAGCAAAGGTATTGTAAATAGTGCGTATTGAAGTAATCAGGCAGTCAAGGTGACGCCTATACATTTTTTTGTGGTTGTGTTATTTCTGATCTTTTTGTTTCTGTTTTCTTTGCAGTGACCATCTACGTAAAGTACATGCTTATTGTATATTTGTGCCACTGTGTAATTTGTTTTACTGAATATATGCTCATTTTACCAGAATTTTATATAATTCATTGTGTCAAGGGTTCAGACCTTTCTCATACCCGAAAGATCCTGCTTCCTGAGAATTCAAAGCTCGTTTCACGAGCATTCACAGTTTCACGCTTCATCGCCACCGGAGGGAAGGTAGTAGGTGGGCGTGTTATAATATATATATATATATTATATATACATGTGTGTGTTTAACAAATATTGAATGTTTTTCAATGTATATTTTCTTCAATACGTAATTAATCTGACAAGGCTGCTGTGGCCAGCAACAAGCTATTCAACCGAAAGTTGACTTTTTGGCTGTCATTGGAAACATCACACATCGTATCTCCAATTCTATGTTAGATAACTCTTTGATTCTTTTTTTGTTATAATTAAAAAATATGTTCGTTCATGAACTAAAACTATACATTTGAACCAATTCTTTTATGAAGAAAAATTGATTGTTAAAGTTTTATATTTTTAATTTTCTGACAAAATAGTATTTAAAATATGTACTAATGGTAAAAACAAGTTGAAATAATCTGTTGTAATGTGAAAAAAGCAATGGAGCATTGAAGCAATGGAGATACTAGGAGTTCTAATGTGATGTCAAAACTCATGACCTATATCTGTCCTCGAAATTCCTTTTTCTTTAAAAATAAAATCAAATATTTTTTTTTCTTAATATACCTTAAGAAAGTAATGATAGTTCACGCGCTTTGAATTACAACATAATTAGCTAATAATTAATTTGTATAATTTTATAATTGTGTAATGTATATAATTTTAATACTTCTTCTTTTCTAAGTTAGTTCACAAAAAAGTGACACATGAAATTTTATAGACTTTATTACTTTTGTAATATTCCTTTCGTTTCACCTGCAGAAGAAAATAGGATAGTTTTCGTGCTAGTTCCATCTTCACTAGCAGAAGATGGAACAGAAACTGATGACGGGGTGTATGTTCCTCGCGTCTCATGTTCTGGTGATTGCAGAAAAATTTTGTAATTAAAGGATGCATCCTATATCTTGTACGTCAAATGTATCATTTTTCGCATTACTGATCCATCCTCACTTGCAGGAGAATGTAAGAGAGAACCTAATTACGCAGTGTATGTTCCCCGCCTCGTCTCATGTGTGCATGTGTCATGTAGGCACAAACATTTTCTAATTATGATAAAAGTATGTCTCGTTTTATGTTCTGATGAGTGCACAAACTATTTGTAATTATGATAAAAGAAAGAAGGCTACATCTTGTACATCAATTATCCCATTTTTAGCATTACGGAACCATCTTCACCTGCAGAAGAAAATAGGACAAAACCTGATTACGGGGTGTATGTTCCTCGCTTGGTCTCATGTTCTGGAGTGGGCACAAACAATTCCTAATTGTGATAAAAGAATGTAGGCTACTTCTTCTATGTCAATTATACCAATTGTAGCAGTAGATCCGCAATGCTATAGAATTGACGTAGAAGATGTAGCCTGCATTCTTTAATCACATTAGCACATGAGACATGGAGAGAAACATACACCTCTGCTTCTGTTCGATCAAACATGGCGAGAAACATACATCAGCTTCTGTTCTATCTTCTCCTGCGTATAATGATGGATCTGTTATTTTTAAAATGTAATAATTGACGTATAAGCTGTAACCTGCATATTTTTATGACAATTGGGAAATGTTCGTGCACTCACCAGAACGAAAAACAGGCAGCTCGAAAAAACAGATAGCTCAGAACCTGTATAGGTTCCGATCAAACCCCTTCTACTCGAAGAGATGGATCTCTTATGTAAAAGAAGCTGGAATTATTGACGGCATACATGTAGCCTGCAATCTTTTATCACAATTAGAAAAAGTTTGTCCACACACAGAACATTAGACGAGGCGAGGACCACACAGACCATCAGGTTCTGTCCTAACTTCTCCTGCAGATAATTCCGAAATGCTGCAAATGAAATAGCTGACGTAGAAGATGTAGCCTACATTCTTTTATCACAATTAGGAAACGTTTGTGCATACCCAGAAAAAAGGCGAGGAACATACACACCGTAATAAGGTTCTGTCCTATTAGTTCTGTCTCCTAGAGCTGAAAGGAGATCCGTAATTCTACAAAATTGCCGTAAAAAAAGTCTGCATTCCTTTATCAAAATTAGACACGCCTGAAGACGACGCAAGGAACATACACACCGTCATTAGGTTCTGTCCTATCTTCTCCAAGAGCTTAAGATGGATCCGTAATGGTACAAATGGTATAATTGTATATGTATCCTGCATAAAAGATTATCACAATTAGGAAATTTTTGTGCACACATCAGAACAAAACGGGACGAACATACACCCCATCGTCAGCTCCTGCTCGATTTTCTCCTACAGATAAAGATGAATCTTCAATGTTAAAAATTGTATAATATACGTACAAGATGTTTACTGCTTTCGTTTATGACAATAGGGAAATATTTGTGCACTCTCCAGAACGAGACGAGGCGTTAACCAAACACCACGTCCACAGGCTCTGATCAAACCCCTTCAGCAGGATGAAAAAAGGAATTATTGACGGACTAGATGTAGCCAGCTTTTTTCCCAATTAAAAAAATTTTTGCACACACCAGAACATGAGAATGGCGAAGAATATACACCCCGTCTTCAGGTTCTGCCCTATCTTCTCCTACAGTTAAAGATGGATCGGTAATGCTACAAATAGTATAATTGACGTAGAAGATGTAGCATGCATTCTTTTCTCACAACTTGGAAACGTTTGTGCACACACCAGATCATCCGACGAGGAAAAGAATATATACCGCGTCATGAGCATCCGTAAATCTTCTCCTGCAGGTAAAGATATACCTGGAAAACTAAAAATGGAATATTTGACGTACAAGATGTATACTGCATTCTTATATGACAATTGGGAAACGTTTGTGCACTTACCAGAACGAGACGAGTTGATAAACAAACACCCCCTCCACAGGTTCGGACCAAACCCCCTCAGCAAGAAGAGATGGATCTGTAGTGCAAAAGAAGCTGGAATTATTGACGGACTACATGTAGTGTCTATTCTTTTATCACAATTAGGAAATTAATTTGTTCACACACCAAAACATGAGACGAAGCGAGGAACATACACCCCATTAAATTCTGTCCTATCTTCTCCTACAGGTGAAGATGGATCAGTAATGCTACAATTAGTGTAATTGACGTATATGATGTAGCATGCATTCTTTTCTCATATAATATTTATTCTTAAATTCTATTTACATTGATAACGTATGGCCTAGCTTACTAACTAGATACTTACAAACTAATCTAACTCTACTTTGTCTTACATCCTGACTTAATTTCACAATAAACATTATTTACAGTAAGCAGTATACACATGTAACACAAAAAAATTCTTATAAACATCATTTAAATCGCGTCTGCACAAGTCATCCTCAGACCATCCTCTCTCATCGATCACAGGGATATTGTCTTTATGTTTAGGCTCGCCTGTACTCGATTGGGATTAGGTCATCTTGCGCAGTGTGGCGAAAATAGCAGGCAGCGCTCCCTGCCTCGGCAAGAATGCGCTCACGTAGCACGCGCATCTTTTCGCCAGTGGTAAATTTACGGAGCAGCGCTACACTTGACTCGCACCATTCGCTCAGAGCTCCTATCACAATGGGAAGGAAGCTGACGTCCTGAAAGTTCCTAGCTGCTAAGAGGGGGTAAATATGTTCGTATTTCGTCGCCTTCTCATCATAGCGTTCACCGAGGCGCCCCGGTAATGCTACGCAGACCGAGGCTTCGACGACGATCGCTTGATGGTCCTTAACCAGCACCAGGTCCGGACGGTGCTGGTTAACTTGGTCTTCGAGAAGCACCGTCCACCCACTTGCGACTGCGGCTGTTTTAACGTGTTCCAGTATTCTATTGTGACGTGGGCGATCGTTTCAGAGGCGGGGGAGTTCATGTTGTCAGCATGCTCGCAGCCGCGGCGGCAGGAGCGCTGATCCCTGGGCCGCTGGGGTTGGTGATTAAGCAGCCGGGAAGAATTGAGGCGTCCCGAATGGATGAATTTGTAAATCGACGGCCTCATATTCACTCCCGACCGCAAGAAGAATGTTGATTCTTTCCCAACTCCTTTACGTGCTGCCGCGAAGATACATTGCTGCGGCAACTCCCGCCCCAACTTTGCGTATGCTTCCTGGAATAGGCGGCGTAGATTTCGGACGAGCAGATGACGGCTGCGGGCGTCAATGCGGCAGCCTGTGGCTTCCACGACGTCTTGCTCCTCCACGAGTTGAGCTTTCTCGGCGCGGGGGCAAGGGAGGAGTGGGGTGGTAGCGCCGAGGAACGTGGCGAGGGCCTCAACGCGGCTGTTATCTTCCAATTTAGCACTATTCGGAAGACCTTGGGGATCCTGCTCACTGGCGCTCCGTTACAGGTGGTCATGTGCTTTGCTGCGAGTACTCGTGACGCTCTGGAGGAGAGCAGGGGGCAGCCGGTTGCCGCTACCCGCGCCTCGTGCTGCATCCACGCAGCTGGCGTGAGGGGCGTCCCTAGTGTCGGGTGATGTGCTCGGTGGAACCCAGAACTGCGCCGGGGCGATGCCGCCTACTGCAAATGGCGGAGAAGGTTGCCGCTGAAAGCCGCTCGGCTCGCTCGCTGCTCTTGGCGGGTTTCCTATGCCGCCGTGCATAGTGGATAGTGCTTGCCAGGTGCTCGCTGGGGATTGCAAGATTGCTGCACGTTGTGGCGGGCCAGCGCTGCCATTGGTCACGGCGGGAGGCAGGCAGAATATCGGAGGGGTGTCTCTCTGTGCGATTACAGGCGTTGACAGCTCCGGGGTTGTACTGCTGGCCAGAAGGGGCAGGGGTCCGTTGGCGGAGCGTTTCGTCGAGGGGGTTAATGCGCTGTTGTTGAGAACTTGTCACAGTGTATTGTATCTATGCTTTCGGCCGGAAAAGTTTCTCAAGTGTCGATCTGAGCCTCACCTAGGGGCTGGGCGAGGGCGTCTTCTTCCTCAGCGCCATCTAACTCCATTCCTCCCCAACCTTCCCAATCAGCTCCTTGATCAGCCACTTCATCACCTCCTCTGCTACATCAACACTATTCCGCCGCCTCCGGCAACGTGGAGCATGTACGGGCGCCTCTCTCGGAAGCTCTATGACGGGGATGCCGAGATCTTCATCTGTTTCAGGCGGGCGCCACCGCAATTGTAGGCGTCTTGTCGCTTGCCGGGCCCGTGTAAAGAAAGAGGGATGCGGGGCAGAGCGTGAGTTTGTGACTTCATTTAAGTAGCGATAAATATCACCTGTGCCGGCGCACACTCGTTGGCAGTGTGAGGCCTCCTCAACCAGGTCAGCCATCGCACGCTCCCATACCACCAGGTTGCGACTGGTCATTAGCGTATATGCGCTGTCCACTGCCCAGATGTCTTCTTCCGTTGTCGCTTTCAGCAGTCCGACACCTCCCTCGTCCCTGGAGGCGTACAGGAAAGCCGTCGAGGCGCCGACGGGGAGGGCCGAAACTGCCGGGGTCTTGCACGAACAAGAAGATAATACATTTACAGACCGAGCATACTTTTGGTGTAGCGGCCCATGCGGAGGAAACACCGTGGCGGGTTGAATAAACTGGCACAGTGCATCAAGATTCTGGTGGTCATGCAGGCGTGAAGAGGCTATGTTGTTTAAGATGCAGACCTCCTCCTGAAGCCCGGATCAGTTTTCCACCAAACTGCATTCAATGGGACGTCCTAGATAACGTGCGCTCTCCCCGGCCACCATGGCGGGGATTAAGGCATCTCCCACGTGAAACGTCAACTCCTGCACCTGTATTATGCAGATGGTGCGGCATTTGGTCGGCTTAAGTTGGAGGCCCAGGTCCGTAAGGAGATCGCGAGTGCCGTCGAGCAGCCGATGCAGATCCGCTAGGGTTGTGGCGAGGAGTGCCAATTCGTCCGCGTAGGCCAACACAGAGGGCGGACCGGGAGGGGCAGTCGCTTCGACTGCGCGGTGGACGGGGTCAATTAGAATGTTGAAGAGGAGTCCACTGAGAGGGCACCCCTGTCGGATGCCACATTGGATAGGAATAGGCTTCAGTTGAGAGTTTAGTCGTCGTTTCCTTGTAAATATCGGCAACTATGTTTAGCAAGACCGGTCCAACTCCGGCCGCCGCGATTGCAGCGTCTAGCGCCGCTTGTGGGGCCGACCCGAACGCATTCTGAAGATCCAAGAGCGCCAAACACATGTTATTCCGACCAATTCGGGCGCGCTGGAGTTCACAGTAATTCTGCTCCCGCACGCCATCAAATGGCCGGAATCCCTTTTGTGCCTGCGAAAGGATTCCATTCTCCTCAACCCACCGGCCAAGGCGGGCGGCCCAGAGTCCTGTGTACAGTTTATACATTGTTGACATTAGGGCAATGGGTCGCCAGTTCGAAGGGTTTCTGCTGTCACCCTTGTATGGTAATAATATAGTACGGGATCGGAGGTGCGTCAAGCTGGAACAGCCAAGTCAACACACCGACACGAAACATGTCAAATCACTTATTGCTAATTAATTCCCAATTAATTGCCACATTTTTTTAATTAATTGCCACGTATTTTCGTGGAGAAAACGGGTGTGTGCTAGCTTGACGTCAAGCCAACACACACATCAGTTAAATTCGAGCCAGAACTCAACGGAAACCATCTAATCATTTATTGCTAATTAATTTCCAATTAATTGCCACTATTTGGAATTAATTCGCACGTATTTTCAGTCTAAAATAATGGGTCAATGTCAGGAGGTATGACGCAACCCGCAACATAATTCAATGCTAGCTTGACGTCAAACCAGCACCATTATCAGTTAAATACGAGCCAAAGCTCAACGGAAACCATCTAATCATTTATTACTAAATAATTGCCAATTAATTGCCACAATTTGGAATTAATTCCCATGTATTTTCAGTCTAAAATAATCAACGTCAATGTCAGCAGGCATGACGCAACCCGCAACATAATAAAAATATTGGAATATAGAGAAAACAAACGAGCACAATCACATAAAATTAACGAGATAGTTTAAAGACATATCGGACTATTGTTTTACTCTATGCATGATTTAATTACCCCTCTCTTTTATGAGATAATACCTTTTTTAACTTCGTAGTTATGCTACCACGTACGACATTCAAATAGACAATGCAAGAGTACCAACGAGTATGATATAACTAAAATCTATTAAATAATTAAATACACATTCAATACAAGTTTATTATACTAAAGATAAATTAATAAATGTTGCCGTGTATCATATAAACATTGCTGAAACTGCGTCAGATTTATCGAACCTAGCCACTTATTCAAATTCAAAAATACAGAGAACCAGCGAGCACAATCACATAAAATTAAGAACATGGTTAATAGATGTTTAGAACTAATTTTTTACTTAATACACGATTTAATTGCTCTTGTCATTTATTAACTAATAATATTTTAAAACTTCGTTGTTATGAAACCTCATCGACTTTCGGACAGGAAATGCGACAGTATCAACGAGCACTAATATCTATAATCTATTTAATAATTGAATGCACGTTCAATACTAGTATATTACACTAAAAATAAATTAATAAATGTTGCCGTGAATTATATAAACATTATTGAAACTGCATCAGAGTTATCGAACAAAGCCAGATATTCAAATTCGAAAATACAGAGAACCAACGAGCACAATCACATAAAAATAAACACATAGTTAACAGATATTTAGAGCTAATTTTTTACTCTATTCACGATTTAATTGCTCCTGTCATTTAATTAATAATATTTTTTTAATATTTCGTTGTTATAAAAACTCCCCGACATTCGAACAGGAAATGCGAGAGTACCAACAAGCACGAATATCTAAAATATATTTAATAAATGCATACATAATCAATACTAGTTTATTACACTTAAGATAAATTGATAAATAATACCGTGAATTATATACACATTATTGAAACTTCATCGGAGTTATCAAACTAAACCAGATATTCAAATTCAAAAATAGAGATCCAACGAGCACAATGTCATAAAATTAGGAACATAGTTAATAGATATTCAAAACTAAATGTTTACTTTATACACGAATTAATTGCTCTTACCAATACAAAAAAAATATTTTAAAACTTCGTCCTTATGCAACCACGTACAACAATCAAATGAGAATTGGTACTAACGAGCACAAATAGCTAAAATCAATTAATAATTGAATGCATATGCAATTCTAGTTTATTACACTTTCTAGTTTATTACACTTACACTTTATCTTTAGATAAATTGACAAATGTTGCTGTGAATTATATAAACATTATTGAAACTGCATGACAGTTAACGAACCATCCCAGATATTCAAATTCGAAAATACAGAGAACCAGCGAGCACAATCACATCTATCTAAGAACATAGTTAATCGATGACTCAAACTAATTTTTTATTCTATGCACGATTTAATTGCTCTTGTCATTTATTAAATAATATTTTATTAAAACTTCGCTGTTATGAAACCTAATCGACTTTCGAACAGGAAATGCGAGAGTACCAACGAGCACTAATATCTAAAATCCATTTAATAATTGAATGAAGGTTCCATGCTAAAACATTACACTAAAGATCAATTGATAAATGTGACCGTGAATTATATAAACATTATTGAAACTGCATGTTAGTTATCGAACCAAGCCAGATATTCAAATTCGAAAATACAGAGAACCAACGAGCACAATCACATACAATTAAGAACATAGTTAATGGATGTTTGGAACCATTTATTTTACTCTATACACGATTTAATTGCTCTTGTCATTTATTAAGTATTTTTTTTTAAAACTTCGTTGTTATGAAACCTGGAAGACATTCGAACAGGAAATGCGAGAGTACCAACGAGCACTAATATCTAAAATCTATTTAATAATTGAATGCACGTTTAACACTAGTATATTACGTTAAAGATAAATTAATAAATGTTGCCGTTAATTATATAAACATTATTGAAACTGCATGTTAGTTATCAAACCATGCCAGATATTCAAATTCGATAAAATACAGAGAACCAACTAGCACAATCACATAAAATTAAGAACATAGTTAAAAGATATTTATAACTAATTTTTTATTATATTCACGATTTAATTGCTATTGTCATTTAATAAATAATACATTTTTAAAACTTTGTTATGAAATCTCATCAATTTTCGAACAGGAAAAGCGAGAGTACCAACGAGCACTAATATGTAAAATCTATTTAAAATTCGAATGCACGTTCAATACTAGTATATTACACTAAAGATAAATTGATAAATGTTGCCGTGAATTATATAAACATTTTGAAACTGCATGGGAGTTATCTAACCAAGCCAGATATTGAAATTCGAAAATACAGAGAATCAACGAGCACAATCACATAAAATTAAGAACAGTTAATAGATATATATATCACTAATTTCTTACTATATACACGATTTAATTGCTCTTGTCGTTTATTCAATAATAAACTGAAAACTTTGTTGTTATGAAACCTCATCGACTCTCGAACAGGAAATGCGGGAGAACCAACGAGCACTAATATGTAAAATCTCATTAATAATTGAATGCAAATTCATTATTAGTTTCATAATAATTTTTCATAAAGAAAAATTGATATATGTTGCCATGAATTATAATAACATTACTGAAACTGCATGGGTGTTATCGAAAAAAGCCAGATATTCAAATTCGAAAATACAGAGAACCAACTAGCACAATCACGTAAAGTTAGGATCATAGTTAATAGATATTTGGAACTAATTTTTTACTCTTACACGATTTAATTGCTCTATACACGATTTAATTGCTCCTGTCATTTAATTAATAATAATTTTTACTGTTTCATTGTTATGAGACCTCGAAGACTTTCGAACCGGAAATGCGAGAGTACCAAAAAGTACCAATATCTAGAATATAATAAATATGTAAATACACATTCAATACTAGTTTTTTCATTATAAAGGTACGTTATTAAATATTGGCGTGTAGTATAACAATATTATTGAAACTCCATCAGAGTTATCGAACAAAGCCAGATTATCAAATTCGAATATTTAGTGTACCAACGAGCACAATCACATATAACCCTCAACATAGTTCATAGTTATTTAATACTAAATTATTACTCTATACACAATTTAATTGCTCTGGCCGTTAGGGAGTAATATTTTTTTAAAATTCGAAATTGTGCAATTACGTACGACTTTCGAATAGAAAATGCGAGAGTAACAACAAGAACAAATATCTAATATCTATTAAATTATTAAATTCACGTTTAATACTAATTTATTACATTAAAGGTAAATTAATAAATTTTGCCGTTTATTATATAAACATTGTTGAATTCGCATCAGTAATCGAACCAAGCCAGATATGCAAATTCGAAAATTTAGAGAACCAACGAGCACAATAATGTATAACCAATGTATTTATCTTTAGTGTAATAAACAAGTAATAAATGTGCATTCAATGATTAAATGAAGTTTAGATGTTAGTTCTCGTTGGTACTATCGCAATTCCTGTTGGAAAGTCAACAAGAATTTAAAACAACGAAGTGTTAAAAAATTATTATTTAATAAACGACAAAAGCAATTCAATCGTGTATAGAGTAAAAAATTAGTTCTAAACATTCTTTAACTATGTTCTTAGCTTTATGTGATTGTACCTATATATATATATATATATATATATATATATATATATATATATAAAAACATTTATATTACTTTTTAGTCTATTGTACTAGTATTGAATGTGCATTCAATTATTAAAAATATTTAACATAGTAGTGCAGGTTGGTACTCTCGCCTTTATTGTTCGAAAGTCGATTAGGTTTCATAACAACGAAGTTTTAAAAAAAATATTATTTAATAAATGACAAGAGCAATTAAATCGTGCATAGAATAAAAAATTAGTTTGAGTCATCGATTAACTATGTTCTTAGATAGATGTGATTGTGCTCGTTGGTTCTCTGTATTTTCGAATTTGAATATCTGGGATGGTTCGTTAACTGCCATTCAGTTTCAATAATGTTTATATAATTCACGGCAACATTTGTCAATTTATCTTTAGTGTAATAAACTAGAAATGCATATGCATTCAATTATTAATTGATTTTAGCTATTTGTGCTCGTTAGTATTCTCGAAGTTTTCATTTGATTGTTGTATGTGGTTGCATAAGGACGAAGTTTAAAAATTTTTTTTTGTATTGGTAAGAGCAATTAATTCGTATATAAAGTAAACACTTAGTTTTGAATATCTATTAACTATGTTCCTAATTTTATGACATTGTGCTCGTTGGTTTTCCGTATTTTCGAATTTGAATGTCTGGCTTAGTTCGATAACTCTGATGCAGTTTCAATAATGTTTATATAATTCACAGCATTATTTATAAATTTATCGTAAGTGTATTAAACTAGTATTGAATAAGTATGCAATTATTAAATAGATTTTGGATATTCGTGCTCGTTGGTACTCTCGCATTTCCTGTTTGAATGTCGGGGAGTTTTTATAACAACGAAATATTCAAAAATTATTATTAATTAAATGACAGGAGCAATTAAATCGTGAATAGAGTAAAAAATTAGCTCTAAATATCTATTAACTATGTTTTTATTTTTATGTGATTGTGCTCGTTGGTTCTCTGTATTTTCGAATTTGAATATCAGGCTTTGTTCGATAACTCTGAGGCAGTTTCAATAATGTTTATATAATTCACGACAACATTTATCAATTTATCTTTAGAGTAATATACTAGTATTGAACGTGCATTCAATTATTAAATAGATTATAGATATTCGTGCTCGTTTGTACTGTCGCATTTCCTGTCCGAAAGTCGATGAAGTTTCATAAGGAAGTTTTAAAATATTATTAGTTAATAAATGACAAGAGCAATTAAATCGTGTATTAAGTAAAAAATTAGTTATAAACATCTATTAACCATGTTCTTAATTTTATGTGATTGTGCTCGCTGGTTCTCTGTATTTTTGAATTTGAATAAGTGGCTAGGTTCGATAAATCTGACGCAGTTTCAGCAATGTTTATATGATACACGGCAACATTTATTAATTTATCTTTAGTATAATAAACTTGTATTGAATGTGTATTTAATTATTTAATAGATTTTAGATATATCGTACTCGTTGGTACTCTTGCATTGTCTATTTGAATGTCGTACGTGGTAGCATAACTACGAAGTTAAAAAAGGTATTATCTCATAAAAGAGAGGGGTAATTAAATCATGCATAGAGTAAAACAATAGTCCGATATGTCTTTAAACTATCTCGTTAATTTTATGTGAATGTGCTCGTTTGTTTTCTCTATATTCCAATGTTTTTATTATGTTGCGGGTTGCGTCATGCCTGCTGACATTGCCGTTGATTATTTTAGACTGAAAATATGTGCGAATTAATTCCAAATTGTGGCAGTTAATTGGCAATTAATTAGTAATAAATGATTAGATGGTTTCCGTTGAGCTCTGGCTCGAATTTAACTGATGTGTGTGCTGGTTTGACGTCAAGCTAGCATTGAATTATGTTGCGGGTTGCGTCATACCTCCTGATATTGACTTCCATTATTTTAGACTGAAAATACGTGCGAATTAATTCCAAATTGTGGCAAATAATTAATATTAGCAATAAATGATTAGATGGTTTCCATTGATCTCTGGCTCGAATTGAACTGATGTGTGTGCTGGCTTGACCTCAAGCTAGCACACACCCGTTTTCTCCACGAAAATACGTGGCAATTAATTAAAAAATGTGGCAATTAATTGGCAATTAATTAGCAATAAATGATTTGACATGTTTCGTGTCGGTGTGCTGACTTGGCTGTTTCAGCTTGACGCACCTATTTTTTAATGCTAGTTAGTTCTAAAGACTGCAAACCGTATGTACCGTACTCACAATCTGTTCTTGAGTGAATTTGTATTTGTTATACTTAAAAAATCAACAGAAATTAAAAATACTTAACGTCATATTTTATTTTTAATGTCATATTTATATAGGTTTTAGGTCATAAATGCTTGCATATTTCGCGGATTTTTAGGTCTTTAAAATCCGGTCCTAGTGGTAATTGTGGTAGTCATCTGCCGCTAGCTCACCATTAATTACGGAAAAATTTGAAGAGCAAAAAATTAATTTATGTGTAATTAATTAGCAATTAAATGGTTCTAAATTATGGCATATTTGGTTTTGTGATTACCGATTTTCGTAGTTCCAGCATAAGAGAGGTGACATACGAACAAGAATCAGGACAAGGTAGTCAAGAGTCTTGCACAGGAATGTAGATGAGGCGCTAGAACGGGAACATACAATGTGTCCGTAGTGGAAATACGTGGATGAGCTACTCCAGGGCACCGATTTTTGCTCGTTTGCGCTCCACCAGTTTGCGTCACGAACCACGTGACCACAGCACGGGCACTTCATTTGAAAAGCCAGTCCAGTCGTTTGAAAAGCCAGGCCGCGGTGTTGCATGGAGAGCGGGTATAGTGTTGAGAAACATTTTGAAAGTGGTACAAAATGACAATTATCAACGGTAACCAACCTCAAATAACGCGATGAAGGTGTACAGGTTGCAATATTTTAAAGAAATGCTTCATAAATCTGTTTCTATGTCTTGTAATGATGTGATAATTTTGGTATCTGACTGCATTTAAAATTCCCGCTAGTATTGTGATACAAACTGGTGTCTGAAGCTCATTGGCTGAATTCGAATGCAGTGCGCAAGGGCCTCCACCCCCTGATGCACTTGCAGGAAAGAGTCTTATCTAGGAAGATTCGGTTATTTGTGCTGAACGAATATTTTCGAGAATCGAGAATTATTGGCGAACTTGTTCCCGGGTCCTGGTTGGTATTTCGCAAAATGGAGAACGACGTGAAAGTTATTGTGAAATGGGGCGGGAAAGAGTATGAAATTTGTGATTTGACTGAAACTGATACGGTTTCTACCCTGAAAAATGCAATACATAAAGAAACTGGCGTGCTACCAGAAAGGCAAAAATTACTGAACTTGAAGTTGAAAGGTGGATGACATTTCATAACTTAAATTGACAAGTGTACAATAGACCGATAAATTATATTTAATAATTTATTTATAAATTTAGTAAATGCTGTGGTAGTTGAGTGCAATGCTAATTTTATTAATAGGAAAGACACCAGAAGATGATTGTCAGCTATCGACTCTGAAACTAAAGCCTGGTTTCAAGGTAATGATGATGGGTTCCCTAGAAAAAGATATAGAGGATGCATTGGCACCGCCGGAAAATATGCCTGAAGTTATCAATGATCTAGATTTTGAAGAAGAGGAAGAAGTTTCTGTTGAAAATAAAGAAGTATGTTTAATAAAGATGTTGCAATTTTTAAAATGCTGATTGTTTACATCCTGCATAATAATCTACCATGTTTATTTGTAAACTCTCTCCCTCTCAATTAATCCATTTGTTTTGAAGGTGCATTTAGCCAAGATTGAAAAAAGAGTTCGTGAATATCATATAAATATATTCAATGAACCAAGACCAGGAAAGAAATTGCTAGTTTTGGATATAGATTACACGTTATTTGACCACCGATCTGTTGCTGAAACAGGCTATGAACTCATGAGGCCATACCTTCATGAGTTTTTGACATCTGCTTATCAGGTATAAATTACTTGAATTTTAACATATTTTATTCATACTTCATGTAATTGTTTAAAATTATTTTCAACAGAATTATGACATTGTTATATGGTCTGCTACCAGCATGAAGTGGATTGAGGAAAAAATGAAACTGTTAGGTGTGTCACAGCATCCTGCTTACAAAATCATGTTTTATTTGGATAGTGTAGCTATGATAACAGTTCAAACACCAAAATACGGGCTAGTCCAGGTGAGTTCTCCTTAATGACTTTTTGCTTGTTGAATTGAGTGCCATGCATTTTTATTTCACTGACAAAAATCTGTCAGTGTCTGCCAGTTTTTACTTTTATTTTTTCTTCTTTTTCTTAAGGTAGCTGAGAAATTTTACTGTCCCAATTGTATATGATTGTGAACTGTATGTGTAGAAATAAATTTGAGCAGTAACGTGTAGTAAGGAATTTCTAAATCATTTGGCATTGCATGTTTAAAACTAATATCAAGTTGAAAATTACTGTGTATATTACACTGTTTGTCTTAGAGCCAGTTGTTCAGAACTAAGCGATTTGTGTAAAATTGATTTGTTAAACTAACAGAGATGAGTGTTTCTGCTTGCATTATACATTTGTGGAACATTTTTATTTATTTTGGATGTTGTTAACCAGTAGAATTATAAATGTAACTAGATAGACACTTTCTGGAAAGCTAGGAAAAGTCAGGGTCATTGATGTGAAAAAGTTTCGAAAAATTGGTGAATTTTAGAAGAATCTTTGGAAGTCTAAAATTTTTGAGGTGATTGTAAAACAAGATATTCTTTCATAAATAATGACACAATGGAATTTTTTGGGTATAATTTTCATTTCTTAAACAGAGAAATCACATATGAGGCAAATTATTATTTGAGAAGTCTTCAAAATTAATATCTTCTGTTATTCATTAATGTGAAACGTCACATTTTTAAACAACCACCAAAATATGCCAACAAAAAAAAGGACAAGCTGAGGCAATTTGTTCTTGTAAAAGAGCAGTGGCACACCCAAGTGGAGAAGGTTCACAGGTCTTCAGTCCCACTCACCCTATTAAAAAATAAAGCTTTTACTAAATTTGAATACTAACAAAAGTCATACAATATATAAATTGTTAATTTTGTAAATATTAACAATAAGTTAATAAATAAAAATTCATTTTATCTTCAGCATACATGAAAAATTATTTGTAAGAAGTTTCAAGTCGGCTGGGCACTGTACCAGGGACAACAGCTTATTAAAAACAATCTTTATGTTTCTGATAATCCTTAAATTATAGCGAATTTTAATTCTTGGATAACAATGCATAGATTTCTTTCAGCCCAAGCCAAATTATTAATTTAACAGACAAAAGACAGTTTATTGTAGAAAATTTGAAGAAAATATTGGCAATACTCTTTTGTGGCTAATTACAATTAACAAATCAATTAATATGTGATGCTTTTGGCACAAGAACGTAAAAAATATTTATCTTTCTTTTAAAACAAGTGGTGCAACAACATTGCACATTGCCTTTCTAGTCCAACAAAGGTTGGTAAAATTACAATAATTTTATTGAAACTTGTATACTATCAATGTTTCATCCATCTGTTGCAGAACTCTGTTAATGCTTGTAACACCTCACTAAGTTTGTTTCGTAACATCTAAGATTAATAAGGAAAATTAGTTTAAAATCATGTTTCTCACTTCAGAATCTACATTTGAATAATATTCACAAATAAATACTTGTGTAGGCATTGTAATCCCTTTGAGATTTTAATTGAAATACACAATTTGAGATTTCCTGATATTGAAAAAGTATTTTTGTTACGAAGGTTAAATTTTAAATTACATGAATGAAAGTAATTAAAAGACTGCCTTTCTTGATATGTTTTTTAATTCTTGGAAGGTCCTTTGATTTTTAAGTCAGGCGTTCACAGTATAACAAACTTTATTAATGACATTTTACATTTTTACAGACCGTTTTGAAGGTCAGTGACCTTCATCAGCAGGGT